>PVJH01000253.1:0-382126 GCA_004026705.1 Nesogale talazaci
CCCACCCCCCCACCAATGAAACCCTCATTCTATTGGCTGTCCCCATAGGCTGCTCTTCAATCCTGGGTTTCATATGCGAGAGCGGATGGTGTGCGGTTCATTGGCCTCAGTCAGGCTGTCTGTTCCTCCTGGCCAGCAGACTGCATGTCCTCCAAGACTATGCGTGCACCTGCCCTGCTGTTTGTTTCCTCAGCAGTGGACTCAGACAAGATTTGTCCTTTGGTGTTTGACATTTATGGTCTTTTAGACTATTCTTTCCATTCACTTTTGTACTCTTGCAAGATTTATTTCATTATCACAATTCCTTCATTGTTAACCTCCAGAAGACTGTGGATCTCATATTTCAGTTCATATTTTGAGTTACAATATAAGATAACTGAGTTGTACTGTGGATGGAGCACAGGAACAGAATTCCAAACCGGAAACCACACCCACTGCCTTCAAGTCCATTTCAACACATAACAGATTTTTTATTTTATTTTGGGCATCACTGCCCTGGTGGGAGTAGGAAGCCCAACCATGCTCCTGGAAAGCTGCTGCTGGATTTGAATGCCAACCCTGTGGGCCGCAGTCCCACATCCAACCACTACGCCACCAGGGCTCAGCCCAACATAACAGTTTTATAGGACAAAGTTTCATTGTTTCATGGGATTTCTCAGGCTTAAATCTTTATGGAGTCAGATTGTCTCCTCTGGCTCCTGGGAGGGCAGGTAGGTTAAGATCAAAACTGAGCCTACTTCTGTTCTTTGCTTTAATTCTATTCTTAGCTTTAACATATTCTAATTATGTCAGCAGCTAAAAATCATCACAAGTGGATGAATAACATTTCTTTTTTTCCTTTTAAAAGTCATTTTGGGCTGAACCCCGGTGGCGTAGTGGTTGAGTGCAGGACTGTGACCGCTTAGCGGTTCAAATCCAGCAGCAGCTCTCCATGAGCAAGAATGGGCTTCCCACTCCCACCAGAGGGCAGTGATGCCCCCCCAAAAGACCCAAAAAACCAAAAAAAGTCATTTTATTGTACAACTCATCACAATCCCTACATATATCCATTGTGTCAAGCACATTTGTATATAGGTTGCCATCATCAATTTCAAAACATTTTCTTTTTACTTTAGCCCTCCCCTTTGTCATTTGTGGATTTAAAAAAAATCATTTTATTGGTGGCTTCTACAACTCTTATCACAATCCATACATTCATCCATTGTATGTCAATCACATTTGCACATTTGTTGCCCTCATCAGTCTCAAAATATTTGCTATCTACTTAAGTCTTCCTCATTTCCCCCTCCCTCCCTGCTCCCCCCACCTGCTCCCTCAGGAACCCTTGATAATTTGCAAATTATTATTATTTTGTCATATCTTAGACCAGACAAGTGACATCTTGATAAATGGAGAAAAGGTTGAAGTTGTTAAGATTTCATTGTGTTTGGTTCCATAATGAGCACTCATAGGCACAAAAGTCAAGAAATCAATGGACATATTGCTCTGGGCAAACCTTCCGCACATGATCTCTGAAAAGTGTTGAAGTAAGAGCCAGGGCATCACGTTGAGCACTCACAGCCTGACGCCATCCATGGTATTGTCAGTCCCCTTCCATCCATGCTGAAGCTGGGCAGTGTGGACAAAGGAGATTGAAAGCACCATGGGTTGCCATGAGAGCAGTGGTTCTCAATCTTCCTGATGCCGCAGACTTTTCATACAGTGCCTTATTGGGGGTGAACCTCCAACGACAAAATTATTTTCATTGCTACTTCATAATTGTCATTTTACTACTGCTATGAATCAGGCGACCCTGTGATAGGGTAGTTCAACCCCCAAAAGGGTCACGACCCACAGGTTGAGAACCACTACATGAGAAAAACACAACTCTGTCTTGGAGAAAAGACAGAATGCCCCAAGAATCATGAGACCTCATATTATGTGCTTCAGGCATGTTATCCGAGGGTGGCTGTTCCTGGAAAGGAGCATGATGCTTGACAAAGGAGAGGGCCAGCAGAAAGAGCCAGCTACTCAATGAGATGGATTGACACCTTGACTGTGACCATGAGTTGAAACATAACAAGGTGACTCAGGACTGGCTGGGAGAGTTTTTTCTGCTGTATTTAGAGTCACTAGATGTCAGAGCTGACTCGATGCACCACACAAGCATCGGTAACATTTTGACCAAATCTCTTAAACTGTGGGCTTTGGCTTCCTCATCAGTATAAGTGTAAGGTTAGACCAAATTATACTTAATGTATCTTTGAGACAAAAATTTTATTCATACTTAATCCTGAACAAAGTAAATGCTGCCTTCTTCACATACATCAATGATATCAGAAACCTAAGAAGTAATTCTACTTGCAAGATGGTATAAACAATATACATCATATTCAGAAATTTTAGCTAAGTATTTTCTCTCCTAAATGACTTTACTTCCAGCCTTAGGAAATAGATTGTTTGATCAGAAGGTATGAAAGTTAAGACTAGTTTGGGAAGAAAGCACTTGATGTTTTTGTTGTTGTGGTAGGCGGGCGTACCAAGTCAATGTCAACAGCATTGAATTGTGCCCTAGGGTTTCCTAGGCTGTAGTTTCGACAGGAACAGAGGGCCAGATCTTTCTCCCACAGAGCCCCGAGTGGGCTCTGTGGTTCCCATTGCCAACTGGGAATTTAGATTAGCAGCCAAGAAATGACTGACTAACTTCATGCCCTGGAGCCAATTCAGACTCAGAGCAACCTACAGCACAGAGTAGAACTGCCCTGCAGGGTTTCCAAGGATGCAGATCATTAAAAAAGCACCTGGAGGCATCTTTCTCTTGCTATGTGATTGGTGAGTTATAACCACTGGCCTTTAAATAAGCATCTGAGTGCTTAGTGACTGCACTATCTGGGTTCCCTACTGCCCCTCCTCAAATACCGGCTGTGTCCCAACTGTGAGGTGTGTGTGCCCATCTTGGTGGTCTTACTTTCAACAAGGAGCAGTTCTTCTCTTTCCTATATGAGTCAGAGGTGATTTGATAGCAGTGGGTTTTTCAAAGCCATACAAAAATGCATGTTTATTTTTTTCCCAATTTTTGGCATAAAGGCACTTCAAAGAAGGTCAGATGGGGAGATGAGTAGCATTATTTTAGCCTGTTGGATGGAGTTAAATTTCTCAGGGTTTACAAAGATGTGGTGAGATTTATTTTTATCAGCAGTTGGTGATGTGGTTATGCGTGTCTAGTGTGATATACTGAAAAATTTAAAAGATCAAAGTCACTGGATATGTTTTTTATTTTGAAGGTCTCAAGACATATCTTGATTTAAAAAGAGAAAAGAAAAAAAGCTATATGGCTGGAGTGCCATATACTTACATGATTATGAATGCCTCGCCTCTCATTTTAAGGGACAGCTTATCATTGGGAGGGGAAGAGGAATGGCATATCTTACAGGGGATGAGATAAATGATGGTTCCCATCTTTTTAGCTTTATATTGTTGCAGGATGAAAGAGTTATCCTGGGTTTGTTTTTCAGGTGATCTCTGTCCTTTTCCCTTTTTCTTTTTCCTAGGGTTAGGGTGAGAAGTCTTAGTAGAAACAAATCCTAATGATATCATTACTTCTACACATCTTAAAGTAACTTATTTTTTGAGTTCTAAGAAAACAGCCAAAAGAAGAGAAATAAGCATCCTATGTTCTAGAGCCATTCAGAAACCTTCATAGAAGCTGTTGTCAGAGTCCCCTGCCCACTCTCCCATTCCCTCAATCTTGAAATAGGCTCTGCTTGCTCTGACTCCTAATCGAAAATGTGTGAGTTGCATGCGCTTGGTTGTTCTGTTTCTTGAGCTCAGTTGGCATACAAAAAGCACTATAGCCCTGGAAATGACTATTTATGTTTACCACAGCCCCTGATGAAAAATGACTCACTGTGCAGCGTGAGAAAGTATATGCTAAAGCACCATACTGCCCGCAATGGAACATGGTCGGAAGATCTGGGGAACAGCACAAAACTCACTTTCCGATGGACAGAGCAAGCCCACACGGTTACAATTTTGGCTATCAATTCCATCGGTGTTTCATTTAGGAATTTTAATATGACATTCTCAAGGAGTGTGAGCAAAGGTAAGACGAGGTACAACATCTTAAACCAGTGTCTCCTTTAATGCTTACCTGTTGCAATTTCCCATTCCCACCGCATGGATTCCAGCTTACAGGGACCCAATAAGATAGCATAGAATGACTCGTAGGGTTTCCAAGGCTGGAGATTTTTACTGAAGCAGATCATTCCCCATTTTTCTCCGGAGTGGTAGAGCTAGTAAGCTTGCACTTTCAACCTCTGCTGAGCAACCCGATTGTGCAGAGAAGCTGATAAAATGACCAGACGGTGGTTTGAAAGCATCACCACAGCAGTGGGAGAGAGTTTGAAGACTACCCAAGAGGGCAGGTAATCGGCTTGTCAACATTCCGGCCCTGAAACCTTTTTTACTCTGCCTGACATGTTTTTAACGAGCATTTAGGTAGATGACTGCATCTCCTAGGATACATTCCCTTTTCCTGTTGCTTACATTGCTCTTGTGAAGCGGTAGTTTCTATGCCTTGTTCTTTGTGTCAATGCCTGCCTTCTCCTTCGTCTGCCCACCTTTCCTAGAGTGTAGGTTCCTAAAGGGCAGGAGATGATAGGAGACTTTCATTAACTTTGAGTTAAAAAATGAATTTGCGTTCATTTCCCCTCAGTAAATACCGTGCAGTTGCTCCGTGCCTACCCCTTGAACAACAGTTGCATGATTCTTTCCTGGATGCTGTCACCCAGTGACTACACACTCATGTATTTTATTGTGGAGTGGAAAAACCTTAATGAAGGCGATGACATTAAATGGACTAGAATCCCTTCATCTGCTAAGAAGTACTATCTGCATGGTAAGTTTAATGAGTTAGTCCCATAGGTTAATAGGATACCACCGAGTATTAAAGCACATCATCTTAACCATTTAATGAACCCTTCAGGCATCTATAAATGATAATCAGCTCTCTGCCATCAAGTCAGTTCCGACTCAGAGCAAGCCTACAGGAGGCGGTAGAACTGCCCTGTTGGGCTTCCGAGATTATGGATGACTCCCGTCTGGAGGACAAAGCCCGACTTGCTCCTGCAGTAGGGCTGGTAGTTCTGAACTGCTGACCTTGCTCTTAGCAGTCCCACATGTCATCGTACAGATCACTCTCCCACTTTATCATCAACTTTTAATTCTATTTTCTTTAAGTTTTTTATTTGAATAGTTTATGTCAGTGTAATCATTTCATGTCATTGTTATACTGATTTTTTTTTCATTTGCTAGTATATCATAACCCTGTTTCTATTTCCCTCACAACCTTTGTGACCATTATTTCTATCATAGTACTATTTTACTGTTTTTTTACTTTATATAAATATTTATTTTAAAACACTTAGGTCATTTTTATTTTTATTTTAACCTTAAAAGAAGTTTGGCTTCTTCCTATCAACTGTTAATGCTTAAAGCTCCCTGGTAGTGTCGTGTTCGGCATTTGAAACCACCGGCTGCTGTTTGACAAAGATGGAGCCTTCTAATCTGGGGAAGATTTAAGCCTCAGAAACTCACAGGGCCATTCTCTCCTGTCCCATAGGGTCACTGAGTCCTCCTAGACTCTCTGGCAATGAATGAGTGATCCAAATGATTCCCGACCTCCACTCCCAATGTACACCAACTTATATTTCCACTAGCAGTGAGTTAAAGTAGCAGGCAGGTAAACAAGAGAATGTACCAGTCTAGCCTGGGGACCTAGGACTTGGGAAGCAAGGCCCCTGAATATAATTACATGCCATTGCCCTCAGGCTGACTCTCACACAGCAACTCTCACACGGAGTAGAATAACCACCACGGGGTTTCCTAGACTGTCTATGTCTTTTGTCTGTGCTGTGTCTAGGGGGCCCAGACCATAAGCTTTTCAGTTAGCAGCCTCGTACTAAGACTGCACAACCAGAGTTCCTATCTATTGTATACATATTGAGAAACAAGGTCAAGTGTGATTGAAATATTTCAATCTTACTCAACAAATGTAACATGATTGAATTAATATATATATTAAATGACAGTTGTCATGTCTTGAGTTGGGTCTGAAAAATATGTATGAAGGGGCTTCAAAAAAATGCAATGAAAAGATAGTGGAATTTTCCCACCACCTTTCTGAAGTCCCATTGTATTCTCTTGGGCTTTGGTAAGGAGATCATGGTTCTCCAGGGATTCAACACTGGGTCCTCCTCTCCACCTTCTTCCCACAGGATCGTACCAAATTTTAACCTCTCAGCTTCTCTGAACGAGGAAACTAAGTAATTGAAATTTTTTTGATAATAAATTTTTCACTTTGGAGGTAAGGGAAAGGAGGCAGAACATATTTCCTTGGAAAGAAAATTAAGGAAAATGACTCTGAACTTGAACAAACTGTCACATGCTGTTGAAAAGTTGAACTGTTCTATATTTGGAAGTGTTTTTTTGGGGGGCATCACTGCCCTCTGGTGGTCATGAGAGCTACCCAGCGCTGCTCCTGCGAGCCATTGCTGCATTTGAACCGCCAAACCCACAGGCTGCAGTCCTGCACTCAACCACTTATGCCACTGGGGCTCAGCCAGAAATAGTTTTAAAATATATATATTTGAAGATGATTTTTTTCCTTTGGTAATTACTAGGAGACTTCAGAGTCCTTAATTTCTGATAACTTTCTTAATTCAAAGACTATTTTAATTCACAGACAATAACTAATGTGCTAGGAGATTGATGGAATTAACTTTAATTTTTAAATATTCAGACTCCACTATTAATCTTAATTCAGAAAAAGTGAGTCTCCAATATATTTTTGTTCTCAGATCATTTCATCCCCATTGAGAATTATCAGTTCAGTCTTTATCCAATATTTGTGGAAGGAGTGGGAAAACCGAAGATAATTCAGATTTTTACCCAAGGTAAATTTTCTCCTTTTACTTTCCTTTTAGATGCACATGTGGTTCTCTAATTTGTTAATGATAATAGTATTATCTGCTTGTTCTCTTTATGATGGGATATCCAGTCAGTATTAGGCAAGTTTGATTAAAGAAGCAAATCCAGTGACACTCATAAATGGGTAAGAACGAGTTTTATATCAAGAAGTAGTTATATATCAAGGGGACATCCCTGTCCAGTCTCACTCAAGTCTTTAAGTCAGGTACTAGTCCATAAGGCCCTCTGCAGACTCACACAGCCACATGCAATGATGCAAAATGCAGGAAGATCACAGGCCAATGAGTGAAAAGTCCTGTGGATCCAATGGTGGTGGAAGTATGACAGGGCTCTTTCAAGTCCCAGAGTGACTCCCAGGCAGGAAGGGGAAGAGCGAGAGTGAGAGTAAGAGAGAAATAGAGAGTTAGTTTCCCGGGGCCCTCCTTATGAGGAGGCTGCGTCCCCAAGGAGGTGCCATCTGTTTGTGACCTGATTGACAGCTGGATTGTACTCCTACAGTTTCTTTCTTTCTTTTTTAGGCATCATTGCCCTGGTGGTGGGAGTAGGAGTCCTACAGTTTTATCTATCAAGTTAACATGAAACTATGTAACTATCCTACAGTCATGTCAGATGTGTTGTGTAGTAGTAGTTGTGAGTGTCCGTGGTTCCATGCTGATATTAAAAATAAAATGATCAAGCATGGTGATATTGAATTCTTATGCTGGGTTATAGACACTCCAGTTGTAAACTGCATAAAAAGTAAGATAAAGGTAACTATCTAGCCAAACAATAAAATAGAGTATCATACATTTAATTGAAAAAAAATCATTTTTCACAATACACATAAATGCACTAAGTGGGAGTAATTATGGGGTGGCTTCAAAGAGTTTGTGAAAAGAGTTCCATGATTCTTTAATTCCATTTTCCACAAACTTTGAAGGTCCTGCATATCTTCCCATGAAATATATATAGTTTAAAAATTATGCCAATCTTTTAGGGGATTTTCATTAAAAATTTATACTACACCTAGTTTTAGAAAAAAATAAGTTGGCTAGAGCCCTATCTTTGATTCACATTACCATACTAGGAGCATAATTACCTTTAGTAATATTTGGATCATGACTTTACTCGGCAAATTGTCTTGAAATACAAGAAATCTAAAATGAAGTTTCAAGAGAGAAAGAGTTTACCTGGTCTTAGAATAAAAAGAGTTAGAATGTTCTATTTGTGCTTTATTAAGTATTTACTAAGTAGTGTCAAAACAATGGACATTGATCAAGTGCCACAATTCTCTGTTTTTCTGTAGCTTAAATTTTAGTGGTCTAGTGAGAGAAACAATGGATAAAAGAAACCTGGACAATTGATGCACTGGAGTGAAGGGTTTGGTAAAGAATGTTGAATATTCTATTCACTGTCAGAAGAATAAACATACTTGTCTTGGATTTAGCTAATCTACCAAGAGGAACCAGTCCTTGGAGAAGGAGATCATGTTTGGTAAACTGCAGGGTCTTTAAAAAAGAGGAAGACCCTTCATAAGATGGATATTGATCCAATAGCTGCAATAATGGGTTCAAATATAGTAACGATTATGAGGACAGTATCTGGGCAGGCAACTTTTTTTCCCCTGATCCCCCCACCTTTCAATGACACCCAGTAACAACAGGGAGGATGACCATTAATCAATTATGTGTAGCAATGTCAGGTAGAAACAAGTGGAAACAAATAGTGATGATGCATGCACAACAGAGTGGATGTAATTTTGCCACTAGACTCCACACGTGAAGATGACTAACATGGCATGGCCAATTTTATATTGCATGTGTTTTTCCACCCATTTCACAAAGAGAAAAGAAATGAGTGTTATGAAGCAAAACAAAAGTAAGATGAAATAGAATTTAGGTATGGGGTTTAGTTAGGATATGCAGCAATGATCTTCCTGAGGAGGTGCTTTTAGGAAGCCCCCTGTAAGTAAAGGGGCAAGAATATTCCAGATAAAAGGATCTATAGAGAAGCGAACATAGTTGGTGGTTCAAGAAGCAGCCAGGATGCCAACATGTCTGACGAGAGAGAGATTCACAGGTTTGTAGGGCATGTTTAGACTGTGAGGTGAAGGATTTTACATAAATTCCTGTAGCCTAACAATGATCAGATGCAGAAGATTGGAAGATTTTGAAGGAAAAAAACCCCACTTTACTAAATTACAATAATCTTGAACAATGATAAGGTTTTCTAAAAATGATCATGAATATTCTATTATTTCCTCCTTTAATTTTATACTTTTAAGAGCATTACATATTTTTAGCATGGAAATACTTTCATTTTTATATTATTGTTAGGTGTCATCCAGTCAGTTCTGACTCACAGAAACCATACATATAACAGGAAGAAACTGCCTGGTCCTCCACCATCCTCACACTCATTGCCAAGTTTGAGTTTATTGTTGCATTCATGGGTCAGTTCCTTTTGTTCAGGGTTTTCTTTTGTTCTATTTCCCAAGTAAGATGTCCATCTCAAGGGACTAGCCCTTCCTGATAATCTACCAAAGCACAGGAAAGACAGTCTTGCTATCCTTGTTTCCAAGGTGCATTCTGCTTGTACTTCCTTAAAGCTATCTTTATCAATTCTTCTAAACAGCATGTTCATTATTCAGCTTTCACATGCCAATGTGACTATTGAAAATACATGGCTTGGGCCAGACTCACCAATCCTCATATTGATACTTTTATTTTGTAGCACTTTTTGTATTGTCTGACCATAAGGCACACCCAGTTTTTAGAGCAGGAAAACAAGAAAAAAATATTACCAGTAACAGAACCAGTATACTACAATGCTTGTTAAAATAAAGCAAACTTTGGTAATATTTGACAGCATAAACTCAACAGTGGTATTAAGGACCATCATCACCTTCATTCACAAATGAGAGGAGGTGAGTACTGTGCCAATCATGTGACCTGACTGACATTGAGGCTCCAGGAGGAGCCTCTGAACACACAGCAATCCACAGCATGCAAACAGCAGTGGACAGTAAACGGGTACATGGGATCATAAACAAATATTCTGGGGACCACACCTTTGGATGACAAGACACACCGTCATTTCCCCCCACTTTTTGGGGAAAAAAGTATGTATTATGGTTCGACAACTATAGTAAGTGTTTTGTAACGGATTTTTCCAGTGCATTATGTCCTTTGATTCTTGACTGCTGCTTCTATGAGTGATGATGATAGAACAAAGTGAAAAAGAAATCTTTGACCATTTAAATATTTTATCTCTTCACTATGATGTTGCTTATTAGCCCAGTTGTGAGGTTTTTTTTTTAATGTTAGTGTGTAATACATACTGAAGTCTTTGATCTTCATCAGTAAATATTTCAAGTCCTTTTCTCTTTGAGCAATCAACGTTATGTCTTCTGTGTATCCAAGGTGGATCATGATTCATAACTCTTTCTTCAGTCTGGATATTACAGTCTTCTTCAGAAAGTCCCACTTCTTGGGTTATTTCCTTGCCATACAATTTTTGTATTCATGTTTTTATGAAGAAAGTTGTTACCTTTTCCTTAAGCTTCTGAGTCTTGTGAATTGTATTTCTTTTTCAGATGATACTGATAAACACCAGAAAGATGCAGGTCTATATGTAATTGTGCCAATAATTATTTCTGCTTCAGTCTTACTGCTTGGGACATTGTTATTATCACATCAAAGGTACAGTGCTTGGTGTAAGAATATTTTTGGCAAAAGCTCTTGAATTTAAACTTTAATTTTAAATCCACATCAGAAAAAAATCAGGTATTCTAAATATTTCTAAATGTATTCAATACACAATTTTTGTGTTTTTTTAAAATCATTTTATTGGGGGCTCATACATCGTTTTTCACAATACGTAAATAAGCATACTGTGTCAAGCACCCTCATGTGTCCACTTCTATTATCGTTCTCCAATCATACGCCTTTTCCCTTAAGCCCCTAGTATTGGCTTTTCCATCCCTTCCCCTCTTCCCCTGCTCTTTCCCCACCAACCCTCAATACTTTATACATTGTTATTGTTCTGTCATATCTTACACTGCCTGACCTCTCCTCCAACCCACTCCTTTGATACCCGTCCTTCAAATAGGAGCTTATGTGTATATCCTTGCACTTGGTTCCATCTCTCTACCCCACCTTCTCTACCCTTCCAGTATCTCCAATCTAACCATTGGCCCAAAGGGACTCATTCATCTTGGTTTCCCCGTATCTCCAGCTCTCCTCTATGTTAGTGTACCTTTTCCAGTCCATCTGGATTTGTAAGGTAAAGTTGGGACCATGATGGTTGGGGGGTGGGAGGAAGGCTTCAGGAACTAGAGGAAACTTGTATGTATCATCATACACAAATTTTAAAAGGCCTGCTTTCGGAAAATGGCTAGGATGAAATAAACCTTATGGAAAATTTATTTTTTTAATACATATAATTTCAGGGAATAATAGTTTTATAATGGGCAGTATGTTTTTTGAAGTAGCAAAAATAGCTTTTAAAGTTCTGCAATTTGGGTTAAGGACTCTTAGTGATTAATATTTCATTGAAAGAGTGAATTTATATATGAGCTGTAGACATTTCATTTTTAAAGGTCAACACGGGTGGCTGCAGTCTGACTAGTTTATCAGCCAAGTAACATTGAAATGTCTGGAAATTGTACGACATAATTTATTGCTGAGTTATTGCAATCGGTGATATCATTTCACGTGTCTTCTCTCTATAGAAAATCTTGTCCTCTAGCAAAGAAGAGGAGAATGTTATTTTAGAATTCAAGTTTAGTAGTCAGTTGAGTGAGCTGAGTGGGGCACAGGAAGCTGGAATGTTTATAAAGCATATTTGCAGGCCATTGGAAAAAATATCTATTTTTTGAGTATAGTGTTTAACCCTGTGCCTGGATGATAGCTCTCAGTTAATGTTGACTGTGCTTTTTTAATACTTCTGTCTATATTGAATTTTAAGGAGCCTGTCTGGCAAAATGACTAAGTGCTTGGATATTAAGGCAAAGATTGGTAGTTCCCACCTGCCAGCCACTCCACAGGAGAAAAGACCTGATGATCTACTCCTGCAGATCACCAAGTTGATTCCAATCCATAGGGACTCTGGACAGGGGAGAGCTGCCCCCAGGGTTTCTGAGACTGTCACTCTTTATGGAGGAGTAAGGCTCATCCCACAGAGGAGCTGGTGGTTTTGAATTGCTAACCTTGTGATTAGCAGCTCGACACACAACCAGGAGAGGAAACCCCAGGGGGCAGTTTCATTGTTAGATAGGATAGCTATGAGTTGGAATGAGTGGTGCACAAACCCAGCCTATCGAACTCTGGTGGAAATCTGTAGCATATGAAAATGAGTCAGATCCTACCAAGACAACTTAACTTCGGGTTGGTATATCTGTATCAGCTGTTTTATTATTTTCAATAATTGTGATTTTCTTTAATACTTGTTTATTCTTTGTAGAATGAAGAAGCTGTTTTGGGAAGATGTTCCAAACCCCAAGAACTGTTCCTGGGCACAAGGACTTAATTTTCAGAAGGTCCTTTTTTTGTTGTTTTAATAGCCTTAAAGACAAAAAAATACAGAATAGTTAAAACTATACTTTTTTAGATGACATTTCAGTACCAGAGCCTTAACTAGTTTAAAGTTTAAAAGTTCTTGATGAACTCCATTTCAATGAATCTGTTGAACAGACTCTCTGTTTTTATGGGAAAATTAAAAACTCACCGCTATTGCTTTGATTCTGACTCATAGTGACCCTAGCAAAAGAAAATACTCAGTAGCTAGTTTCATACCTTCGGAGTCCTCATGGCGACGCGGGTTCCTTGCTGGGCAGCTGCGCACAAGAGCAGCAGCTGCTCCCTGGGGAATATGAGACTTTTAGATTCAGGTCTATTTAAAGTCTCAGAAACCCGCCAGAGCAGTTCGACTCTGCCCTCTACTGTGGATCTAAGTGGGCTCGATGGCAAGGAGTGAGTTTAGCATACGTGAGTTGACAAGCCCATGACGTCTTTCTGTGTCATAGTAAATGATAATATGAATATTAGGACATTTAAGGTCAAATCTGGCGAAGAGTATATAATCTAGGCACTTGTTTTTGGTATGGAAACTGTTTTCAGGCAACAAGGTTTGACTCAATATTCCAGGCCTTCTAATCATTTCACAGTTTATTAAAAGTATGTAAATAATACCATTTTCAAAATATATAAGTTCAAGTACTGCAATTTCAAAAACTGCAGTTATTCCAATAAAACAATTGATACAGATAGTGTCATTCAAACTAAAACACTTTTTAGAACATAAGTTGACTAAGATAAAATAACTTGTAGTTATTTCTATAAGTTCTCTAGGGTTCACCAAATAGTTTATTGATTCTAATAACTTTTCATGAAGCAAGGTTGATTTCTGCTGCCATAAACTTGATAAAAATTTAATTTTGTTTTCATGTAAAAACGTATACAATTTTGTTTTTCAGTCACAATGATTGCATCATTTTATTACCAATCATCTGCTAAAGTATCTTCAATGCCTTCCTTTCAATTATCAGATAAAAAAATAGTCTCCTTAGGCCAGGGATTCTCAAACTATGGCCCGTGGGCCACATGTGGCCCACCTAAGACATTTATCCGGCCCACCAGTGTTTTTGCTACCATAGCCTGTCCTGTTTAGCAGCCGACTCATCCTGGCGTCACAGTTTTGTATGAACTCTTTGTTCATAGTTTTTTTTTTTTTTTTAACTATAGTTCGACCCTCAAATGGTCTGAGGATAGTCCCCTGTTTAAAATGTTTGAGGAGCCCTACAGCTAACACTCAAAGATTTTGTTCTGTAATTTGTTTTTAAGTTACCTATGACTGGGCCTTGATTATGTCGTTACCATTCCTTTTCACTAATAGAAGCCTCTCATTAGAAATCCAGCTTTTGGCTCGTTTTAGATATAGCTATAACCACCTTATCTCACTCTAAGTGTGTAGCACATGTTGCTGTTTAATTTCTTACTGTTAGTGCCCTGATTTCAAAGACTATGTTTTATCCACCACAAATATTTGTTGACCTTCTCAGACTTTAAGATACTTTAAACTAGAAAGCTACTAAATGATTTCTGATAGTTCAACATAACAGTATGCAATTAGAAGATACACTTAATTGTGTGAGTCACTGTGATATGCACTGTTGCATTTCTTATTGACTTTTACTTTTACTCTTAGTAAAATCAAGATAATAATGTTCACCATTTAGGATTCTTTGGAAAGTTAAAGAAAATAATTTCTGTCACATTACTGAAGTCTCAGGAACTATTAGTTCTGTTATGATACATTATTACTTTGCATTGCTTTGCTTATTTCGCATGATGATTCATTACTTACTTTGTGTAGTAGTATTACTATTATCTTTATTTTATAAAGGAGATCCCAGAAAATTACCTTCAGCAGTTGATTGAGTTATGATTTGCTTACTCATGTGTCTGATTCTGAGCCTGGGCTATTAGTCTCGGTCTTCTATAATACTGACTTTCTTCTTCTTTTTTTTTCCCCTAACCATGTCCCCTAGTAGTAACTACATTTATTTTGCATACATTTATTTTGCAACCTAGTACACATAAAGATGTAAATAGGTAAAATTGAAGCAAAAAGGTGGCAGAAAATAGTATAGTTTTGCTACTTGCCTTGCCCTCTATGTTATTTCCTTTATTTTTATCTTGCATTTTTAAATGCTGGTTGAAAGCTTTCTTGATTTCTTGACACACTAAACTCTATGATTCACACTTTAAAAAGGCATTGCTTGGCTGAGCCCTGGTGGTGTAGTGGTTGTGTGCAGGACTGTGGCCCACAGGGCTGACGGTTCAAATCCAGCAGCAGCTCTCCAGGAGCAAGACTGGGTTTCCTACTCCCACCAGCGCAGTGATGCCATTGCTCTACAGCTTTTTGATGAATGAATGAATCAGATAGTAATGAATATTGTGGACAGCCAACATCACAAAATATTAAATTACACTATCGCTCTGTCTTTGGACCTGGCAGATGTGGAATTTTGCATGTGGTCATTCATTTGTAGAAATCCCACTTTGTCTGAGACTCCCCAGTTGCATGGTTACTTATGCATGTTCTCATCAGCCTGTGTTTGTCCACTATCAACCATGATGCTCCCTTTCAGTGTAAGAGTTGCTGGAACTTTTCAATTGATGAGTTATTTTGATACTTCCCCTTATCTTCCATTTTGAATTTAAATAGCAATGCAATTATAGTTATAATAATATATGACCAGTAATATTTAAATCTGATATTTGTATTTGTCATTCATTCACTTGTTCAACAAGCACATAGTTGTATCTAAGGCTGGACTATGGACACATTTTTAAAAAATTCCTCATCATATAGAAATGAAGACAGTGGAATTGCAGAAATGTGAGTGACTTCAAAGTAGTTTAACTAGAACTTGTCTTCTTTTCTTCCTGAAAATAATTTATTCATTTAAAAAAATTACTCATTCACACATTGCATTCATTTATTAGAGGGCTATTTATTGAATATCTATGCCAAGCCCTGAGGCTGTTATACTGAGAATAGCATACACTCCTGAAGTATATGGTCTAGTGAGGAAGAGAGTATTAGTCAATTTATCACAGACATAACTATGTAATGAGTATGTAAACCATGTGCTGTGGAAGAAGGTGACTGAGGGGAAACTTGGCTTAGTGCAAGGCCGGGCAGGGGTGCTTGAAGGCAGGAAAGTGACTTTTAGCCCAACAATGGAGGGTGAATGCTGTGATCATGGAATAGGTTTCGTGGAAGTGCTGGTGTATAGGACCTGCAGATGTGAAGCTTCATGAGAGGAGAACCACAATACATCAAGAAACTGAAAACAGGGAGACAAAGAATAAAAGGGAGATATTTTTCTTTTTGCTGTTTTTTTTTCTTTTTTTCCAGTCTCACTGGCCTGGTGTGAGTAGGAAGCCCAGCCTTGCTCCTGGAGAGTTGCTGCTGGATATGAACCATCAGTTCTATGTGCTGCAGCCCCACACACAACCATTACACCACCAGAGCTCAGCCTGATATTTTTCTTAAATATGAGAAATTTTGCTTTAAAAGTCCAAATGCTGTTTTGAAAAAGAAGCTAACGTTCTTCTGTTAGCGTGTTAAGTTTTAAAATCTCACCCATGGTCCATCATGAACATAGGTTCTATAATGCATTTTGAGCCTCCAACAAATAATTCCTCCCACTTTTCCAGAAAAATTCCTGGCATGTGGTGACTGTAGCTTGAGTCAGTAAATGTCTGTAGCTGACCTGCTGCCTACTGTCTCATCTATGCCCCAGAAAGTGAGCATGATGCTACTGCAGCTCATCTAACAAATGTTTCATGTCCAAGGATCACCTGGATATTCCAGCTTCTTGTGAATAAACAAGTGAAGACGATTTAAGTTAGCTAAAGGAGCCTTGGTGGAGCAGTGGGTTATGTGTGGGGCTGATAGCCACAGGGTCCACACTTCAAAACAGACAGCCACTTCGCAGGACAAAAACAGGGCCTTCTATGCCAGTGAAGAGTTAAAATGCTCACAGGGGCAGTTCCACTCTGTCCTAGAGAGGGTTCCTGTGAGTCAAAATATTGTCAGCAGAGACCAGTACTAGGAGAAGGACATCATGCTTAGTAAAGTGGAGGGGCAGAGAAGAGGGGCACCCTCCACGAGATGGATTGACACTGTGGCTACAACCATGGCGTTGGGCATACAACAATTGGGAGAATGGCAGAGGACCTGGCAGTGTTTCATTCTCTTGTGCTCAGGGTACTATGGCTTGAAACTGACTCCTGACACCTAACAACAACAACCACAACAACCACAACAACAAGAGAGTGAGAATTGGTTCCAGGGCAGTGAGTTGGTAATTTTGGTTTTATTATGAAAAAGTTTGAGGAAAACTGACAACTGCACTGGTGAGAAAAAGGCCAGGAAAGTTGTGCCAAGGCATTTTTGTTTATCGCAACAATGCACTTCCTCATTCTTAGAGGGTAGCAAGAACTGTCCTATGAGAATTTCATTGGGAAACCTTATCCCATCTGCCCTACAGCCCTGATGTTGTGTCTTAAGACTTCATTCTGCTCTCTAAATTCAAAGGATATTTCAAAGGTACATGATATGAGTCCCCCAAGATGCCAAATCTTCCATTTTCACTAGGTAGAAATTTAAAAGCACAGGGAAGGTTTAGAGAGAAAGAAACACCACTTTCAGAATGTAGAGACATAGATGGAAGTCTAGATAGACTAAAATCACATGGATTTTTCCTTCACATCTAAAGCATATTCCAGATTCCTATGCCTGCAATAGACCACCAAAGAAGCAGCCTGACCGTCTGAGAATGCCCACAATACATTCTCACAAATCTAAAGATTCCTGCAGTTTCCTCCCTCAAATGGCCATGATGTCCTTCCAATAGTATGGAAGAACCGATGCTGTTTTGAATTGCAAGCATTTTCTCCAAGTACTTGTCTCCTTTGTATCTCCACATGCACATTATTGGACTCAGAGGTCTATATTTTACTCACTTAAAATATAGCTTGAGTTTTTCTCATTGTGTTAGTCTGGGTAGACTAAAGAAACAAATTCATAAACACACACATGGATATAAGGGAAAGGTTTATATACAAGAGGAAGGGAACATTGAGAAAGCACCCCAACCCAGTCCAGTCCAAATCATAAGTTCAATATTAGCCTATACGTCTGATACCAGTCTATGAAGTCTCCTTCTGACTCATGAAACACATGCAGTAGAGGCATCCTGGCTCTGGCAGGGGTCTCCCCATGACTCCTCATTTCCAGGGCTCAGAGTCCATCAGCAGTATCCATTGGTGGTGGGACTATCTCAGCACTGGCAGGGATCTCTCTGTGGCTTCTCCAGCCCCAGAGGTTTGCTTCCATCAGGGCAAGTCCATGTCACTTCTCCAGCTCCTCCATTCTCCAGGAATCAGGATCAATCACCATGCTGTCATCTTGTCTTATCAGTAGTTTATCTTTCAGAAACTGAGAATCAAGTTTTTCTTCTCCAATTGGGAAATACCACGAGACTTCCCAG
The DNA here is from genome assembly GCA_004026705.1 of Nesogale talazaci. Classification (NCBI taxonomy): domain Eukaryota; kingdom Metazoa; phylum Chordata; class Mammalia; order Afrosoricida; family Tenrecidae; genus Nesogale; species Nesogale talazaci. The sequence continues at coordinate 18,011 of PVJH01000253.1, forward strand.
AATTCTCAGGAGAAAGCCATGCCCACACAGAGGCCACATTGGCTACTCATCGGCTATCTCCAGATTAATAGGCTAGACTCCACCCCTACATCCCAATCATGAAATTGACATGAATACATGACTGCCACATTCATTTTCTTGTTTTGCCTACTATTTGTAGGTAAGTCCGTGGGTAATTAGGAAGCAGGGGAAAGTATGGGAGGTAGGCAGGGGATCTCCATCACACTGAGTAGAAAACATCAAAAAGTCAAATGAAGACTACATTTTCCTGTAGATTTTTGCTTGGAATTTTTAATTAATTAATTAGTTTATTTTTGGCATCACTGCCCTCTAGTGGGAGTGGGAGGTCCAGCGTTGCTTCTGGAGAGATGCTGCTGGATTTGAACCAGTGGGTCGCAGTCCCGCAGTCCCGCACTCAACCACTTATGCCACTTGGAATTTTTAAATTTTTAAATTTTTTGAATCTTGCCTTGCATTATAAAATACATAGACAAGATGCTTCTTTTTGTTCTATTTAGTTATATAAACTTAACAAAAAGTAGACATAGCCAAATGATTTCTTTTTTTCCATGTTTAATCATTTTATTGGGGGCTCATACATCGTTTCTCATAATACATAAATACATATATTGTGCCACGCTTCATATTGTGCCAAATGATTTCTTAGACATGTTTTCATGTCTAATCCATGATAATTATCTTGGTTCTTTCCTTCTTCACTATTTCAGTCCTTATCTCCTTTTATATCTTAATTTTCTTTTCATGATTACTCTGTTTAGTTTCTTGTTCCAAACTCTCTAAACTTGCTATTGTTTTTCTTTCCAATTTATCTTTTCCAGATCTTTGCACTTCTCTTCTTTGAATTATTCTCTTCTTTTTTTTTCCTTTCTAGGGTAATTAAGACTATTTATACAATAGATGCCTTGGATATAAAGGCTTCTGTTAAGAGAATGTAAGAGGTCACCTTAGTGCAAATTTTACCTTTCCTAGAAAAATAATTTACTGTGATTAAATGCAAGATTATAGTCCAGAACTGTGCTGATTAGAAATGTTTTTAGAAATATTTTGCTTTCTGAGTATTATTTAATTTTATCCTGCTTTCTTACTTTGTTTCATTTATTCTAAACAGAGAACGGACATTCTTTGAAGTCTAATCATGACCACTACAGATGAACCCAAATGTACCAACTTCCCAACTCTAGAGTATTAGAAGATTTTTACCTTTTGAAGAAGGGGACCAAATCTTAAAGTTTTGCTGGAACTGTTGAGAACTAAAATAGAGTGGGATTATCTTGACTTGGAATTTTAAATAGATGTATAAGTTTAGCATCAAAATATAAGTCTGGGTTCAGTTCTTTTTAGATATGTAGTAACTTTTCAAGTCACTTAAAATTGGAAGAAGTAATAGAATTTTATGACTTAAGGGTTAGCAATTTTTGGCCCATAAAACATTGAAAACATTACTGTTGCTGTCATGACATATCTTTTAGAGATTATCCAGTAGGTTGTAGGTGCACTCTCAAGAGGGAGCCCTAGAACTGCTGACACATAACTTTGCAAATATAATAACTTTTAGCATCAGAGTACAATGGAACTAGTTCATTTTTACATTTTTATATCTAAGTTTCTCTAGCTTACATTCTTCATAGTTACTAAGTGGATCCATTTGAATATTCTTTTGCATGCTTTGTAGCTTTTATCTGCATTTAACTTTGGTCAATTTGAGAATTTCAATTTTCATTAGCTTCGAAAATGACTTAAGCACTAATTTCCATTTCACTTCAAAGAAAGCCAGAATTGTGTGTGTGTGTGTGTGTGTGTGTGTGTGTGTGTGTGTGTTTCTGGTTAAAGGCCTGGAGGACTTATAGTTCTTATCAAAATGACCTTACAGACTCAGGTCATATTGCCCAGATCAGGAAAGAACAGCTTCCAAACCAATCTTCTTGTGAAACTAAACCACCCAAGACTTTTGGCCACCAGGAGAGTGAACTGTGAAGGAGAGGGACTCTTTTTGGAGCATTTTGAAATAGTTCATAGTGAGGTCAGGATTTTTCTTTTCCTAAAAAAAAGGACCACCTACTGGTTATGAATTCAATAGGCTAAGGGTCTTATTCAAACCAAGGCAAAGTTTCTCCTTTTTGGCAAAACTTTTGATGAGCTCATATAAAATCAAGTGGAAGATTATGTATTAATCATTTTTGTTTGACCTTTATACATTGACTAAATGAATGTAGAAAATAAAAAAAAATTGGAGAAGAGTTGAACTGTCTTTTTCCCATTGACTAGTAACAGATGTCAATGGAATAGAAGAAATCAAAATGTGAGATTATGAAATGATGTTTCTAAATTTTTACCCTCTGAATATGTAATCTGAACATACATGTGTATTCAAGACTGTTTTTGAACCTCAAAATTATTGCATGTGGCTTGTGATTGAAGCGACTTTTAAATGAGCGTGTTTTAATTTAGATTTATTACTCATTGACAAATTATAATTCAATAGTATATGGAAATGTGCTTGCTTATGATTTATTACTGAAATCTCCATTATAAGTCCATTTGAATAAGTTTGATTTTCACCAAATTAGTTCAAAGTAGGGAGTTTTTGAAAGCTTAAACTATTCCAAAAACATAATTTAAAGATTTTATGTGTACCTGACTGCATACTACGGTCTATTTGTTTGCAATATTTGTTTTCATGTCAAAAGTATATAAGACATCTATTTGGTGGTCTTAATATATAAGTTAATATTAGGCTTATTTAATTTTTATGACACGACAGTGTATTTTTAAGAAAAAACAAAGTGAGCAAACAAGTGTCCCAAACCTCGTTACCAGTCTTCAGAAACCAAATGGAGCAGCAGTGTCCATGCCTTTTGCAACTGGAGTGACTGAAAAGCATTAGCACAGTTTTTCTCATTATTCTGTATTTTAGTACCATATCCATATAAGTCTACTCTGTTACTTTTAGTTTTAGATATATGTATAATTTCATGGCTTTAATCATGAATATATTTCATTATGAAATTTGAAATTATGCCAAATGAATTGCATTTTTCCATGTAATACACTTTCCATTATGAAGAATGGTTTGGTATGCCATTATTTCAGGCAGTCCATCTGAATTTATTGTGTTCATCTTAATAATGTGAATTTTATACATTTAATTTTATGTCTGACATGACATGAATCCATTTTCCATATTGCATTTAGTTAATGTCAGTGTTACATATCCACAGTATATTTTATTTTGCATGTATGTTTCAAAGTGTTTACAATGTATGAGCTTAATTGGTACCTGTTTGACAGGACTTTTGTTGTGATGTAACCACTACCCTTATAAAATAATACACTGTGCATTTGTCTTGTGTTACTGTCTTCATTCCACATGTGCCGTAGTGTGTATTTTAAATGAACGTATTTATAAGTAAAAGCAGTCTGACAGTCTGTGAGCAGTTCTCTCATCATCATTGTCCCAACAAATCGGTATGATTAATGCTTGTTTTCAGACAGTCCAAAACAGCTCTCAATAGAACGTAAGATAGATAAGTTCTAAACTTTAATTTTTTGTCTTAGATGACATCTTATGCTATTATTTTAATTACATTTGACATGTTCTGGGGCTGTGATTTAATTCCAATCTCCTTTTAAATTTGGGGGTGGAGCTTCAATGTTCAGGTTGGGGAATCTAATGTAAGTCGCGCTGCTGGTAGTCTTTAAACACTCAGCTGCTCTCGGACACGCTGGCAGGTCGAACCCGCCCGCTGTTCTACAGGACGAAATGCTGCAATGCAACTCTGTAGCCTTGGAAACCCTTTGGGGCAATTCTACTCTGCTTGGGTCGCCCTGAGTCAGAATTGATTCAATGGCAATGGGAAGGTGGGGCATCCAATTTGCTAAGAAAGTTTAGGAACTGCTCAAAAGCCAAAGAGAACACTTACATGTACAATAAATTCTATGTATTAAGAGAAAATAATTTTCAGACACCAGGTACCATAGTGCCATACCACCGTCATGGAACACGTTTTTCCAGAAGAAGAAAGTCAACGTCAAAGAGAGGTTCATATACCTTCTCAGAGTCATAGAATGGAAAGAACTCAGACCTAAGTCCTGCCTCCCTCCACTTTTAAATACTAACTTACATTGCGTCATTATCTTTAATTATGATTTTTAATATATCCGTTTATATATAAGGAGCCCTCGTGGTGTAGTGGTTACGCGTTGGGCTGGGATCCGCAGAGTTGGCAGTTCCAAACCACTGACGGCTCTGTGAGAGAAAGACGGGGCTTTCCACGCACCGCAGTGCATCCCAGGAACCCACAGGCCGTCGCCGTGAGTCCGCATTGACTCTGGCACGAAATGTTTTTGCTTGTCTGTTTCAATTGAAAGCTAGCTAATTTGTGATAGAGTGTGCCCTTCATCATGAACCCTTCATGCACTTCCATTTCTTGAAGCATGCCATAACAAGAAAAAAAACTGAACGTTAAAATGTGTCTTTTCTTTTAGCCAGAAACGTTTGAGCATCTTTTTATCAAGCACACAGATTCACTGACATTTGGTCCTCTTCTGTTGGAGCCCGAAACCATTTCAGAAGATATCAGCGTTGACTCATCATGGAAAAATAAAGAAGAGATGGCGTCCACCAGCATGGTCTCTCTACTTTTGACAGCGCCAGATCTTCGGGAGGGTTCTGCGTGTGTCAGCGGTCAGTGCCACGGTCCCGGCCTCTCTGCTGCAGAGTGCGATGAGATGATCAATGCAGAAGAGAGTCGGAGGCAGCCCTCCGTCAAATATGCCACACTTGTCAGCCAAACGAAGGCAAATGAAAAGCATGAGGAGCCAGGGATTTCAAGTACAACTGTCAGCAGATGCTTCTCTAGCCAAAACTCTTTATGGAAGGATTCTTCTGGTAGCTCCTGGGAGATGGAGCCTCAGGCATTTTTTATAGTATCGGATCAGCATCTCAATACCATTTCACCCCACCTTACATTCTCTGAAGGAACTGATGAACTTTTGAAACTGGAGGACAATTTCCCCGAGGCAAACAGTGGTAAAAGGTCTATCTATTATTTAGGGGTAGCTTCCCTCCCCAAACGAGCAAGGGGCAGGCTTTTGACTGATGAATCGGGGGTATTGTGTCCATTTCCCACCCACAGTTTATTCACTGACATCAGAATTTTTCAGGACAGTTGCTCCCACTTTCTAGAGAATAACTTCAACTTAGGAAGTTCTGTTACAAAGACGTCAGTTCCCTACATGCCTCAATTTCAGACTTGTTCTGCTCAGACTCAGATGATAATGGAAAATAAGATGTGTGACTTGACTGCTTAATGTTATCTGAAAAACCATTTAACTTTATGCTAGAATGAATCATATAACGCATCCCAGGTTCTTTGTGGTGGGTAAGGGGCAGAAAAGGAAGTGGGTCAGAGCTGAAGTTGAAAATTAATGTAAACAAAGACTATGAGAAAGCCACCAGGAGTCTAGCAATGTAAACAGATTCTTCTAATATTCCTCTTTACAAGCCAGATGGGAAGTCTCTAATCAGGGGCATCACGGGGGACAGGGGCAGGGGGTGGTAGTGGACAAAAGGGATGCACATTGTATCAGGTGACACTGTTAGAGAAAGTCTAAGACCACTGTTTATATATTTTTGTGCAGTGTTTCAGCAGAAATTTGTTTATTTTTAATAAAAATATTCCTCTAGGTAGTTAAAAGTATATTTTGTAAGTGCAGCTTGCATGTCTCAGTGTACTTACAGGGCTAAGCATCTATGCTAATTAACTCTTTGAGCCTTCTACAGTGCTCCAGGGAGAACTGCCATTATTATCCAGTACAGTGAAACTTTGAATCACGTGATTTGTCTGCATGTCTTTGTTCTTATCGCTGCTGGCATTTTCATATTTGTTGATTTTGTAAAATTTTCTGGTGTTATACCTACAATATTATAGCAATTGGTATTTGTGAGCTTGTATCAGTTTGTGCTTTTTTTTTTAGACTGCAGTAGTTATTAAAGGAAAAGGAGAACAATAAAAGAAAAAGACTTCCACTCAGTTCCTAATAATGCTGTAATTCAATGTGGAAATATTTTCCAAAATAATTTATCGTTTGTATTCTTATCATCAGGAAATATTACATTTATGTAATTTAAAGCTACTTATCCCATAATTCGAGGGGGTACCTCCCCCCAAAAGCAGTAAATAGTACACATTTTTCTCACTAGGTGAGCAGAGAGCAACTCACTTTGAGTTAGTGCACCCAGTGGCATCACCTGGGAAGGTTCTCTCTGGTTTCAGTGATTTTTTTTTTGGTCAAAGCAGTTTTGCTTGAGCCTTGTCTATTTTGGTGGCCAATTTAATAGAGCAGCATGCAGCAGTGAAATTTTGTTTCCAGCTCAGGAAAAATATGGCAGAAACTTTTATGATGTTGGTCACGGCTTACAAGGACAGCAATATGGGAAAAACTCTAGTATTTGAGTGGTTTTTCTCATTTTAAAAAGGTGAAGTGTCGATTGATGACAAACCCCATTCTAAACATCTGTCAACCTCCCAAACAGACAAAAATGTCAACCAAATTTTTGAACTTGTGCTCGAAGACCAACACCAGTCCATTGAAGAGATGAGGAAGTTCTCTGGACTATTTTGGACCTTGGTTCTGTGAATTTTAATGGAAGATTTGGGACTGAGAAGGGTCTCTGCAAAATTTGTACCTTGGTTCCTAACTGACCTGGAAAAAGAACATAGACTGAAAACATTTCATGCTTTGGAAGAACAGCTTGGAAGTGACCCATATTTTCTCCCAAGGTCATTACTGGTGATGAGACATGGTGCTTTTGTAAAGACAAAACAAACATCAATCAAGCCACTAAAAGACTCCATCATCACCTCACCTACACCTCCCCCCACCCCCCGAAGCACAAGTGAAATCAAAGATCAAGATGATGCTCATTAGTTTTTGATGAGAGAGAGAGATAGTGCATTTGGAGTTCAACCTACCACATCAGATTGTTAATCAAGCTTTCTACTTAGAGGTTCAGAAAAGATTATGTAACAAAAAAGGCCTGATTTGTGGCAGAGAACTGGTTTTGCCACCATGCCAATGTACCTGCTCACGCAGTCATCTCAATGCACCAGGTTTTAGAAAAATACAGCATACCTCTCTGGCCCCATGCACCTTACTCACCTGACCTCACTCTCTTCAATTCTTTTTGTTTCTGAGAATGAAGAGGGAATGAAAGGATAGCGATTTGATCACGTTGAAAAGGTGAAGAACAAATAAGGGAGGTACTGTCAGCAATCCAGATGAGTTTGAAAAATGTTTCCAAGAATGGAATCACAGATTTGACAAATGTATTAAGTATAATAGAGAGTACTTTGAAGATGCTGTTTATTTTTTTGTGAAAAAATTTACATAGATTTTTGGGGAAAAATCCATTTTGGGGGAGTACTCCCTCGTAATCTATGATTAAAATTGGTAATAAACATTACAAAGGATTCTGTTGGGACACCTGCAAATCCAGTGGGTTATATGTAAGAGTGCTAATCACAAGGTCAGTAGCTCTAAACCACCAGTTGCTCCTCAGGAGAAAGGCTTTCTGTTCCTGTAAAGATGTATGGCTTTGAAACACAAGAGGGCCGTTCTACTGTATCCTAGAGGCCAGAATTCACTCGAGGGCAGTGAGTGCGTGAGTGAATGAGAAGGACCAGAGCCAGAGCAGGTTGATGGGAGCTGGCTGACACCATGCGTTACTGAACTGGCTAACAGCCACCGGAGTGAACCCACGGTCTCCAGCGACTTGTTTCTTGCAAAAGCAAGCCTAAAAACCCCCTGTATTTGGTAAACACATAGATCTGTGTATCAAATACTAAATGAATGACTCTATGTGGGACAGAAGATTTCCAGACTCTAGTTAAAGGCCATAGCTTTGCTTTTGGAATATGGTTGTTTTATCTTGAGTGGTTTTTGTTTTTTATTTGAATTTACACACACACACACACACGTGCACGCCTAACTGATGCCCTTATGAGTTTTAAAAGTATGTGATGTGTTTTGTGCTACCAGACTAAAGTTTGAAGTTTTTTCAATTCAACAAATTTGCCGTGCACACTTACCCCAGGGAAGGTACCCCACTAAGTGTTGCAGATAAGTAGCAGATTTAATTCTGACCTAAGGATGTATACTTGTGGAGACTGTCATTTGTACACCAAAATCTAAGCCATGTACTATAGAATGGAATCACCTCTTAAAATGACAACACCTGAAGTGATTATTTTAATGGGAAAATATGCACTTTTGAGAGCACACTGCTCTTTTCGAGAAAATATACTGAAATGGTCACTTTTGGAACAAGAAAGAAATGTCACTGTATATGACATTGGAAACCTTATCTTCCCCCATCCTAATCACTGGACACTGTTTTTCTCTATGGCTCTCTCTCCACACACACAGCCTATTACTGTGCTATGATTTCATAGATTTTTAATATGCATTATGCAGTTAATCATTACAATAATTATGTGAGATATATACTCTTATTATACCCTTTTAAAATATGAGGTGATTCAGTAACTTATCTTCTGAAGCCATGGAGTTAGTGTGAAAGGGACCAGAATTCAAATTTAAACTCAAGATATTTCGGACACAAGGTTTTTAAACTGAAGTCTTATATTGCTACTAAAAATTTAATTTGTAGGGCTGAGCTCCTGTGGCATAAGTGGTTGAGTGTGGAAATGTGGCCTGCAGGCTTGGCGGTTCAAATCCAGTGGCAGCTCTCAGGAGCAGCGCTGGGTAGCTCCCCCGACCACCAGAGGCAGTGATGCCCACACACACACACACAAAACAACAACCACAACAAAAACAAAAAAATTTAATTTGTATTCAAAGTTTTTAAAACATAAATAATGCTGGATGAAAAGGTAAATGATAGATTTTTATTCTAACTTTGAAGATTTAAAATCACTGCAAATGTCTATTGCTTCAACATTTGGTGTTGTGAAAATAGCATTCTGGGCAAAAATCAAACAAACAAAAGTACCTGCATATTTAAATGTTCAGTGTGAAGAAATATTTGAATAACATCATCACTATCAATACTTTTGTGCTCAGAAATATGTCTACTGGTTGTTAAGTATCAGAGAAGTTTTATAGGTTGAGAGAAGGTTCTGCTGAGTTTACTTTTCCTCTATGAACCCCTTTCCTTGGTCTCTACTTAAATTGTACCCATATGTACAGAGACGTTCTAAACAATGACAAATATCTCAGACTTCAAATGATAGATGTTTTCTCACTTGTCATGATTATTTGTGACTCAGATATCAAACAGCTTGTTTTGTATTATAGTATAAAAGCTTTCTGTCCTCATTCAAAAATGAGCTACACATTGACATAATTTTATTTTCAAACAGATTTCTCAAATAGCCAAAGGACTTTTAAGTCCTGAAGGCAGTGGAGATCTTGGACCCAGAGTAAGGTTTTATAACTCCGAGCACGACATTCTTTTACACCCTCCCATCTCTTTTTTCTAAATAGCAAACATGTGTTCACATTCTTTTTAAGGACATCAATATTAATGATTCAAAAACGGATGGAAAATAAACTTCCTCCCCAAATTGATTCCAGATGCCAAAGATGCTTTGGTTGCCATAGACTAGGCGGAAAGAGTAGTGATAGTTGTGCAATCTGGGATCACACGTGACATCAATATGCCGAGTGGATTGAGATGCGTTGCCACCACACATTTCTGTGTCTTCCAGACATAGAAGAAAAAAAGAGACCATGCTCTAAAGGACTTCCTGTAGTCTTTAATAGTGAGCTGTTTTTTTCCTCTCCCAAGAGTTATTTTAATAGTTATTTTAACAGTCTTCTAAAGTATGAATGATTGAGAAAACACATTTTCACACTGTGAGATACAAAGCTGATATTTTAGCTATCATTAAAAGGAAATGCAAGAGAGGGAGAGGAGAGGATAGTTTTTGTATTTTAAATGAGTAGCAAATTAATTAGCAACACAGGCTACTAATAAGTGTTTCTAAATCTCCATGAAGAAACGTAGAAAGCTATAATTTGAATTATGGCTTCAATTTTAAGTAGATTTAGAATATAAATCACTTGCTAAGTTTTGCAGAAGGAAGAAAGAAAATTTAAGCATGCTTAGTAATAAGCATAGGTGCTCTCTGTTCTCATTCAAAGACGAACAACATATTGACAAGAGGAATAAGAACAGATACCATTTTATTATCAAATAGAGGGGAAATGAGGGACAAAAGAATTGTAATTACAAAGAAAAAGTTAAGAGCTAGATGAAAATAGGCATGTCAGTGAATTTACTCTTTAATGAACAACTGGTTTAAAATGGTAGATCATTTCTACATCTGGGAAAATTACTGGGGGTACAACTGAAGATAAAAATCTATGCTAGAATGTGTGCAAATGTGCTTGATACAGATGATGAATGGAATGCTGTAATAGTTATAAGACCCCCCACAAAATTATTAATAAAAAATCCATGTTAGAACTAAAATATTGTTACCTAGGTCTCTAAGACAATCAAGATATTATTTTAATGGATTTTTATAATGAATACATTATTTTTATACAAAGTTTATCAATCAATATTTTGGAAATCTGCTTCAGATGCCTATTTTTCCAACATATTTAAGATATATATTAAATTTAACTCCATGAGGGTCCTTGATAGGATATTTTTAATAAAGTGTTCATTCAAGAAACTTGGAATTGAGAAGTACTTCGGAAGATAATTTTATATTGACATATGATGCCTCTACTGTAGCCATTGTACTTAGTAAAGCTGTTATGAAGTGTTTGGAATGTACCTTACCCTTTCTTTTTAGGCACAGTTAATATGGTAATAAATGTAATAGGTATCAATTTCCATATGTATCGCTGATTTTTCTCTGAAATTTAATTACTTGTTTTCTGTAATGTCCTCTAACTCATAGAAAAAGCAGTGTAAGTTGTAATTTGAATATTTTCTTTTTTATCATTATGAATCTAAATAATAGCAGGATTTTAAGAAATGGAACATCTGAATAGAATTAAGGATATAAGTTGTTTTATCCTTTATATAGTCATCACTGTCAGCCTGTATTTGAGTCTACAAAGAAATATTCTTTGTGGCAAATGTACCTAATACAAAATTTTATCCATTGTTAGCCTTTGTCTTCAAAATTCCTGCAAGCATAACGCCTTTCATTTGGAAGGAGGTGAACGTATTTGAGATCCAAGTGTGTCTTACTGTGACCCTTTGATGTTGACTCATGTGAACATACCATGATTGCTTTTTTCTGCTATTGTAGTAACATGCTTCCTCTTAATAAAGAGCTCTCCAGTTTGACTCTAGCTCTGTAATAAACCTTAAAAACCTGTAATTCACAGTGCTTCATGAAGGTATATTTTGTCACTGAGGCTTCCCCTAACTTGGGCTTTTACTATGCTTTGAGCTAATATTCAGATACCTTTCTTATTTTTAATATGTAAATAAAACAAGTGCACACAATAAAAATTCAAATAATAAATATTAAATTGCAGATCTTTCTCCACTACTAACCTATAGCTTCTATTTCCAAAGATAAACTTTTGTTACATTGTTGTTAATTGCCCTCAAGGTGGCTCTAGAGATGATTTTACAAGTGACAAGGAGAAATACTGTTCAGACCTGTCTTTAGGAGAGCTGGCACGTTTGAGTTCATTGTTGGGGCTGTTGTGTCCTACCTTCTTAGCAAGGGTTTCCTTCCTTTTTGTTTATTAAAGGTGATGTTCTTTCCAAAAATTGATATTCCCCTAGGACGTATGTGAAGCACATGAGTACAAATATCATTTTTCTTCTCCTAAGGGATATCTTGCTTGCATTTCTTCTAGGACTGGTTTGTTCCCTTCTCTCTTCATTTTGGCAATAAGAGAGTTGTTCAATATTCTTAACTCATGGCACAATCGAAAGCTTCGATTCTTTTACTGTCTTTCTTTTTCATTGTGCCATTTTCATAGGCATGTATGGTAATTGAAAAGACTTCCGCATTTCTCCCGCTTTGTTATACTCTGGTGAGTCTCTGACACTGGGAAGGATGTGCCAATATTTCACATACAACAGTGTTGCCCATGGTGAGAGCTTTCAAAAGATCTTCCAGATGAAGACAGACTATGGAGAAAGGCTTAGGTATCTACTTCTGAAGAGCAACCCATGAAGGTCCTACTCTTCACTGATGGCTGGTCCACTGTTTCCGGTTTTAGAAAACCACGCCTACGAAAGTGAAAGACTGATTACAGGGGAGGTAAACACACAGTCTTAAGGAGTAACACAAATTACCAGTCAAATTAAGCTAGAGCCCCCCCGCCCCCCAAAAAAAAATTAGGCTAAAGCCTTTTGAGGGTATGCCAGCAGTTCTCAACCTGTGGTCACTACCCCTTAGGGCAGTGATTCCCTAAGTGGACGCTATCACCCGCTATCAAGTGGGGGCTGCAGCGATCCAGGGGGGCGGTGATGGCCACAGGTGCATTTGGGGGCGATGAATAACTAACTGCAAAGGGGTGGTGAAAGGATAAAAGAAAGAAGATTTAGAAAAATTGATTTATGTATTCCGCGCTTAACGCTTGATTTTCCTTTGAACAACGTTGGCTCGATTCTGCAGACTCCCTCACTTACACTGAGGTCTGTGCAATCGTGCACTGCTACTGTTCATGTGGCGCCACTGAATTGCTGTTCCAAACCACGTGAGCACGACGAGCATTGCTGCGGGCAACTGTCACGCATGCGATTGGTCGATCGCAATTCCAAAGCCTGGAATGGCAGCGGCAGTACTACCAGCAGATTTTGGAGCACGCTATAAATCAGGAGATTTCGCATAATTACTACGCGTAATATAATTCTAAATTAGATTGTTGTGATATGAAATCCTAATCTAGTAAGATACTTTCTAACAGTTTGAAATGTTCTTTTGAATTCTGTTTTCTCCTGAAGCTTTTTTACTAATTGTGGAGCAGAAATTGTTGGGTTTTCATTTTTAATATGCAAAATTAGTGCTAAATATTGATCATTGAGAAGTTTTTTTTCTCCTCGAACCAAAATTACGTTCATGAGATGGACTTTTTTAATGCTTTGAAATGATATTGTGTACAGTGGATTTAGGTACATAAAGTAAAGAGGTGATTTCTCTTTCTGTATAATTTTTCAATTTTAATTCAATAATATTTATTTGCTTATCGTTCAAAGAAAATCTTTGCTACAACATAACATTATATAACAGGGGGACACATATTTATACCTTTGCTTGGAGGGAAAATAAGAGGGAAACTATTAAATGTTTTTCTTGCCCCAAGTTTATTTTGATGCAAAAAAAATTATTTTTAAAAAAATCTTGGGCTGAGCTCCGATGGCGTAGTGGTTGTGCGCGGGACTGCAGCTCACTGGGATGGAGGTTCAATTTCAACAGGGTCTCCACAGGAGCAAACGCTGGGCCTCCTGCTCCCACCACCAGAGTGATGCCCCCTCCCCCAAAAAAATCTTATTTGAGTCATAAATTTAAGGAAGTTGGACTAAGAATAAAAATATCTATATTTAATTATAAAACTCTATAGAGTTTTTATTTTTAAATAATGAAAATGAAAAGATCTTTATAATTTGACTTGCCCCAAATTTATTTTGACATACTGTATATCTTTCTGTTTAATTGCTATTAAAATTTAAAAAGTTAATTTCCAGGGGCCTGTAAGTAATATTTTTTCTGGAAAGGGGGTGGTAGGCCAAATAAGTTTGGAAACCACTGCCTTAGGGGATCAAATGATGCTTTTACAGGGATCGCCTGATTCATAATAGTAGGAAAATTATAGCTATGAAGTATCAACAGAAATAATTTTATGGTTGGGGTCTCACCACAACATGAGGGACTGTATTAAAAGGTTATAGCACAAGGAAGGCTGAGAACCCCTGGTATATACTATGTGACCTTTTGGAAGTTCTCATATGTATTTAGTTCACATAGTTACAAAACCCTGACATCGTACACCAGGCATCAGACTTTAATGATAAAACAAACGTCATACAAGCATTTTGAGCCAGCCTGGATGAATTTAGATTTTACTTAAAAATTTCATGGTGTATGAATCAAAAGAGTGATTCTAACTTCTTCTCACAATTGGACAAAACACAAATGCATAGGTGTATTGGATGCCATTGCAAATTATCTTCCACGAGCCAGTCAGGATGCAGTGTAGCAATAATGAAAACATGCAATGTTCCTCTAGTTCTTAAATGTCCTCCCCCCTCCCTCCACTATCGTGATCCCAATTCTGCCTTACAAGTCCAGCGGGACCGGAGGATGTACTGGTACAGATAGGAACTGCAAACACAGGGAATGCAAGATAGAAAAACCCCTCAGAACCAGTGGAGAGATGGGTGACAACGGGAGGGTGGAGAGAAGGTGGGATATAAAGAGAGAAAAGATTCTGCAAATTGCTCTTCAGACTCATGCAACATATACAATGGCACAGAGTACATGAAGATCACAAGCCAGTGAGTAGAAAGTCTTATGGATCCAGGGGTGCTGGAAGCCTTCCAGCACTAGTTTGAGTCAGCATTGGTGTGGGTCTCCACATGGCTCCTCCAGTTCCAAGGCTCTGGTTGCCATCAGTGTAGCTCCATGCGACTTGTCAGCAGGAAGGTGAAGCAGAGTGAGTCTCCCACCTCCAGGGAGTTCCTAGAACCACAGGAGAAGACCATGGCCCCATAGAAGTCTTATTTGCTATGGCTTGATTGACAGGCTAGACTCCATTCACAAGTTGACAGGGTATTATGTAATGGCCACATATGCCAAGACTTCGTCGTATGTACACAGGACATATTACCAGGAGAGACCAGCCCCTGGAAAAGAACATCATGCTTGGTAAAGTGGAGGGGCAGCAAAAAGGGGAAGACCCTTAATAAGATGGATCATGAAATGATCATGGCTGCATGAAGTGGCTCAGGCTCAGGAACAATTTTGAGGATGCCGCAGGAATGGGAAGTGCTTCATTCTGTTATGCTCGGGGTCACTATGGCACAACTCTCTGGCACCTAACAACAAAAACAACAGCCTATATGATAGTTGTAAGTGGGGGTTGTCCTAATTCAAATATCATCTAAAGCAGGGATTATATGTAAGCAAATAGTCTTTGTGCCCTCTTTATTTGAAACTATGTCAAGGGGGGAAAGCGATGAAGCACATGTTTGGACATTTTTCATCATGCTGGACATTAGACGGTATTTGGTGATTAATATCAACATTCTTAGATAACAGGATGGTAGCATAAGATAATGTTTTCGTGGGTGATAACTGTCAAGTTCTAGAAGTTAGTTTCAAGATGTTTACAAATTTCAAGTGGACTAAATTGTGTCTCTCATCCTCCCCACAATTTTTTTGAAGTCCTAACCTCTGTACAAGTGACTGTGGCCTTGTTTGTATCCAGGTGATTCTTTAAGATGGGAAGAGTCTATAAGATCATACCAATGTCGGTTGGATCCTAATCCGTTCTGTGTGTTTTGTAAAGGGGAGAACAGACACAGAGGCAGGGTCACACAGGAAGTGACACAGGTCACAGATCTTGACAAAGATCTTGACAAAGACAAAGAAACCCAGGAACTGTCCAGGCTTCCCATAAGCTAGAAGAGACAAGGAAGGAGCTGCCCAAAAGTGGACAGAAAGAAACAGCTTTGCCCAGAATCTGGACTTGTAACCTTCACAGCTCTAAGAAGATGGATGCCTGTCCTTTAAAGGCACCCACTTTGTGGTATGCTATGATGAATGTGAGAGGATGTAAAGATGGAGGACATTTCGTTCTGTTCTCTTTAAGGTCTGTAATGGTACCAGGCACCTGTAAGGCTGTCACTTTGGAGGATGGTCCAGAGCATAAAGACTGATCCGTGGCATAAGCAAGCATCAGAGTAAGAGGCTGCTTGGGCTTTTGACACTGCCTAAGCAAGCACGCTCTGTGTCCTCAGGTAAATAGGTGTGCTGCTTGGAGCCACTTTAGGCTTCTGCAAAAGAATCACAGTTTGATTCTGAAGGTTTGGAGTAAAGCCACAACATTTTTTGTCAGATAATTATTCTCCTTTTGAGAAGAAGCTTTTGACTTGCTACTAAGCAACAGAAGTGACTGAAAGTCTAATCAGGGGATATCAAGTGACAACATAACCAGAAATTGTGATTTCAAATAGGAAAACTCCGACACACCAAGCCAAAGACTAGGGAGTGAAGCAGCAAATTGCAGGCAAATGGGATATAAGAAAACAGACATGAACAGAGTTTGAGGGTATAAGTGATATGTGTATGAAAGTAGCTGTGACTTCCGTAGCACTTACTTCTGCTGAACTGACTTATCTCTGATGTTGTATATATGCCTTTCTCATCCAACTGGCTGTTTCCTCCAAGTGGACAAAGAACAGACTCTAACCGATATGATTATCTAGAGTGACCACACTGCTATGCTGAACATCAATGGATAGACTATGAATAAAAATTGATGATGTATATCACCAGAAAGAGATTGGACTCTACTTCATGCCTGCAAACAAAAAATGGAGTCTTCTGGAGATTTTGATGGAAGTTTTTTTTGTGGTTTTATTATTAAATAAAACATCCAAGGGGTACATCCTGAAGCAGATATGACCTTAACTGTCTTCTGAATTTTGTCTAAAATCATAAACAGGAGGTACTAGGATGACGATCGATCCCTTTGGTTCCAGCACTGCACTCCACAGTTTAAAAGTGCAATTAAACAAAGAATAAAATGGGACAAATTGATGATTAAACATATAGATAACCAGGGAGTTATAGATAAACAGGGAATCTCTTTGTATAGACACTTGGAGATATGTATACAGAACTGACCTTAAAACAAAGGCTCAAAACAAAAGAGAGGAAATTAATCAAGTGACCAATCAAAAGGCACCAAGAGAAATCAAGGACTCCATCCCCATATTACCCTTAAATTTGTAAGAAGAAAATTTTCAATTATATTTAAAGACAGCATTCAAAAATCTATTGATATGGACACTGTACTATCCACTTGAGACTTCCACAATTACAAAATCTCTCCTTTGACATCAACAAACTACTTAGGTATCGGATACTGTTAATAGTCCTCAGACATTCATCATATCCCAGCTTCTGTCTGCACTCACCCTTAAACCTTCACCCAAAGAACATTATTTCTTTTTCTATAGCCTGATAACTTGATGGGCTAAACAAACTGCCAGTAGGTTTTAACAATAGAGATCTGTGGTGGTAGCTAATTGAACAGAATTCTTAAAAATAACATATGCAGAAGGATAATTTTTCATCTGCTGTGTAGAAAAACGTTGGACTGCTTACTGCAATGTTCAAATCCATGAGCCATTCCTCAGGAAAAAGGCAAGGCTTTCTCCTCCCATAGAGATTTACAGCCCTAGAAATCTTAGGGAGGAGTTCTACTATGCCTTTCAGGGTTCCTGAGTTGGAATTGACCCTCCAGCAGTGGGTAGGATCAGCTAGTGAACTTGAGGAATTATTGTAGAGATTCACATCTTAACAAGTTTCCAAAGCAGATTCATTTTACAGAACCAAAAGGAAAGGCAGCATCCTCTTTGATGTAATGAAACTCTTCACTCAAGCTTTTGCCGCAGAAATATTTAGTCATGTATGAAATCAAGGGTGCATTGGGGGGGGGGAATGGAAAACATGGAAACATTGCATGGATTGACAGCTATTGGTCCTGAACTTACAATGAATCCCAGAGATGAGACATTTTGTGTGTGCTACAGATTGTGGTAGAACTCACAGAAGTTAGAGATAGGTAGAGTCTAAGACTGAATCTCTGATACTGAAGCTTGTATTGTTTTCCAATCCCAGATTATATAGTGGGAGTATATCCTTCGTCAATGTCAAAATCACCATATTATCTGTCTGTCTAATGAAAACTGTGAGGGTGAAAGTCATTTAGGTTTTCACACCCCATAGGGGGCAGTTCTTTCAATTAGATCTCCAGAAACAAGGTTATTAGACACCCTATAGAAGGAGACATTCTGTTTATGCACATATTTGTCATCAGCAATCACATCAGGAAAGTGGACACACAATGTTATGGTTTTTTAGTTCTTTGAAACCTGATAATTGATCCCTTTGACATCTCCTCACCATATAAGCTGGTATACTTTTTCCGTGTGGAATTTGTTGCTTCTGAGCTAGATGGCTACTTGTTTATTTTCAAGCTTTTAAGACCCCAGATACTATGTCTTTTAATAGCAGGGCACCATCAACTTTATTCACTACATTTGCTTATGTAAACCTTTGTTTTCAGTGATCATGACAGGAAGGTGAGTATCATGGAATGCCAATTTAATAGAACAAAGTGTTCCTGCATTGAGGATGTACCCGAGTGGAGGTCCAACGCCCATCTGCTATCTTAATACTAACCCTATTAGTACATGCACACAGATCTATTTCATCTTCATCATATAAAATATGTTCACCTATGTACATGCTTGTACTTATATCTCTATGAAGGCCTTTTAGACTTTTATAAATGCCGAGTGTGCTAGTCCAGATAGGCTAGAGAAACAAATTTCATAGATACACATATAGATATATGCGTATTTCATAGATACGCATATAGATATAAGGAAAAGGTTTATATACAAGAGGAACAGGACATTGAGCCCTGTCCAGTTCAAAGTCATAAGTATGATATTAACCCATATGCCCGAAATCAATCAATAAAATCATAAGTATGATATTAACCCATATGCCAGAAATCAATCAATAAAATCTCCTTCCGACTCATGAAGTCACAGGTCAGTGGGTCCAGAATCCCAGCGCTGGCAGGGGTCTCCTCGCTTCCAGGGCTCAGGGTCCATCAACAGCAGAAGCAACTCATCCCTGGCAGAGGTCTCCATGTGGCCACCCCAGCTTCAGAGGTCTGGCTTCATCAGGGCCAAGTCGTGTGGTCTCTCCACCAGCTTCTCCAGCATCTTGGACATTGCCATCTTGTCTTGTCCATGATTAATCGTCTCTCAGACTAACTCCCAACAACTGGGGAGATAGCTTCTCATCTCCACGGGGGAAATATCGCAAGATTTCTCAGACATATCAGGAGAAAGCCATGCCCATACAGAGACTTCATTGGCTACTCAATGGCTATCTTCAGATTAACAGGCTAGACTCCACCCCTACATTTCAATCATAAAATTAACATAAGTGAAAGACTGCCGCATTGAGCTTTGGGGACACAAAGCTCATCAATAGGAGAAGTGACATCCCCTTACAGAGGAGTTGCAGGGGGGAGATGAGCCAGTCGAGGCACAGTATAGTAACAATGAAATATGCAGCTTTCCTTTAGTTCTTGAATGCTTCCTCCCACCCACTATCATGATCCCAATTCTACCTTACAAATCCAGGTAGATCAGGAGATGTACACTGGAGCCAGACACATGGGGAATTCAAGACCGATGATCCCTTAAGGACCTGTGGTGAGAGTGGTGACATTGGGCGGGTGGAGGGAAGGTGGAGTAGAAAGGGGGAATCAATTGCAGAGATCTACATATAACCTCCTTCCTGGGGTACGGACAACAGGGAAGTGGGGACAACAGGGAAGGGACACATTGGACAGTGTATGATATGACAAAATAATGACAATTTGTAAATTACTGATGGTTCATGGAGGAGCAGCAGGGAGGAGGGAGAGGAAATATGGGGAGCTAATACTGGGGGCCTAAGTACAAGGAGAATATTTTGAGAATGATGATGGCAACAAATGTGCAAATGTGGCCTGCATACAATTGATGTATGTATTGATCATGATAAGAATTATATGAGCCCCCCCAATAAAATGATTTATTAAAAAAGGTTCAAAACAAACATAAAAAAGTAGATAGTCTGCCCAAGGCCTTCAGATCCATCGAGGACTATATGTTTTATAGGCAGCTCTCAGACGATCTTAAAACACGACTATAAAACACGACTAAAAAACACGACCATACTAGTAATCTACTTTATTTTGTTCTTTGATCATATTTTCTTAGGCATCCTCTTTCTTATATTGATGACTTAAAGATATCTGTGTGAAACTCTAATAAAGTTTCCATCCTCTTGCTTACAGCAGTCACTGTCATTTTATCTCATCTTCACAATCTGGTCTCTGTCAATCTGCATTGAGGTTAGGGACCCTCATTACTGCATCATGCCCGGTCTAAGACAACCATAGTGCTCTTCAAGGATAAAGATGTCCCACAAAGACAAGTAGGAAAACTCTGGTTTGAAAATCCTCTACCTGTTTTTAAGTATTTTGCATAACATCTCTCTGTTGTATGGATGATAAATTCACCTTTCCTTCAATTTCATGCAAATTTAGGTGGATAGAAGAACTGAAATATTTTTAAAATCATTTTATTAGGGGCTCGTACAATTCCCATTGTAATCCATCCATTGTTCAAGGACATTTGTTGCCATCATCATTCTCTAAACATTTTCTTTCTGCTTGAGTCCTTGTTATCAGCTCCTCGTTTCCCCCCTCACTCCCAACTCTCCCGTCCCTCATCAACCCTTGATAATTTGTAAATTAATATTATTTTGCCATTTCTTATACTGTGGACATCTCCCTTCATCCACCTTTCTGTTGTCCCTCCCCCAGGGAAGGGGTAGCTTCTTGTGATGGGTTTCCCCTTTCTACCCCACCCTTCCGCCACCCTCCCGGTATCGCCACTCTCATCCCTGGTCCTGAGGGGTTTGAACTGAAATCTTGTGATGGCTGTCAGTTTGCCTTGGTGACAAAATGGGCGGGTTGATAGTGGGCACTGCCGGGAACTCCAATGGCAGTTTTACTCTATCTTCGAGGACCACTGCGATCATATGGCAGTGGGACAGTGTGTCAAGAGCTGTGAGCATTGCTGAAATCCATTTTCTCACGTCGATCGTGACATTGTTTAATATCCCCACCGAGGAAACGGGGTCTGCGTCCAGGCCTGAGAGCCAGCCTCTGAGATGAGTACTCTTCCTGCAAAATGTGGCAAGGACGTTTGGTGACGAGCTCTTGGTTCCAATTTGATAGAGAGAGAGAGAGAGAGAGAGAGAGAGAGAGAGAGAGAGAGAGAGAGAGAATAATCGTGAGATGGGAAATTGGTATAGGTGCCATTAAATTACTTATGAGGTGCATATTTACTTCATAATGTGCATATTATGAAAGATAGAGAGGGTTCCCACTCGCCTTTTCGAGGCTGCCTGTGGACTCGCCCTCTGCCTTGCATTGTGTTCTGCTGTCACCTGCTGGCCGGCTGCAGCCCTCTCTCCCCAGCCCTGCTGGATGAATGCGCTCATTCCCTCCTGGGCGGCGGCTGCCTGGGAGGGTAGACCCCGCAGTTTACCAGAGCCAGGTCTTCCTTCTCCCTGCCTTCTCCCTCACACCAGAGGCCTCCCTTCCTTTTGGCTCAGGTTTCGCGCCTAGAGGCGTCTCAACGAAGTGGTTGAATTTAAGACTCTAAAGCCTTCCCCTCTGTGCAGTGTGTGTCATCTCTGTAGAGTTGGGTGGGGAGGAAGGGGGTAACTCCGGATGGTGGTGACCCCTTGGGGTTTTCACTCAGTGGTTCATGAGGTCAGCGTGTGCACAGAGAGCAAAGTATGCCCTCGATAGAACACGGTCCACTACTGACTTTTAAAGACTGTCTCATTTCTTTCCTATCCTACAAATGGGAAAAAAAAATTAAGAAATAATATGTGTATTTACATATATTCACACATAGTGTGGCGGTCATGTACTTGATATCAACTTCATGATTGGAAGTCTAGGGGTGGAGTCTAGCTTGTCAATCTGGAGATAGCCAATGGGACCTCTGTGGGCATGGCTCTCTCTGAGAATTTTGGGAAGTCTCATGATATTTCCCTTGTGGAGAAGAGAGACCATCTCCCTAGTTGTAGGGAATCCTCCACTGAGAAGACAAGATGGCAGTGTCCGAGCAACCAGAAGAGCTGGGTGAGAAGCCCCATAGCCTTACCCTGATGGAACCAGACCTCTGAAGCCAGAAAAGTCACAGAGAGACCCTTGCCAGCACTGAGATGTTTCTATCACCAATGGATACTGCTGATGGACTCTGAGCGCTAGAAACGAGGAGCCATGAGGGGACCCCTGCCAGGGTGGAGACTCTGCACCCACTACTGGCCTGTGACTTCGAGAGTCAGAAGGAGACTTTATAGACTGGTATTGGGCATATGAGCCAATATCAGACTTAAGACTTTTAACTGGACTGGTTTGGGATGCTTTCTCAATGTTCCCTTCCTCTTGTATATAAACCTTTCCCTTATATCCATATGTGTGTTCATGAATGTGTTTCTCTAGTCTACCCAGACTAACATATATAGCAACATTTTTTTATATAAAAGATCAAATATTTGCCCCTGGAGGATGAGTGGTCATTGGTTTCTGCTTATGTGCATTTCTTACTTTGTTGGCAGTGAGAGTCTTCCTTTTTAACTCAGAAAGGAAAGACAAGACTGTCTCTGGATCCGGGGTGGAGGGCGGAGCTCCAGCAGAGTGTGGGCTGACCATCGGGTGACTGACACCAGGGTCTAGAGCAGTGTGAACCCCACCAGCTTCTTGGAGGGAGAACCATGAGGCCATGTGATTCTGTCAAGATTCGTGTTCTTGGAAACCCTTCGGGGGGGGGGGTGTTCTATTCTGGATGGCTTTGTCTACTGGCAGTGGATGGAAGTGATGGGGGGGGGGCGGTACATAGCTAGCTAACTATGTGGTGCTGTGGACGGGGTGCATTAGGGTCTCCGAGGCAGGAGAGGAAAGCAGAGCAGGAACAGGAGCACTCTTCCCATGAGGGACCATAGGGCTGAAAGTGCCTGTTGCAGGTGTTAGAATCCCAAGACTGGCTCCTGGCTCCTTGCTTCGTCCATGCTCCCAAGCACTGCCACTGTGCATAACCCTTCTCCCTCTGGGTCACCCCAACCCCTCGATCTTGTGATCTCCGACTTCTTTCATAGAAAGGGCACAAGTGGTGGTTTTCACACACCGGCTTTTTCACAGCTTTGGAGGCTAGAAGTCGGAATTTGGGGCGTTGGCTAGAGGGGAAGACTTTGGGTCTTTCTTGACACCACGGGAAAGTCATCTGATTTCAGTATGTACCTCTGTACCATGGAGATCTTCATGAAGTGAGGTTCTCAGGACACCTA
The DNA here is from genome assembly GCA_004026705.1 of Nesogale talazaci. Classification (NCBI taxonomy): domain Eukaryota; kingdom Metazoa; phylum Chordata; class Mammalia; order Afrosoricida; family Tenrecidae; genus Nesogale; species Nesogale talazaci. Next base: position 41,203 of record PVJH01000253.1, read on the forward strand.
TGATGTTACATTTTAGAAGTGATTGCCTTGTGGCACACCTTATATAGAGATGACCTCAATAACATAACAAAATCCCTATGCCAAAAGGACACCTGCAGGTCTAGGGAGTTTGAGGTTTGTAATACATCGTTTCTGGGGACACATTTCAATATACAACACTTGCTACTCACTGGTCCGAGCACGTGGCTGGATAAATACATGATACATTCAGTGTTGAGTTTGCTGTATGCTCTTGAATAGCTGTGCACATGATGGAATTGGGACATGGGATATCTGCTAGCATGGAATGGGGAGTAATTTCCCTGTCCAGAATGTGTGTGACTCCAAGAATAGTTTGAACAACTCTACCTAAAAGTGTAGCTGGTACCACTAAAGAACTAAAAACTCACTGACCTCAGCCTGAATGTGAACAACAGGAAATCATGGTTTATTGTTGTGATGTGATACAATACTGCTTCAGACTGTGCCACCAGATTACTAAAACAGAAGCCTAGCAATGGACCCCTACTTATGTATCTGTGCTACCACAGTACTAGGTACCTAAAACAATATTTACAGTGAAACAATATGAGGGTATACCACCCCTAAATGGAATTTTTAAAAAGTTATGTACTTAAATTTTTTTTACAAATAACCTCATCACGTTCAAAGTACTCTCCATTACACTGAATACATTTGTTAAATCTGCAATTTCATTCTTGGAAACATTTTTCGAACACACCTATTTGGATGGCTGACAGCACACCCCTTGCCTTTTCTCCACTCTTCCTATGTAGTCAAATGTCCTTTCATGTCCCTCTTCATTTGTGGAAACAAAAAGAAGTCTCAGGGAGTGAGTAAGGTGTGGGAGAAAGAGGGACTTGCTGTTTTTTTTGCTAAAAACTGGCACACTGAGATGGCTGTGTAAATAGGTGCATTGCTGTGGAGGCAAAGCCAATCCTCTGTCTGCCACAAATCAGGCCTTTTTTGTTGCATACTGTTAGCAATCTTTTCAGGACCTCTAAATAGAAAACTTGATTAACAGTCTGACCTGGTGGAAACAATTCAAAATGTATTATAAGTTGAAGTTTTTATCCATTCAGAAAGTTAAAGACTGTCCAGAATGCGATTTGTCATCAGTTAACGTTTCACCTTTTTTGAAATGAGGAAGACATGCATACACTTGAGCTTTCCCCCATCGTGCTGTCCTTGTAAGCGGTGTTTAACATCGCTACGGTCTCTGCAGCATTTTTTCCCAAGCAGGAAACACAATTTCACAGCCACAAACTGTTCTCTTAAATAAGCCATCAGACAAAACAAGGTTTCAGTAAAATTGCTTTTAATGAAAAAATCACTGTGACCTGAGAGTACCTTCCCAGGGGATGTCACAGAGTGCACTAACTCAGAACAAGTTGCTGGAGGACTCACCTCTCAGGGAAAATGAGTTCTATGAAAGCTTTGCTCTGTCCAGGGCAATTCTGTTTTATTTCAGTGGGGGTGGGGCGGGGGGATGGGGGTTGTTACCCCCTAGTATAATCCAGGATGATCTGTGTATATATGAAACAGTACTGACAAATGTTGATATTTGCTGAAACTGATTGTTAGAGGTCTAAACTTATTAAACTAGCCTCGCTCCTTCTGTGAGGTTTGAAAAACATCTTCATGCATAAGTTTAAAAATAGCAAAAGTAAACCCAGTTAAAGCTAAATGTTGGAAATGCTGCTTGCTAAATTTTCTACTCCTCTGCTCATTTATTTTTGAGATTCTTACCGAACAATTGATACGATTGGAAGCTCACTTCCATAATTGCACAACTTTTTGCATTTCCCGGGTGGGGTCAGGTCTCTCTATCCAGACATTTGGCAAAATAATTTGCTTTACCCCTGTGTTAACCATCATGAGTCCTTTACTGTCTTTATGGAACGAAGATGCATTTGCTCAATATAAGGCTGCCCAGAAGAAAAGACTGTCCTTCTAGTTCTCTTAGAGAAAAATTCAGGCAAAGAAAGTTTTTATCTTTTATTTTGCTTGTTGTTCGATTTAAACTTGGACGTCAGAAGCATCTAATCCTTTTCTTTTTGTCCCAGCATTTCACCATCCCAGAAAACACCTAGTGTGCCAACCAGCTGCCTGACAGGGTCAGCAAGGTGTAGGTCTTTATATATTTTTAAATTTCTGTGCCTTTGGGGGAAGGTCCTGAAGGAGATAAATGTATGTTTACAAGCAGGACTGCTAACCAGAAGGTTTGATTCCAACCAGAGGTTTCTTGGCAGAAAAGTCCGGTGAACTGCTTTGGAAGATCAGTCCATTGAAAACTTTCTGGAGCAGTTCTCCTCTGCCAGACACGGAGTTGCCATGAGCTGCAGTCAACTCTCTGGCGACTCATTGGCTGATCACATCTTGGCTGGATTACTCAATGGCTGGAACACGTTGTATTCCCCACAGTGTGCACTTCCAATTGTTTCACAACTCTCCGCCTCCTCCGTGAATCTCACCAGCCTGATTCCTAACATCAGTTGAGCTTCGGTGGTGCTGTGGGTTGGGTGTTGCACTCCCTCTGCGAGATGGGTGCTTCAAAGCCACCAGCTGCTCTGAGGGGATGAGATGAGACTGTGTGCTTCCCATAAAGATGTAGAGTTTAGCAAACCCTGTCTAGGGCTGCGATGAGTTGCAACAGTTTGACCAGAGGAGGCTTGAGCTTTTGGCTTGCTACAGAGAAACTGTCTGCCACAGCTCTCACTGCAGCTTCTCAGGGGTTCTCTATTTTGTTGTAGCACACCAGTTTTCATTTAGAGGTTGTTTTAGGCTTTAGTACTACCTCTCTCCTCCCCCATCATGGTAGTGCATTTTATTGGCCCCTGAGCTTTTCATAGCCAAGCTGGAGATTAGAATGGCTTGCCTTTGCCTCAGGCTTATGGTTTTATAAAGCAAAATTGTTTTTATTAATCTTTGTGAAAGACTAGATAAGATGGTGAATACACGTTATTCTGTAAGGATCTGAAGTTGGTTTAAGGACTCTTAGTGGCATAGTGATTATTAAAACTACTAACCAAACGGTGGGTTTGGATTTCCAGATACGCTGTGGGGTAAAGATGTGGTAGGCTCCTTCCATAAATATTTCTTCCTTAGCACCCCTGCAGGGTCACTAAAGAGACAGAATCCCTGAAATACCCATTTGTGCATCTGCTTGCCCCAAAGGTGGAGGAAGGGGAAGCTTGGAGTTTTCGACTGTGAGTCTCCAACCTCACCTCATTCAGAGCCTCACACTCAATTCAGTCCAGCTGGGTCTAAGAGCAGAACTTCATAGTTCAGCCACCTCTCTACCAGTCCCCTGCACCAGTTCTGCCTCATCCAATCACGGCTAATGAAACAAACAGAACACATCTGAATTTAAAAGAAGGGAGAGTATTGAAACAACACCTGAAAAGGAAAAAAAAATATGCGCTGACACTGATATGAACCTAATCTTTCTCTTAGAAAACAAAGACAGTATGCACATGACATGGTAATCAAATCTCTGGCCTGGCAGAGTCAGAAACAACACTGACTGTTCAGAGATGGCAAGTGACTAAGTAACTTTGAATGCATGCCTCTCTCCACAGCTCTGGCAATAATCCAGTCTCCCACATCCAGCTTCTGACAGGGCTCATCAGACTCTACTCAATTTTCAATGCGCGCGTCAACCTGTACTCTGTCCCATTCCTATTATGATTCTGTTTCTGGTGTGTCCACAGTTTATAAACTGGTGTGTTCTGATTTTGATGCTTGAGTTATACTGAATTAGCTGAAATTGATAACCATTCACACCCTACCAGTTGCATAGTTTTAGCTGCAAGTACAAAGGACTCTAAATTTGACCCCAGAAGTGCTCATATTTTTCAAAGTCATGGGTACAGGTGAATTCCTCCAATTCCTAAACAGAGACAATTCATGCTAGGGCAGACCGAAAATTCAAACCCTCAGCTTTCCCAGGGTTTATTTAAAAACCGTAAAACTAAAGCACAGCCAAAAAAACACTCATTTCAACATACAAAAAGAAAACTATAAAATTAAAATGAGCTAATGTTTCACCAAATGTTTTCAAAAGAAAACAGTTTAGTAGTCACCTAATGCCACTACACTTGCAAATTCGGTCAATGTAATATGAGATGTAAATGTAATATGAGGTGTAGGTGCATTTTAATATGCTTAGTATGGTATAGCATGAGGACTTCAAAAGTAGCAAAGCTCAGGGCCTTTAAAATGCAGAGTCCCAAATTTATGCAGTCTACCACTTCCTTTCCAGAAACATAAAATTACTCAGCACCCCTCTTTTGCCTCCAGTAATGAAAAACTTTGGTATTATATCATGAATTATGATAAAGTATAGACACCTGGTTTTACCAAACTGCTGGATCATTCCAGGGCACCCAGGGGGCAGTATCACTCACTTTGGGTCACACTCCTGTAAAAGATAGAAAACAGTCCCAAATGATGTAGTATACTTAGGCTAGGAGCCAGAATGGATAGTCTTGACCTGCCTTGTACTCCTTTCAGTATGGCCATTCCTATATTGCTGTACCAGATGAAATCAATCCACACTACTATTTATTAGTTAAAGCCTTTATTAACAGTTGGTTCGAAAGGGGGATATCACCCTGAAAAAACACTCTTGATCCCGAACAAAGAAGATAGGAATTCCCTATGATTAAGATAGAGGGTTGGTTTAAAGCAGAGAGGAAAAACACAGGCAGTTACATTTCTACTTTTCAGGCAGACAGGATACCAGGAAGAGTCCACAGAGATCTAGACAGATTCAAGGTCTATCAGGAGCTCCTGAGGGAAAGGAAGGGGGAAGCTGGGAGGGCAGCTGGCTACTAGTAGGGAGTTAAAGGACAGTTAACAACAAAATAGAGGTTCCGATACTAAGCTGGGATACTACAGAGTCTGGTTCCACTGTCTTCTTAAGAACATCATTAGGTTTATATGTGTGTGTGTGTGTGTGTATTCATATAAAATACATATTTATATAATATATATCAAATATATATGACAACAGCCTTATTGGTATATAATTCATATATTATACAATTCCACAATTCAATCACATCAAGAACAGTTGTACTGTCGGTTTTAGGACATTTTCTTTGTTTTTTGTTAGCTTCCCTTTTCCCTTCATCCTTCCCTGTGATACCTCCAAGGGACCATTAATCCAGTGACTGCCTCTATAGATCTCCCATCCTAGATTTCATTTACCAAAAACACCCACAGAAACCAAACAGATAACAATAACAAAAGAGAACAGACACAAACTTCAATAAAAAAGAAAGCAGGAATTGGATGAATTGTCTCTGGGGCTATGGCAGGGAAGGGTCAAGGAAATTGGGAGCCAATAAGGAGTACAATCAGGAAGAAAATGTTCTAAAATTGATTGTAATAATGATTGCACAACTCTTCTTGATAGGATTGAATGATAGAATTATATGATATCTGTGGATTAGATGTCAATAAAGCTGTTTAAAAATCATATTGTATGAGAATAATGGCATGCAGAAATGTTCATAATTAATTTCTAGCTAGGGACTCAATAAAGCTACAAGGCACCATGGTTTGTTGTGTGTGTGTGCGTGTGTTTTTTTTTAATGGACCTATTGCTGTAGGATCTATATTTTACAAAGAACCCAGAAACAGGAACGTTTTCAGGGATTGTTTCTGGAAGAAGAAATTGAAGGAAAAGCTAAATTTTGCTTTTTTGTGTGTGATTTTTCTTTACTTTTACAAAGTTATCTTTTGGGGTTGAGCACTGGTGGTGTAGTGGTTGTGCATGGGACTGCGGCCCACTGGGATGGAGGTTCAATTTCAGCAGCAGCTCCACAGGCACAAAGGCTGGGCCTCCTGCTCCTACCACCAGGGCAGTGATGCCCCCCCCAAAAAACCAAAAAATAAAAAGCCATCTTTTGAACTTCTAGTTACTGATATTATTTTTTAGACTCCAATAGATATATTTTCCTCTTGGTGATCTTTAGAATATTGTTCTCCCATCTTAGAATATAATTTCTCTCCATTTTATCTGCTGAAGATAATTGGCTGATCATTCATCAAAACTCTGGGATCCTCAAAACTTATGACTGATCACCTAACATACTTTTACTGATATTTCCATGTTTGGAGCAAAAAAGAAGGATGAGAAAACAAAAAGCACAAGATAACAGATTCTACCACAAGCACAAGTTGTCATCCTTGCAACAACATTTTGCAAATCACTTTTGAATATTAGAATTATTTACCCTGATACTTCCTGTGGTCAATTTCATGTACTTGACTACCTCTTAAAATGTTTCAATGGGGTCAGAGTAAAAAGGGATGGCTGCCAAGACAAATTTATCTTTTTCCATGATTCTTTTCTCAGCACACAGCCAGTTCAAAAAGGTGTGACTTCAACTATGGTAGCCAGTCAGCAAAGCCTTTCTACTTATGTATTCTGTGCTGGCATCTGTGGGAGAGTTGTCAAAGTCATTAGGTGGTCATCCATAGAAGTGTGGGTCATTGCTATGGGTTTTTCCTTTGACAAAAAACCAAGACTGCAAAGTGTTCAGGCCAGATTTCTTTGGTCAGCTTTAATCTGCGTGTTAGTTTATAAGGAATCCTTGACCCTTTCTCAGCTATCTAGGACTACCACACCAGCCAGAATGCTCCCTAATATCAAGATGGTGAGACTTCTCACATCCTTTAGACGTGTTACCAGGAGATACCGGTCCATGGAAAAGGCCGTCAGAGCAGAGGGGCAGCGAAAAGAGGAAGGCTTGATCAAGATGGATTGGCACAGTGGCTCCAACAATGGGCTCAACTGTTAGTGGAAAGGTTGATGGACAGGTTCTCCTGTGCCTAGGATCGCTATGAGGGGAAACCAACATATGGTTTCTAACAATGACAAACTGAACAGCAATGCTACATGTGGGAGATTTGGGGAGCCTGGAAACCTAAACCCAGGGTTCCAGCTCTAAGGGAAGAGTCTCCATTGGCACTGCTGGGGAAAGTTCATGTCTCTTCAATCTCTTGTGTGGCTGACTTCTTTGGAGATCGTGAGGTGTCTTGATACCAATCTTCCCCTGGGTCAAGAAGGTTCTCAGTGCAGAGACCCTATGGCCAAAGGATGCCCTCTGCTCCCAGTCCTTCTTTCTTGGGAGTCAGTGGTCCTCCTTTCTCTGATCTAGTATCTCTCCTTTTATCACTTAGAAGACACAGGGTAAGGCAGAACACACCCTAGGGAACTCTCTTACATGGATGCAAGACCTGAGCAAGACCCTGATCCCCCAACTCAGTAACTGATTCCCTTAAGGAGCTTGATTATATTTAGGAAGCATTCATAAATTTGTATCTTATATGCTCCGTCAAATTCATGAATATATTTGCTGCAAGGATAAATTTACAGATCACCTCTGCCAGATGTAGCTACACATATCCTTGTGGAGGTATTCCCACTCTTTCATCCTACATCTGTTCAGCCTGTAGTCTATTTGAACATCTATTGTTGTAGAATTGTGTGTATAATAGTATTTTCCGCTGTTACCTTAAGCTTTAAAAAAACATTCCAATGTCTTGTCCAGCCGCCATCATTTTTGACCAACCTCCCTCTTGTTGTATATTACCTTCCCCTTCACCCATGTTAACACCTAATTAGAACTGTGTCTTAGCTATTATAATTATTCTACTTTCAATCACATAACATATATTTAAGATATATGCGTTTAATGAGTTAATGAATGAGAAAAATGATGAGCTTTTTGGAGTTGTGAAAAATTAGTATACCATTACTTCTTAACTAGAGCTAGGCTTCATTTACCTTGTTTCATCTTTACTGTTAGCACCAGATACCCCTGGATGGTGAAAATGGTTACATGGTCAACAGCTAGTCGGAAAGTTGATGGCTCTAACCCACTCAGAGGTGCCTTTGGAAGTCAGGCCTTGGAAACTCCATGGGGCAACTTGACCCCATACACGTGGGTCATATGGATTGCCATAATGGCATATAACAATGACAACCAGCATCAGCTTTTAGACCACGGGTCCTACAATGAGTTTTTAACCATTTCCTTCCAAAATGTTCTTACTGGAGCAACTAGAAAGGGTTCTTCAAAGTGCAATTCCTTTCCCCCTCACCTCCATGAAGCGAGTCTTCAAGAGTGCTCCACTGCTTCCAGGAGTGAGTTCTAAATCCTTAACGCAGACTGCAAAGTCTTTTGCATCTCATCGTACACCCCGGGCCACTTCCCACTCTGCTGCTCCGCACTGAGGACTTCTGCTTGTGCCATGTCCTCCATTAGGAATGCTATATATACACCGCCTCCTCCTCCTCCTAGACTGTCATTCAATTTCTTTTCATCCTTCAGGAGTCAGGTCAGGTATTCTTGTTCAGAGAATATCTCCCAGACCCCTCAGTTCAGATACATTCTTCCCAATGTCTTAGAGCGCTCCACGGGGCTCTGTTCACTGTTACACTAGTTTGCAGTATTATTTGATTTATTTTCTTCCTTATTCAAATGTGAGGACTACGAAACAGTGGTGGTGACTGTTGTCCACACACACCCTCCCCACCACACACACACATTTGCACCGTCATGGTATCTGTTCCATAGTAGTCACTAAATTAATAATTTAGGGATATTTGAAGTTTGAAAAGGGCTAGATTTTTGTGAGGATAGATTTTCTCATTTTCTTCTTCTCTACCTTTGTGGTCATATCTAACATTTTTTTGAGGAAAAAAAAACCTCTTTTGCTCAGGACACCTGTGTTTTCTCTAATAGATTTGGTCCCAGGAGCTTTCAGCACATCTCTTGCCAGAGAGCTGGAAGAGTTAAGATTAGAAAAAGGTGGCAAAACAGGAACGTGCTGGGCACGTAATAAAGGGCAGCGGCAGCTCAAGATTGCCCGGGCCACTCACCACCTGGGAAGACTCCGTCTCTCTTGTCTCATGACCACCTTCCCTTCCCCTTCAAGCGAAAGAAAAGGTAAGTTCATAGTTCAGACTGTCTCCGACCTAGATGCTGTAGAGATCCACTGATTAAATGGGGAGATGAAATCCTGCTCTCAGTTTCATCTTTTTGAACCCGACACCAGCTGTGCTTCAAGCTGTGCCCGCACCTGCTGGGCAAGAGTTTGCTAAGTGATACTGTAAAAATGCTGGCATGTTCTCTTTTAAGTGAGAGAAATGTTCAGTACATTAGGAAACCAGAGGTAGGAAAACTTTTTCCTTTTTCAATTAAATGTGTGCCTTTCACCATTCGACCAGTGGCATATTTAGGAACAAAAGCCAAAAGGGATGCGGATGAACATGCATGTGTATGCACGTGTGCCCACGTGTGCATGTGTGTACAGAAGGGTTGATCATAATCCAGAGTCTTCTATTTGCAACACCTCGATCACCAGGGGGCAACCCACTTCCATGAAACTGAAATCACAGGTACCAGGCTTGACTTTTCTAGGTTCCTCTGACCTGAAGAACTGAAGCTTTTATATACCTCATTCTTCCATTTGTTACAGCTAGAACTTAGAGAGGTAGAGCGCGGGCTCCTTCCCAGGCCACGTTATTAAAGAAACATAATTTCTTGCCAAAAAAGGATAGAGAAAGGCCAAACAAAATAAGAGAGCTTTTCTCAACTGGGGCACCTACCAGTATGTTTATTTTCTAAGACCTTTTGGTTCTCAACCTAGAGAAAATAAAAGATTCAGTATGGAGTTAAGGTGCAATCTTCCTAAGGTGGCAATTTCGATTTACTATTTGTTTATAACATCTGTCCTCCATTGTTGGAGAAAGAAAATTTTAAGAGCATTTATGACTTGAATTTTAAGATATTACAATGTTTGATGCTGTTGTTGAGAGTTTTGAGGCCAGAGTGAGAGATTTCCAATCCATATAGCTATCTGCCTAATTTCTCAGATACCAGTCACATAAGTTTATAGAAGCTGCTACTTCTCAGAAAAGCAAAGAACACTGGCTGATATTTCGAGGTTTTCAATATAAGATTTTAAGGTGATAACTTTGGTATATGGTGTAGGATTCATGCTGGACCAGTTAAACCACATCTGCGTTGTTCTTGATGGAATTGCCATTGCACAGATGCTGCCTAGAGCACAGCAAAGTCTTCAACAGAATATTTGAAAGGAAAAAGTAAATGATTCTTTCAACATATTTTTTGGGGGGGAGGTGCGATCAGGATGCTCAAAAAAATGAATTCAATAGAAAGTGCATGTTGGCACTTGATGTATGTATGGATTGTGATGAGAGTTGTATGAGCCCCCAATAAAATGATTTATAAAAAAAAAGGAGGGGGGAAAGAGGAGCCTCTACTCAAGTAGAAAATATTTGAAAATGAATTTGTCAGCATGTATACAAATAGGCTTGATACAAATGATGTATTGAATGTTATAAGAGCGTTAAGAGCCCCCAATAAAACCATTGAAAATAAAAAAGAAAAGAAAGTGTATGTTGGTGTGTTCAGGTGTAGAGACCAGAAACTCAAACAGAATGTCCAGTCCTCCAAGAAACCTTTGTTTTTACCATGACAGTTTTCAAATAATTGAGCGAAGGTCACCTACATTATCAAAGATAATATCTTGTATCTGAAATCCACTAATTTTAAATGTTGTTGTCATTACTTACCATCATATTAGCTCTGAATCTCGTGGTTTCTTGTGCAGCACAGCAGAACACTGCCCCTCCCTGCACCCTCCTCACTGCTGCTGCAGTGCTGAGTCCACTGCTTCTGACAGTGTCCAGCTCTCTCAGTGAGGCCCTCTCTCATTGTGCTCACCCTCTAACTTCACAGCGATAACTTCTTTCTCCAGAGAATGGACCCACCTGATAACTGTTAACAATACAGAAAGTGAAGTCTTGCAATCTTCACATCTAAGAAATAGTCTGGCTCTATTTCTTCCAAAACATTTTTTTTAATTTTCCTACAGTCAAAAGTATTTTCAATATTCTTCACCAGCATCATAATACAAATGCATCACAACAGATGCAAATGAACTTTTAAGATACTAATGTGTTATTATGAAAGATGGATAATTTGCAACCTAGATGGAAGGAAGACATTTCTAAAAATGCGCTGCCTCTCCAAATTCACAGTCTGCTGTTCTTCTATTTGTATTAGCTACTCTACAGTTCTGATCAAGTTTTAGAGTCTCTCCTGACATCCACTTTTTCTTTTATTTCTTTCCTTTCTTTTTAATAATCTTTTGCTTTCTTAATGTATGATATTCTTGATGTTATCCCACAATTCATCAACTCCTCAGTCATAAGTATTCAATGTGTCAAATTTGTTCAAGAGGGGTTTTCTAAATTCAGGTGAGAGTATATTCAAGGTCATATTTAGGCTCTCATGGACTTGTTTAAATATAATTAGATTTCATCCAGATGGTCAGTTTGTGGTTTTGTTTTAGCTAATGATAATGAGTTTCTTTATTGTCTTTCTCTTTTACAAAAATCCCCCCTCTCACTGCCATGGAGTAAATGCTGACTCATTGCCACTCCCTGTGGATTTCTGAGACTGTAAGTGCTTGCAGGAGTAGAAATCACAGTCTTTTTTTTTCTGCATTGCTACTGGTGGTTTTGAACTATTGACCATGAAGATTGCAGCCCAATGTCAAGCCACTACCCCACCAGCGCTCCTCATCTTTTCCAACAGATGTAGTCAATTTGATCCCTGTGGATTCTATGTGGCTATGTCACAGTGTCTAGCTTCTATTTATAGTATGCTGTTGAAAAAGGTATTGGTCTTGCAAAATTCCATCATGCACTTTTTGGCTTAGTTTCTATCACCAACCTCATAATCCTTCCTCTTTCTTTGCAACTTTTGCATTCCAATCCCCAAGAATTATCAATGTACCTAGATTACGTGTGCAATAGACAGCAATAATGGTGGAGATATAAGTCCTCCTCTGATTTTCTTATTGCCACCATGCTGTAGTCAGACAAGTCTCCATGTCCATCCTTCTTTACCTTTGCTGACACCAACCATATCTATGCTGGGTCCAATAACTTGTTGCAATGTCCACACAGAACCCACAGGCAAGATTCATAATCAAGGAAATCTACTAGGGAAATTAATGGACTACCACAAATCAGGATCAGCAAACATTAAGAATACAGTCATTGGTCTCCTCAGCCAGAAGCCAAGTCTCTCTCCAGTTTTCAGACTCTCTGATTCTCTCAGCCACATGGTCTCTTGGTCTTTGCCTCCATGGGCCAGAAAGTCATCTCACCTGTTTCTCTGACCCACAGTTCCATAGTCTCAGGCCGGAGAAGAAGAAGGTACCTCACCTTCTCAGTGCCACTCCTCGAGTCTCCACGCCACCGTCTGTGCTCCATCTGATCTCAACAGTCTGCACCACTTCAGATTGTGAACATGCTCTTCCAAGGTCGTCAACTTCTGATTCTAAGATGGCTTATCACATAGCCAGAGGGGGGCAATGTAAACTGACCAGTCTCTTCCTTAGGTTACACAGTCCGACACAATCCTTTGATGGGAGTTAGTGATTTGATTGATAGTGGTATTAATTGGATTTCCTTTCATGGATAAAGATATTATCCTCTCTTTATACTTCATGGTAGATGGTGAAATGTTCTCTTTGATAATTTCTCTTAAAATTGTCATTTCTAGCATAACAAAGCATATGTTTGTCTGACTTAAAACACCCAAAAGCATTCCATTTCAATTCACTCATTTTTCTCACTCATCTTTCAGTATGTTGTACTGTGGTGATTGCTGTGATGGCAGGCACTAGGCTGGTTCCCGGGAAACTTCCAGATAAAGAACAGGTGAGGAAGAAAGAGTAGCCTGCTTGTTTCAGAATAATTAACACTGAAAACCATATACATAGCAGGAGAACACATCATAAAAAGTGCCAGAAGATGAACCTTTCAGGTTGGAAGGCACTTAAAACATAATTAGGGAAGGACTGCCTCCTCAAGTTAGAGTTCACCTTCATGACCTTCATTTGATCGTGGGGTGTGACTCAAAATGCAACATAACAGATACAAGATGGAATGTGGAGTGTACAGAGTATGGATCTAGGAAAATTAGAAGTTGCCAGAAGTGAAATGGAACACATAAGGAATGTTATCTTCGGCATTAATTTTTATGTTAGTTATATTTAGATATCTTTATAGTAACATCCAGATGAGTGTCTAATTAAATAATAGGTATCACAACCTTGTCAAATTGACACAAAAATTAGCTATCACAATTAATATTATCAACAACATCTTCCTAAGCATCCAATTTTGTAGGGCTTTTAGGAAAATCTCTTCCCCCTTCAACTGCTTAATTAAGTAGCGGTTATGTGTTGAGCTGCTGTCTTCATGGGTGGCAGTTGAAAGTGACCAGCAGCTTTCCGGGACAAAGACTGGGCATTGCATTCTTGTAAACAGTTACAGTCTCAGGGACCCACATGGGATGGTTATGAGTCAGTAGTGACTTGATGGCAGTGAGCTTGGAGTTCATGACCGTGAGCTCGCAGGTCAGCCTCCCTTCACCTTCAGTCCGTGAACTTGTGTTAGAAGACATTGACACATGTTCACCCTAAAAGTGGGTGGAGTCTGGAATAAAATTTGTTTTTCTCAACCCAATGCTTGCTATTCATGAACAATATATTTCTGTTCTCCGCCCAGTCTCATCCTTGTGAAAGGGTGTCCATCTTTTACTGAGATGCAGGCGTTTTGCTTCCACAGTGTTCAGCCAATAGACGATTACAGACAACTAGATTATAAGTTTCACTTCGGCCTGGTGCCCACTGCTACTGCATACTACTGAACCATGCTGCTCAGAGAAATTAGCAATTACAACCAACACTGTCTTAATCACCCAGTGCTGCTAAAACAGAAATCCTGTAAATAAGACAGCTTTAACAAATACAAGTTTATTTTCTCGTAATTTAGGAGGCTAAAATACTGAATCCATGATGCCAGCTCTAAGGAGTGGCTCTCTATATTTGTTGGCTCCCGGAGCATTGTTTTGTTATCTCCACTTGTTTTCTAGCTTCTTGGTGGTCTTCTTTATCTTGGCATATATCTTATTCCTGACTGCTTCCTAGTTTACATTTGATCTCTTTATATCTCAAAAGACATTGATTCAACATATACCTTATACTAATCCTAGCTCATTGACATAATAAAAACAACTCATTTACAACAATCATTTTACTGGGGGCTCTTAGAGCTCTTATCATAATCCATACATATATCCATTTTGTCAAACATATCTGTACATATATTGTCATCATCTTTTACAAAACATTTTCTTCCTACTTGAGACCCTGGCATCAGCTTCTTATTTTTTCCTCTTCCACTCCTATGTCTCCTTGATAATTTATAAATTATTATTGTTGTTTTCTTCATGTTTTACACCGACTGCTATCTCCCTTCACTCACTTTTCTGCTGTCCATCCTCCTGAGAGGGGAGCTATACATTTGCTTATTATGATTGGTTCTGACCTTTCTCCCCTCCCATATCTCTCCTCCTCCTAGTATTGCTGCTCCCATTATTGGTCCTGAGGGTTTTATCTGTGCTGGATTCCCTGTGCAGTGAGTTCTTATTTATACTAGTATAAATGTCCTTGTCTAGCCAGATTTATAAGGTAGAATTGGGGTCATGATAGTTGGGGGTGGGGGGCATTAGAACTAGAGGAAGGTTGTGTGTTTCATTGGTGCGATACTGCACCCTGACTGACCCTTCTGTTCCTTGTGGCCGTTCTGACAGAGGGTGACCAATTCAATACTGGTGGGCTTTGGGTCTCCACTTTGCCCTCCCCCTAAATAAAATAAATAAACCTATTTATTTATAAAGTATTGCTGTAGCACAAGGGCATTGGGCCTCCACTCAAGTACTCCCTTAATGCAAGAACAATTTGTTCTACTAGCATGGCACTCTGTGATATTCACCTTTGCTGACACAATCACTGATCAATGGAAATGCAACCCACTTATCTTGGCATGTCTTTTTATCCCATCTCTGCTCCCTAGTTTATATTTAATCTCTCTATATCTCAAAAGACTTTGGTTCAAAATATATACTTTACTAATCTTACTTCATTGACCTAATAAATACCAACCGTTTATATAATTCCCAAATGGTATTAGAACCACTGGCATAGATGTTAGGCTTTACAGCATATAATTTGGGGGCACCTAATTCATCGCATAACAAGAAATTGCTATGTACCTAGAATAATTCTAAATTACTTATTCTAAATTCTATGAAGAAA
This sequence comes from Nesogale talazaci, assembly GCA_004026705.1. Classification (NCBI taxonomy): domain Eukaryota; kingdom Metazoa; phylum Chordata; class Mammalia; order Afrosoricida; family Tenrecidae; genus Nesogale; species Nesogale talazaci. The sequence continues at coordinate 56,425 of PVJH01000253.1, forward strand.
ATACTATTAAGAACCCCTTATTACACTAACCATTCATCGGTTCCTCATACTGAGGAGGATTGTATGTTGCTCTGATGCTTGGAGTTATGTTACTCATGTTACCACTCTCAGTAAGGTTATCCATGGTGGACAAGTTACAGTGGAGCATCCAGAACTAGGCTATGCTGATCACCTTACAAAAAATTAGTCAATGAAAACTTTACAGATCACGACAGGATACTGTTCTATTTGGTGCTGCAAGGTAAGCCCCTGGTTAGAAGATCCTCAAAATACACAGTGGCCTGAACAATGGACTTGAGGATATGTGTAAAGATGATGCCTGATAAGGCAGTGCTTTTTTTCTGTGTACAGGAGGTCCTCATGACTTTGGACCAATTCAATGGCAATTAATGACAATATCCCCTTTTTAAAGATGAGAAAACCAAGTACAAAAAGGCAAAGGAGATTGCCCTGAGCAGGAGGTTATACTCCTAAATTGTCATTGCTGCTGTGAGGTGCTGAAGAGGTGGCTTCAGCTTGTAACAGTCCTATGTATAGTGTATGACAGACGAAAACACCGCCCTGTCACGCACCATCCTCACCATTGTCGTGTTTGGGCCCATTACAGTCTCTGTGTCAATCCAGTTCATCAAAGGACTTCCTTTTTTTTTTTGGTTGTCCTTCTACTTTACTAAGCATGGTGTCTTTTTCCAGGTACATCACACAAAGTCTCGTCCTCCTTGCTCCTAAGGAACATTCTAGCTGTACTCTTTCTTCTAAAACAGATCTGTTTGCCCTTTCAACTGCCCATGGTACTTTCAAAATCTTCTCCAGCATAATAATTCAAAGGAACTGATTCCTCTTTAGTCTTTCTTAGTCAATGTCCAACTTTCACATATAGATGAGACAATTGAAAATATCATGGCTTGGATCAGGCATGCCTGAGTCTGCATAGTGACATACTTTTTAACTCTTGAAAGTACTCTTGTGAAGCAGACTTGTGTAATGTAATGTGTCATTTGTTCTCTTGACTACTGCTTTCTTGATAGGAGGCCATAAATAGTATCCTTTTAGAAAGAAAAAAATCCTGCATTATACAATAGTACACTTTTTCAGGGGATGGGGTGGGTGGAGTTCATGTTACCTGTTAAATATTTTAACTATCAGGTCTTTTTTCTTTGCCTTGTGAGAGCTATTGCTGGCCCTGGCCATCTCTGGGGGCCTGCTCTGTAGCTAAACCCAAGGTGCTAGCCCTCCTCATCCTCGAGGCACTTCCTTTCAATTGGTGCATGAGTAGGAGAGACATGAAAAGAATTATGGCAAGGCCCTTGCCCTCATCTCCTTGAGATAGACTTTGAGTATAAAGCAACAGCTGACACCAGGTTTCTTTGTAACCTGCACAGGACATCAGCAAACTCAGAAGATGGGCAGCAGAGAGGTCACTGAGGATTCCCACAAAAGAGGGAGCACCTTGAGAGAAATGGTGGCCCCATAATATATGGTAATAAGGAAAAGCTGGGGATGCTATGGATTCAACAGCCGATTTAAAATGGTAATTATTTGAGCTGCTAGTGAGCAGAAGGCATCAAAATGCAAATTCTGAGTCAACCAAGGTAACTGTTGATTACAGTACAACCCTGGTACTAGATTGTATCAGTCCTCGACATAATTGAATTTCTTGCTTTTTTTTTTTGGGGGGGGGCATCACTGCCCTCAGGTGGTGGGAGTAGGAGGCCCAGAACTTTGCTCCGTGGAGCTGGAATCGAACCTCCATCCCAGTGGGCCGCAGTCCCGTGCACAACCACTACGCCACCGGGGCTCAGCTATAATTGAATTTCTATGTGAGCTGGTGAGAAAATTTTATATTGGTGCTCGAACAAAACATCAGAATCTGACCCAATGCAAGTGATTTTTGTAAATAAATGCAGTTCGTGTTTTGGTCACTTGGCATTAATTAGTGTTTTTGGTACACATTGTTTAAACCTTTTGCAGCTGTGTTCCAAATGTTTTCCTATAATTTTCTCAGTTTATATGGGTTTTTTGTACTGTTTTTAGATAAAAAGCATGGTTCCTAAGAAAGAGTTTTTTGAAAAGCAACATCATGATAAGGAATTGGTTAACCATGCCATCAATATTGTTGCTCATAACTTATTAAACCCTTTTAGAAAACAGTTAAGGAAACACCAACAGCTGACCACATTAGGCTTTTTTTTTTTAAAGAGAAAGTACCAGCCATTTTTTCCTACTGAAAAAAAGGCAAAGAAGGGAAAAAAATTCCTGAAAATCAACTACCAGTTGATTTTATGGAAAGGGACTCCAAACAATGACGCTCTATCCATATCACCTCTCCACGTCCCTGTCCACAGATCCAGCTCATTATCAATCTCAAGGTATGGGCCATATAGTAGTTGTTAAAACACGCTTTAAATATTGTGTTTCTAATTTAAATTATAGTATCTAACTCTGACGTTATTTACTTTGAAATTTCTGTGTAATATCTTGTATAGAGAGGCAAGATTAGTGTAAAAACTTGGTGGTCCAGAACAGGTCAATCCATTTTCAGTTATTTTTTATGGGAAAAATTGATTTGGAATTCGACTGCCTCACATCTCGATGTTCCTTCTAGAATGGATTAGCATCAAGATCCACAAATGAATTCGTGCTTCTGGGTATTGCCTTCCAGGTCACCATCATGCTTTCTCTTGCACTGAAAATGAAGATGTCTATATATTTTAAAAAATCAAGTTCTCCTTGTTTCTCTAAGTCATATGTGTACAAGAAGACAGAGCAAGCAAGAAATCATGCAGCTCCAAGAGACTAGATATACATATTTCATTTTTGTCTTTTCCTTGGGCTTTTAAAGAGTCCTACTTTATTTAATTGTGAAAGCACAGTGGCTAAATCTGTGGGCTTTAATACAAACTGTGTGAGTTCAAATAGTCACTTTGCCGTGTCTTAGTAGTGAATCCTTCCTTCCTTCCTTGTATATATCTACTCTAAAACCTTTTGTAGGCTGAATTTGATATGGACCACATTGAAGTGACCAGGACACCATTGATCGGGGGGAGGGGGGGTTCTTGATTAAAAATTTGGTCTATACGGAGCAACAACAATGTTCAGAGAATGCAAAAATAGTATTGTAATTTATTTATTTATTTATTTTTTAAACACCATAGAACGTGAGACAAATTGTTAAAAAGCGGGACGTCCGGTCATCTTATGAGCACAACCCTTTATCAAATCTACGTAGAGAAAGGTATTATTTTATTGTCTTGTTATGTTTAAAACATCACAGCTGGAACAGAAAAACCCACAGACTTGTTTCTCTGTAGTTTGTTCCCTATTGAGGAGCAGGAAATAACAGCTAAAGAAATATTTCTGGCAATTTTTATCTCCTGAAGACTAATGAAGGAGAATCACTTCTACTGAGGCAATTAGAAGTTAAAAAAATTAAAAAGCAGGACCAAATCTCAGCGAGAAGATGGCAGAAGTCCTGAGTCTTAAACTGGCAGTTCAATTTAAGCTTATTTCCTTTGTTGCTTATTTCATTAAACCACTGGGACAGGATGCCAATAGCCAGCCTTAGGGACTTGGTTAAAAGCTTTTCTTAGATTGATAGCTAGAGAATCTTGAAATGAATAACACTTGAGGTTTAAATGGTGGTTTTACTGAAAACAAGCAAATCTTGATACATTTAATTTAACTACAAGAATAATGGAGGATATGGATTTATACTAACAGGATGTAGAAATCTGAGATGGGATAAGACAATGGTTCAGTAAATGTGTAGCAATCAATAGGCCTCCAGGGATTCACTAAAATGGTATTAGTATTACTTCTTTTGCCCTTCTTTAACCCATATCAGCTATTTTAAAATAATTTTTTAAAATGTTTCATAGAAAGAAATTAGCATAGGAATGGAGATACTTGTTTTTGATGAGTTGTGGGAAATGGATGCTCTTTACAGAATTTAGGGGGGAATGTGCTTTAGTCTTGTCAAAGAGTAATTTGACAAAACATACCAACAGCCTAGAAAATTACATACTTTCAAACCATAACTCTGTTCTAGAGTGAAGAAAACACATCTAGACATGTTTCAAAAATACTTTTCTTTAGGAAAACAATCCAAAAGTTTACCAAAAAGGTTTTTACTAAATTTTCACATATGCACATGATAAGTTATTATGGAATTCATTAAAATTAGAACATGTGTCTCTTTTCATAGAAATACATAAAGAGAAGCCAATAGAGGTGAATACATAGGATTACATTGCATGCTTGTTTTACATTTATATGTTTGTGACGACTACGTAACATATTAGCCGTGGCTATTGCTGAGTAGTGGAATTTTGAACAATGCATCCTTTTTCTCCCCTCTTGTAACTTTTAATATTCCCACAACAGACACAGATGATCTACATTTAAAAGAAAAGAGTAGTGAGAAAAAATTGTGGGTGATTCAGGAACAAGAAAAATGTTAAAAAAAAAAGAGAAAAATGTATATATTCAGTCCCAAAGCCCGATGGGTATACGGAGACAGATATAGCTGAGTGCTAATGGAAGGAAAGCAACTGAAAGCCTCTTTTCTAGGGATGCTGATTGATCACCTGCTAATTGAATGATTTGTGCAGCAGGGAGTAAAGAGCTGAGGCAAGAGGCTAAAGTAACAGAGAAGCAAAAGAGACTGCTTTCTTTAAGGACACAGCGGGCTGTATATGTATTTGGAGCAAAGAACTTAATTAATTTCCTAGATACAGAATGTTTGTCCTCAACTATCGACTGCTTTAGATTGATTTTGAATGCATCTTACTGCCTTCCTTACTGGGCTGCAGAAAATTTGCCCTTTTATTTTTATGCTCTTACCTTTGAAAGGTAGTTTCAGTTCATGGTAGGTTCCGTTCATCTGAGCTGAGCTAAGCCCTCAAGAATGACCGTTAGGCCCAACTCTTTCCATGAAATGCATGTGCATGATTCTGTGTGGTAGGTCATTCTAAGAATATTGCAGAAAAGTGAAGAACGCTCAGAATATAGGTGTTTATCTAAAGGAGGGATCATGGTGGTGCACTGGTTAAGCTCTTAACTGCTAATCGAAAAGTGAGGACTTAGCACCCATCAGCCACTTCATGAGAAAAAAGACGTGTCAGTCTCCTTTCATACAGATTCTTAATTTTGGAATCTTTTTGTTCCCAAAGTTTTACTCTGTCATACAGCCTGGCTATGGGTTAGAAGTGACTGGACCATAGTGAGTTACCAGCGAAGAAGAAAATTGTATGCCCATTAATAATGAATGTATTTACTTCAGTCCAACAACAGAAATATTATTGGGCTCTTTTCAGGGTAGAGGACAGTAATAAAAAGAATTGTGCTCACATTAAATCTCAGAAATGAAGCACAGAAGGGAGAAAGTGTTTGTGGGAATAAATGGACAATCATTAGTAGGCCTCTGCTAAAGGGGCAAGGGAGAACACTTAATGCATTAAGACCAAAATGACTTCTCAGAATATTGCTATCAAATCTCTCACCCTCTTCCTTCAGCCTCCTCCCAGCACTTTTTCTATCCCCATCACGTGAAGTCTTCACCCTATGCTAAGACAAAGCAGTGATGGAGATCTGAATGCTGGGTATATAGTAGTTGGACCATACCATCAGTTCTCTGCACAGTAAAGAAGGAAGGGCAAAGAAACTTAGACTGGGCTGTGGATTAAGTTGTGTTCTAAATTGGGATGGAGTCTGTAGGGCTTATATTCAAACAAGCAGCCATCGAAGTGAGGCATTAACTAAGCCCCCTTTGTAGAAGCACACCAGCTTGTGTGACCCAAAGATGACAATAACAATATCCAAATATGATGAGTATTGAATTGTGAACACCAATTTGTTGAAGGTTATGAACAGCTTTACTATCAGACAGAGATGACTGTAAATGTGATCATGATGTATCAAACCATGGTATAATATGATCGTTAGTTGACTTCCCTCTTAACCCAACCTGCATTTTCTCTAGACTCAAATATTTCATCCTTGTCCCATGACAGAAATTTCTTCTCTGGCTTTAAAAAATATTATTGGTGGTCTCTTCTTTCTTACTCTTTATCTTTAGATTATAATTTTCTTCTTTCTGTTTTATTTTGCTTTATTTTATTGTTTCTGTTAGGTTTCCCAGTGAAGCACAGACATAATGGATGCATAGAAACAATAACGGATGCAATATAGTTATCTGGTAGGGGAGATACCATGATCACGAAGGTAGTTTTGCCAGGGCAAGGTTATGTATTGCACTCTGGATGTGACGATTCCTGCAATTTCCCCAAATGTGGAAAGCTCGACTGCATAATTTGTGATAGTGGGGGACTGCATTTGTGCTCTCCCCTGAATTTTTAAAAATAACTGATGCAATGATTTATCTGGGACTGGAGGTGGGGAGCGTGCGAGAATTGGAAAGCAAATGATGAATTTGGAAGAGGGAGAGAACTAGAATGGAGTATGGTGATATATATATATATGTATATATATATATATATATATATATATATATATATATATATATATATATATATACTATTCTTTTAACAAGTGATTTAACTCTGGAAATATATGAAATGTGAAAACTGTATCAATTAAACTACTAAAAATAAAATAAATAGATCAAATTGACCAATAGTTACCATGGGGAAGGAGGAAGAGTTTTTGCTAAGGGGGCATTGAGTTTATGTTAATGTGGTGGAATAGTTTGGAAAAGGATAATGGCTGCACCGCACAAAGCATAGACCATATATACTCGTGTGTAAGCCAAATTTTTCAGCACATTAAAAAAATAATTTTATTGGGGGTTTGTTCAACTCATCACCATCCATCGTGTCAAGTATATTTGTACATATGTTGCCATCATCATTTTCAAAGCATTCTCTTTCTAATTGAGCTCTTGGTATTAGTTCCTCATTTTTCCAACCCCCTTCTCCTCCCTCCCTCCTTCCCTCCCTCCTTCCCTCCCTTCTTCCCTTCCTTCCTCCCTCCCTTTCTCCCTCATGAACACTTGATAATTTATAAATTATTATTTTTTCATGTCTTGCACTGTCTGATGTCTCCCTTTACCCCATTGTCTGTTGTCCATCCCCCTGGGAGTGGATTATAGGTAGGTCATTGTGATCCTCTTACTCTCCCCACCTTCTTTTTACCATCCTGGTACTCTCAATATTGGTCCCAAGGAGTTTGTCTGTCCTGAATTTTCTGCATTTCCAGTTCTTATCTATACCTGTGTACATGCTCTGGTCTAGCCAGATTTTCAAGGTAGAATTAGGGTCATGATAGTGGCGGCTGGGATGGGGGGTGTAGAGAAAGCATTAAACAACTGGAGGAAAGCTCTGTGTTTCATTGGCCAGTGTTCCCCCCATGACCCTTCGGTAAAGGGAACTCCAATTGCTTACAGATTGACTTTGAGCCTCCACTTCACACTCCCCCTCCTCATTCACATTATGATTTTTTTTGCTTTGGGTCTGTAATGCTTAATATCTGATTCCATTGACACCTCATGATCACACAGACTGATGTGTTTCTTCCTTGCGGGTTTTGTTGCTTCTGAGCTAGATGACTGCTTGTTTATCGTCAAACCTTTAAGACCTCAGATGCTAGAACCTTTGATAGTTGAGCACAATCAGCTTTCTTCACCATATTTGCTTATGCACCTGCTTTGTCTTCAGTGATTGTGTAGGGAAGGGGAGCATCTCAGAGTCAGCACATTTTTTATGCAGTTTTTGTGGTAAAATTAGGTGCCTTGACTCATATTCGGGTTTGCATATACTCAAGTATATAGGTAATCAATTACACCTATATACCCGAGTATATAATCAATGACTATATATGTATAGAAGTGAAATTATACATATACATGCAAAATATTGGAGAATGTTTTGTTGTATATATAGTTGCCATTATTAAAAGAAATAATTATGCCAATAACAATGAGTACAAGGAAGATGCAATTCTAAAAGTGATTGTGGAATTCTTCTTGATATGACTGAACTATTGAATTGATATGTGGATGAAGTGTCAATGCAACATTAAAAACAAAACAAAAATAAAAATAAACAGTGCTTTCAGACAGTAGAACTGAAGAGCATGAATCATACTCTGTATAAAGAGTAGTACAGGATATTTGAAATATATATATAATAGCTATGCGCACAGACACACACACACACACACACACATATATATATATATATATATATATTTGTGAGGGGGTAGCTCCCCAAAGGAACTTCTTAGTGCATGTTTTCTATGCTAAACAATCATCAAGAAACACTCTCTGATTTAGTGGACCATGTGGTATCTCCTGGAAAGGTACTTTGGGGTCAGAGTGAATTTTTTCATGAAAGCAGTTTAGCTGGAAGAGTGTTTTTTTATTTTTTTGTGGTGGCTGTGAAATTTTATTTCCTGCTCAGAATAAATGCTGCAGAAATTGTTGTGATTTTGAACATAGGTTACAAGAACAGTGTTAAGGGAAAAACTCAAGTGAACCACAAGTTTTTCTGGCTTCAGCAGAGGTGAAATGTCAATTGGTGACAAACCGCGTTCCGGACTTCTGTCAACTTCCCAGTCAGATGAAAATGTTGACTTGTGCATTTAGAGTTCATTCCATCAGGTTAGACTGTTAATCAAGCTTTCAGTTTAGAGGTTCAAAATATATTCTAAATATATCTTTGTGTGTGTGTGTGTGTGTGTGTATATATATATATATATATATATATATATATATATATGCCAAAGGACAATTCAAATCCACTCAATGATGTACCTTACCCTATTATGAGACATTACATTATTATAGAATACTAATCTGTTGCATTTAATGCTTGAAGAAAATTCAGCCACAAAGAGAATGTCCTTAACAAAAAGATTCCAGTGTTTGTTTATAGCAGGCTCCTCCAAACTGAGACTCAAGGGTCAAAGCTGGTCCACTGGTTGGTTTTGTAAATTAAAGTTTACTGGAATACAGTCATTTATTTGTTACTTGTTATCTATAGCTGTGCTGATTCTACAATGGCTTTGCTGTCCACTGTGACAGAAATCACATGGTCTAAAACATTTATTAGTCAACTCTGTACACATTGAGAGATAAAAAGGACAAAAACAGACAATAAATGCATAAAAGTAACAAATAATAAGAAGCAATATACATTTCTGCATTAAAATTAAAATATATATTCAATTTGTGGTACAGAGTAGCATAATTATTTGAAGTTCCTTATTTCTAAAAATGATGTTTATGACACTTTTGATATCCTGAAATTAATGTGCACATTACATTATGTTAAAATAAATTATTGTCAAAGCATTTTTTTCATTACTAGGACTAAAAGTTGCCCCACAGTTTTTATTGACTAAACACATGGAAATTCAACTTTTTGCAGTAATATACCTTTCCTTTGCCATCTTACTGAAGTTATGTATCTTGGTGTACCCTGTGCTATTGTAATAGTATGAGTTCACATAGGTACAAAGGAAATGTAAACATCCTAGATATACTTCTTGAGGAAAAATAGGACCAATGAATAAAGGTGAATGTGTATGGACAGTAATGAAAAATTGAAGAATACCAGACAGTAGATGCAATTCAACCATTTTTTCTTTTACTTTTTATCATTCTACTAGGGACTTGCATAGCTCTTATCATAATCCATCCATCCATTTTGTCAAGCACATTCATACATATGTTTCCATCATCATTTTCAAAACATTTTCTTTTTACTGACCCCTTGATATCAGAGTCTCTCCCCCCCCGCCATCCTTCTACCCTCATGAATCTTTGATTAATTCTAGTTTGTTATTCTTTTCATATCATACACCCTCCACTGTTTCCCTTCACTCATGTTTCTGTTCATCACCATGGGGGTGGTGGTGATATACTGATCATTGTTATTGGTCCTCTTTGTCCTCCCCACCTTACCCCTACCTTCATGGTATCACTACTCTCATTATTGTTTCTGAGGGGTCTATCTGTCCTGGATTCCGTATGTCAATCACTCTTATCTGTACCAGTGTGCATGCTCTGGTCTAGCTGGATTTCTAAGGTAGAACTGGGGTTATCGTAGTGAGGAGGGTAGGGGGAGGAAAAATGAAAGAAGAATGCTGTATGTTTTGTTGGTACTATACTGCACCCTAGCTGGTTCCACTTTCCTTAGGACCCTTCTGTGAGCGGATGTCCAATAGTCCACAGATGGACTTTAGGTCTCCACTTTGTACCTGCATTGATATGACTATTTGTTTTGGGACTTTTGATGCTTGATACCTGATTCTGTCAACATCTTGTGATCACACAGGCTGGTGTGCTTTTTTCTTGTGGGCTTTGTTGCTTCTTAGCAATATGGTTGCTTATCTTCAAACTTTTAAGACTCCAGATGCAGTATCTTTTATTCATTCATTTATTTTTTACACAATATCTTTTAATAGTCGGGCATCATCAACTTTCTTTACCCATGGGTGAAGCACCATGGGTGCTCATGCACCCATTTTATTGCAGTGATCATGCTGGGAAGGTGAGCATCACAAAACGCCAGGTTATTAGAACAGTGTTCTTGTGTTGAGGGAGTACTTGAATAGAGGCCTAATTTCAGTCTACTACCTTAATACTTACTATATAAATATATATACAAAGACCTATATTCCTATTGTTATACATAAATGTGTTTACCTTTGTATGTGCCTGTATTTATACCTCTATAAATGACCTTTGTCTCTTAGTTCTTCCCTCTATTTCCTTTTACCTTCCTCCTGTCCCACTATCATGTTCAACCTTCATTCAGCTCTCAGTTTTCCCTGTTGACTACGTAGCACTTGATCAAGCCCCACCAGGCCTTCTATGCCCTACTTGCCATCAATTTTAGATCATCTGTTATTCCTTTTTCCCTGAGTTTTTTGGCTCCCCTCTCCCTTTCCTTCACTTTCCCTTCTCCCATGTACCCCTGAGACTATTGGTCCCATTGTTTTCTCCTCAGGATTGTTTATCCTGCATAACTTATATAGCTAGACATGAAAATATTAAAAAGCCTAGAAATAGTTCCAGGTCTATTTGTGGATATTTAGGAATATTTTTTGATTAAATCTGATGAGGTATCAAGTCTTGTCCCCAAATTCTAATTTTGGGAGTCTCCAAGGACTTCATGGTTTGCTCCTCTTGCTGTTCTGTTGAGTGCCCTTTGTGTTTTTTTCCAAGGTTGGGGCTCAGACCCGGTACAATTTCTGCACTGTGCCTTGAGTATTGCCCTTTGCAGCACTATGATCAATGAAGGGATGTAGTATATAGTTGTGGGGCTGGCCCACAGTCCTAGAGTTGAGTTTTAATAATCAAGTAAGTACATTAAAATTAGACCCACATTTTCCCTAAAAGGTAGAAAAAATTAGGCTAAAACATTTACTGAAGAATGTTGACAAATGGTGGGTAGTAGCTCTGCTTTCTTGATTCATGTAGACCCATGGAAGGATCTCTGGCTTTCTAGTAGCCCTAGACTCACAGTGACCCTGTAGGACAGCGACCCTATAAGAACTTGCGGTTAATAGACCAACACATATCGGGTTGCTGAGTCACAAAGACTCCATGGCAATGAGTGAGTTTTTTGTTTGTTTGTTTGTCTGTAGCAGCCCTAGTGCCCTGATGGAGGAGTACAATAAGTTATTGGACTGGTCACTAGATGACTGACAATTTCAACCCATGTCAAATACTGTAGAAATAAAGATGAAGCTACTGACTCCTAAAGCTTTACCATCTCAGAAGCCTCCACAGGGTCACTGTCAGTGTGGATTTAGTGGAACTTTTGGGTTGATAGGAGTTGGCATTGAATCAACAACTTGACAGCATTGGTTTTAAATTTTTTAGTTTGGTGCATGGGTATGGATTTATGGAAGGTCCAATCCCATGGGCCTCTCATCATGCACCATGCCAGAGCAAACTGTAACTCCGAATCATTGCCTGGCTTTACCCCAGGGGCTCCAGGCACTGAAGTGGGTTGCACAGTGAAAATAATTTTTTTAAAAATTTGACTTAGATATTGTTAGCACTTTTGCATTATCTCTTTCTAGCAACATCTGTCTACCTCCATTGTTTCTTATGGTAGAAATGATTTGGGAGAATGACTTGGTGGGACTGTGGTCACGGAATCTCTTTTTCTGTTCTCGTTTTCAGCAGGCCTGGCTGCCCAGCCTTCTATTCCTTACTTTCTCTTACAATCATCCTGGGCAGACCAGCAGCCTTTCGAAGTCCACCTTTCCAAGTCATCCCCATCTTCACTGGAATAGAGTGAAAATTTGTCTACATTAAAGGAAAGTAGTTGAAAATCAGTTTAATTGCAAATTTAAAACATTGGATTCTAATACAATTGGAAAAATAATAAAGTAGATGTTTTCATTTGTCTGATTTTTGTGTCTTTTTTCAAGATCCCAAGAGCAGGGTCTTTAAGGGGAAAGAGACTTGCATGCATCGTTATTAGCAGTACAGACACTTGATAATCTTTCCTGAGGGTTATTTTAGAATATGTTCTTCAGGGTTTTCTCTTTTCTGGGGTAAGTTCTATTTCTAGGAATTCATACTTAGAAATTAATCAGAGGCATGATCAAAATGTGGGCATAAGAAGATTCACTATGGCATTATTTATAACAGCAAAATAATGGGGGGGGAATAAAAATTCAATCACACAGGAAAAATAATGAAAATATAATATACCTATGCATCAAGGAATATTATTAAGATTATGCTGTGGAAGTTCTTTTTCTACCATAGCATATTACTCAGCATATTGCCACATTTTCAAATATTGAGCTGTAAAACAGATTATAAGCAATATCATATTAAAATGCACTTAAAGATCTTATAAAATAATTTTATAATACTAGTTAATCACAAACCAAAATGTTGATGTTTGATTTTCTAATTTTTAGAATACTGGTCATATAGTATTCAAGTAATTAGGAAAAAAAGTAAATGAAATTGAAGTGTAAGTCCAGCAAATTCATTTTCATAATTTAGGATTATGTCTTCGAGACTTTGTTCCCAAAAGATGCCAGTTAGTTAATAATTATGACATTGATTAAAAGAGTTTCTAAATGGCTGTGTGCTGTCTCTTCTCTTCCCAAAGTCCTTCACTGCCTTCAATAAAGTCTTTCCATTCCTAAAAAAAAAAAGTTTCTAAATGTAAAGGAAAAGAACGAGTAGAATGAATAAGTGCTAACAATGATCATAAAGGTCAGTATCTAGTTTTATTTTTGCTATCTGTGTGATTTTATGCCTTCTAAACTTCAAGAGATTATGATGTATACCTGCAGAATTATGGGGGTTCTAGATCATCTGAAATTAAGTGCTGAGATTAAGGCAAAATATGCTTTGTACAAATGGTAACTTTTTTTGGGGGGGGGGGCATCACTGCTCTCTGGTGGTGGGAGTAGAAGGCCCAGCCCCACTGCTGGAATTGAACCTCCGTCCCAGTGGGCCGCAGTCCCGCGCACAACCACTACGCCACCAGGGCTCAGCCCCAAATGGTAACTTTTTAATGAGTAAGATATAAAATATTTATTTTCAAAGAATTCTTAAGACTCATCACATAGTAAATCCTCACTCCTTTAACGCATTTATTCAATAATAAATTCCCATTAATTGGGAAGGGATTTAAAATATGAATTAAGAAAATGGAAATAATATTGAATAAGCTCTACTTTTGGGGCAAATATAACACAAGATGAGTTACATATGTCACCTCTTCTTGTGAACTTTGGATGCTTTGATTAAGCATTGAGGAAGGCTTCCCTGAAAATAGTTCATTAAAATATCCCTTTATTTTGCTTCCCAGAGGTTTTAATAAGCAATAAAATTCAGGAGTAGATAGTGATGAAAAATTTCCCCTTGTTAAAAAGCCACTAAAAAAAAGGCTAATGCAAAAAGGAATTGGGAACGAAATACCTACATCATGCTAGGAAATAGTACACATAAAAGTAGAAAATCTGGAAATACATTGATTTGCAACTCTCTGTAAGGGCATATGGTTCGACGTGTTCCTGTACTTTCAGAGAATTGCATCCATGTCCCCATTTGAAAATCAAGCTAGGAAAATGGAATGGATTTGTCCACTCATTAAGGGAAGGAAGTAAATTACTGTTATAAATACCGGTATATAATTGGAAAAATAATGCGTGATTCATATGATAATTAAACTTCATTAAAACCTTTCATTAGATATTATTTAGAATTTATAAAATATGTTTTCATAAATCACATCATTGTGTTCTTATACCAACCTAGCTTCAGGAAGTTTACTCAGAGACCACTGTTACAAGGAGGAAAACAACAAGATAAAGACTTTCATAACAAAACAGACAAACTAGGGAGCGTGCCTAAACGGGGAAAGGAGAGCAGCCTAGGGAAGAGAAAGCAATGGTCTAGACTACTGAGAGGCATTACCTGGGGTGAAACGGAAGATAGTAGCCCATGAGAGGGAGCAGAGAAGTCAAGGAGTGGGTGAAGGGCAAACAACTCTTGGGGGTGGGAAGTGGGGTAGGAATGTGTGGATTCACAGTGTAAACTGCTGAATACAAAGTTGATGCTCTTAAATGTAACCCCCCAGATAATTTATAATAAAAAGTGTTCAAATGTAGTCTGCATACAATGGATGTATGTATTGATCATGACAAGAGTTGTGTGAGCTCCCAATGAAATGATTTTTAAAAATTGTTAAAAAAAAAAAAAGAAGAAGGGCAGCTTTCTGGCTTGGGACTAGTTTGCGGCAAGATGGCCAAATGCACCAAGAAGGTCAAGGTCACGGAACCTGTTACAGTGTCTCTTTCAGTAAAGTGGTGAATAAAAATGAATTCAGCCAGCATGCCAAGTACGCTTGCTCCTTCTGCGGCAAAACCAAAATGAAGAGACGTGCGGTGGGTATCTGGCACTGTGGTTTCTGCAAGAAGCTGGTGGAGCCTGGACCTACAATCCCACCTCTGCGGTCACAGGAAAGTCCGCCATTAGAAGACTGAAGGAATTGAAAGACCAGCAGGCCCTCCATTATCTGGCCTGTAATAAATGGGCTAATTTATGTAAAAAAAGAAGAGCAAATGAGGACTCAGAAATTTTATGTAGGTTGCCCAAGGTCATACAAATATGAAATGGTAGAAATGGGATACAAATCCAGTCTTCTAAGTCTCATAATGCAACCAGGTAACAATTATTATTGCCTACACTATATAAAATTGGTGGATGTTTTATATTATTTCTTCTTCAATTTCAGAAACTTTATTTGCATGACAATGCGTGGTAGAAAGGCCAAAGTCAATACATTACAATTTGGCACCAAGGCACCATAGCACAAGTGATGCTGAGACTTGGTTATTGGAGTCCTGGTGGTGGCATAGTGGTTATGAGTTGGGCTGCTAGCTGCAGTCAGCAGTTTGATACCAAGAGCTTCTCTGAACGAGAAAAATGAGGCTTTCTATGTCCTAAAGAGTTCTAGGAGTTGCAGTCTCAGAAACTCGCAGGAGCGGTTCTGCTCTGTCCCACTGCCTCACTGTGAGTCATCAACAGAACGGCAATGAGTTTGGCTCAGCACCTCCTTCACCTCATTTCTCAACGAAGAAGAAGTCACCTTCCATGTCAGGCAGCTCTCCTGCCTTTTCCCCAGTACTTCAGCCCTGTCTCTATGTTCAATTGTTTTTTCCTAAATTATGCATGTTGGATTTTTAGTTCTTTTTAGTCCTCCTCCTTTTTTTTTTTTTATTTAGGTGAAATGTCACAGAAGACTAATTTTTGATTCAAGCATTTTCTCACATTTTGTTCCATGATATTAGTTGTGGTCTCTTCACGGTCACAGTGCTCTTGCCATTTATCCCTGTGCTTGCCATCCCCCTCGGTCATCCTTTCCAACCACCCCAGCCTTCTCCGCTTTCCCCCTGGGCACGTGCTGTCCTTCAGGTCTCCCTGTGGGGATGGTTCCTCACAGGTGTTATGGCTCACTTTATAAGCAGACTGTTGGAGTGCAGTTCCAGATTCTAAGGCTTTCTGAGGCTCACAGTCCACCAGTCTCTATCAGAGAAGTGAATCTGGTCCTTCTTTTAAGATTGAAAAGTCTATTCTATCACACCATCCCAAACATACCCCTCTGCATCCCCAGCACATGGTCAGTCAAGGACCTACTATTGTGATCTCTGTCAGGATGTCCGCCTGTGCTACCTGGGAACCATGGCTTTCTTTGGGTCTCGGACTCATGAGAGTTGTGTTTCATGTGATCCATTTGTTCTTTGGAACTCGAGATTAACTTCTGGGTTTGTTATTCTTCACTTTTCTTTGCTTTGGGAAAGTGGAAAAAAGCCCATTATTTGAATCTTTGATGGTTGCCTGAAAAATTTTAAGGTCCTAATCTCTGCTCATTGTAGTCGAATGTAGAATGCTGTCTTTGTGGTCTGGATTAGGTCAATTAACCTAGATGCTGCAGGCCATATTGATGACTATAAATTATTATAACTGATGACAGAATTTTTCACAAATTGATATTGAAATAAACTTTCTAAAAAGACTTTCCTTGACGATTTAAAGAAAAGAATTTGTGGAATACGTTGATTTGTTTTCTTTTTTGCTGATATTTTTGTTGAATTATCAAGCCAAGATGAGATTGCTGTTCAGTGTTCAAATCAATATTTATGGAGCTTGGCAAAGTATACATAATGACTTGTGGTCAATTGCAACACCACATCAATTTCAATGGCTGTGGTCTGTTTTTAATATAAACTATCCAATATTTTAGTCTGCGATCTGAAGCATAAATAATGTAAAATTTTTATGGTCCTTCACTGAGCATTAGTTAGAAATTAAATCCAATGTTATCTTTAAAGTATTCCTTCTTAAAATGCTCTAATGAATTTTATCACAATACAAATATGAGTGTTTACAGTGAATTAGTGATTAAGTTATTATCTTTGGAGGACATAATGATAGAAAATTTTAGGCTAAAAATCTCTGTAGGAAAAATCAAAGCTTTCTACCAAACACAATTCCATTTCATTAAATAGAAGTTTGTAAAAGTTTTTTGTGTGTGGGGCATTTAGTGACATATAGATTCTATTTTCTAAATGAGAGAGATCCAAGAGACAATGCCTACATCCCATGAGAAGCCACCTTTAGGGATATGAATAATTGAGTGTATTCATTCTAACTAATTGACATAGAATTTAATACTTATTTCCTATCATCAAAAAAAGTATTGATATTTTTGTACTAGTATATGTGTTTTAAGGAAGTGTAATGTCTAAGAAATATAAAGTGATTTTTTGTACTATAGTACATATATTTTATGGAAGTATAATGTATAATAAATCATAATCCATTTCTAGAGATAGTTCACTCCAAATAGCAACAATGACCCCAAATTTTGGAAGTGATTAATTACTGGGAAGTTGAGGTCATTTTATGGTTTGTTTTTTTTGCATCACTGCCCTCTAGTGGTCGTGGGAGCTACCCAGCCTTGCTCCTGGAGAGCCGCCACTGGATTTGAACCACCAAGTCTGTGGGCCACAGTCCTGCACTCAACCACTCCGCCACCGGGGCTCAGCCCTATTTCATGTTTTTAATGTAATATATATGTATATATGTATATATACATATGTATTTAAGTCCCAATATTAAGTAGGAGATTTTGCTTGGGTGAGTACATTGAATTAATTTTTCAAATTTTGGGCTTATTCTCACCATTCACTACTCAGATTCATGAGAATCCTAGCTAAAAATACGACCTTTCTCTTCTCTAGTCATGTTCTAGAAATCATTACACCAAGTGCTAATTTTATTATTTATCTATTGGTTTCAGTTGACTTTTCCATGAGAATATAAACTTCATGACTGTGGGATGTGCGTATGTCTTTCACTGTTCTCTCAATGTATCCCTGTTTTCAAGAATATATCAGTATTTGTTGTCAATTATTAAAAGGAAGGAAGAGGAGAGAAAACTAGAGAGAGAAAGGGAGGAAGAGAGGAATGAAAGAAGGAAGGAAAAGAAGAAGCAATGTTGGGTGGGAGGAAAAGAGGAAGAGAGGGAGGAAGAAAAGATGAAAGGAAGGAAAACTATTAAGGAGGAGAAAGAGAGAGGGAGAGAGAAATCAGTGGATTTGGGCCCTAAAATGAGTTCAGGCATATTTTACTTGTGTCCCCATTTGTTAAGTATCTGTGACCTCCAATAGGATTAAAGCTTCCTTAGAACCAGTACCTAAGCCACTTTTCACTGTTGTTATATGACGTCTACAACACAGAACTCTTAATACGTTTTCATTGTGTGAATGGATAAATTATGATGAGCTCCAATAGGGAATTCCTCTGAAAAAGGATTAAGAATACTTTGAGTCACAAGAAGTGTTTTTTCTTTAGCATTTTGAAGTTTGGAAATACATGAAGAACATTATAAATAATGTTAATTCAGGCTCCAGTAAGCATTTTCATGTGAATGTTTAAAAGAAACACATATCATTTGATAAGAATTTCTCAGATTATCCACGCATGTGAAATGGAACTAGTAAGAAAATTAAACTGTAGTGTGAACCTAACTTTGTGCTCATCATTTTCAAATATTGTCTTGCTGAGTCCTTGTAAAGACTAACTCATCTCTACTTCATAGTTATGCTAAGGTATTTTTTGCCTGGACAGCTACTCCTAGGAGGTAGAACTAGTAGCAGTTAAATCAAAGCCAGGCAGGATACAGGACACTGAGCCTCCTGGCAAGTGAAACTGCTGACATGCATTCCACACTATACCTATTTACATCCACAATATACACAAGCTCTGACAACTCTTTTGGGAAAGGGGCTGATGCTTGTCAGTCACTAGAATGGAAAGATATATAAATAAAATAGATTCCAGGACCCTGGCAGATGCCAACTCTTCGGGAATAAAAAGATCTCTCTGACAGTGAAATGCTATAAGGAAAGTAAGAGTCTGGTATTATAAGCTAAATACTGCAAGATGGCCTGTTCTATAGAAAGCCACACCGAGTTCTTCTGGGTATCAGTGCAGAACCTGGTAGAGCAATTTTCTCTCAGTCAGCAAATCCATTCACTTGTTTGAGACTACAATGAAGGAAGTTATAGATCTTCTAGAGTTTCAGTTGTAGACATTCGGGATTACTTTAACAAAAATTGATTAAACACAAATGCTTATAAAAAGAACCCAGCATTATACTGAGTTCTCAGGAAGGATGTCCTGACCAACCCTGTAGAAGTGAACAGTCAAGGGCATCATTGCCACGCCCTGATTAGAAGTGTAAGAGTCAATAAGTTTTGCATACAAAACACCCTTACCTCATGCACAAGACATGGAGCTCGATGATGCTTCTGCTACCGGTGATTCCAGTTTCCCTCAATGCCAATCATGAAATTGAATGTCTCGGTCTATATCTGTTAACACCATAAGACCAAACCCATCACTTGGACTCAGTTATTACTGCTCCAGAAAAGCTTAGTGCTTCTATGCTCATAAAACTAATCTCCAAATGTGATTAATGCAGCCAGAGAGTAACATTCATCTCACACATCATGGAAATGTATTTTCTTAGAAGAAAGGGTTCTGATAAATATTGGTTCTATTGGTTTAGCCTCTAGAGTACAGAGAACCAACTTGTAATATCCACTACAGACTAAGTTGAGAGCAACATTAGTGTTCGAGGTCCCAAACTTGAGTTAATGGACTCATATCAGAATTATTGGCCCCATGTCTGAGCTTCAATATCTTCTTAGCATTTTTTGAAGTTCCTTTGTAGCAGCCAAATCCTTAAGCAGACTTAATAAAAACAAAACAAAATAAATATTTTTTTCTTGGATGGGTAAACTTCAAACATGGAAGAATATTTCTAGGGGAGAGTTTTGATACAAAAGCATTTAGAAATTCCCTCAGCAGCCCTCAGGAAATCTCTTAAGAAAATTATTTCATCACCAACTTTTCAATCCTCCTTGGTCATGTCTATAAACTAATCTATCCAAGTGGTTCACATTTGTGTTTCCAATCAATGACTGGAAAGTTCCCACTTTAAGCTGTTCCACTTCTGACTTCCCTGATCTTGTAAGTTGTATTCAGAATGTGGTACCTTTAGTACATGATTTCATCTCCAAAATAGGTGTCTGTTACTCCAGCATTTTGGAGCATTTGACTTCATTTTGTGAGAGCAGATGTGTCTTCGGTTCAAACTGTTTTGAGCCTTCAGTAAGTCTTTTTTACTTCTATTTGAAGAGTGCAATAAACAGTTCTTTGAGGCTTCAGATAACATTATATGGTAATACCGTTAACTACATACACAAAGAGCATTTACCTTCTTATTTTGCAAGAAGACAACACAGATCCCTGGCATGGAGATGCCAGCGTTGTACTTCATGTCTACTGTTGTGTTACATTGAGTTGATTTGAACTTGGAGCAACTTTATAGACTATGTGGCTTGTTGGACTATAATCTTTAGGGGAGCAGATTACTACTTTTTTTTAACGATCATTTTATTGTGGGCTTCTACAAATCTTGTTACAATCCATACATCGATTGTATTCAACATGTTAACACACATATTTCATCATTATTTTGTAGATATTTACTTTCCATTGAGTCCTTGGGATAAGCTCCTCTTTTTTTTTTACCTTCCCCCCAACCCGCCCGGCCCCCGTGATTAATTTTTAATTATTTTCAAATCTCACACTGACCACTATCTACCTTCCCCTCTGGTTTCTGCTGTTCTTCCCTTTAGATGAGGGTGTGTGGTTATGTGCCATTCATTGTGATTGATTTCCCTATCTCTCCCCACCTCTCACCCTCTTCCCCCTAAACTTTTGGTATCTTTATTCCCATTCCTGTTCCTGTGTCCCATGTGTTTTGAGTTTTCTCCCTTGCCTGTACCTATATATATGCTCCCGTCTAGTGGAGAGTGGGAGGTGGCCCTGGGGTCATGATAGTGGGAGGTGAGGAGGCCTCAAGGGATCAGAGGTATATTGCGTGACCCATTAGTGCTCTACTGCACTCTGATCGACTCAACCCGTTTCTGGTACTCCTCTATGGAAGGATGTTCCATTGCCCACAGATGGACTTTGGGTCTGCATTTCAACCCTCCTCCATTCTCACCAAATGCACTTTTGTTTGTTGTGAATTTCCTGATGCCTTTTGCCTGGTCTTGATGACACCTCATGAACGCACTGGCTGGTGTGCTTCTTTCATGTGGGCTTTTTGTTTCACTGTTGGATGGCTGCTTGTTTAACTTCAAGCCTTTAAGATCCCAGACACAATATCTTTTAATAGCTGGGCACCATCATCTGTCTTTATGCTTATGCACCCATTTTTCTTCAGAGATCATGTAGTGGGATGGTGAGCATCACAGAATGCCAATTTATTAGAACAAATTATTCTTATATTGAGGGAAGATATGAGCTGAGATATGAGCTGAAGGCCCATCTGCAGCCTTAGTGCATTGTCTTGCAAATATATGTACATAGGCCAACACTATGGTGGTTATGGAATAATGTATTTGCATAAGCGCAAACCTCTATTAATCTTCCTATCTATGCCTTTGCTTCCTAAAGCTTTCCTCTATGTCCTTTTGCCTCCTCTTGCCCTGCCATCACTTTCCCCCTTTTTCCACCTCTTAGTGCTTTCTCTCCACTAGCTCGGTGTTGCTGTAATACTCACAGGATCTCGGCCCTCTCCCAGATGTTGGTTTCGATTCCCTAGTTGTTTCCCTGTCCATAACGCTGTCCACTCACCTGACCCTTCTCCTTACCATCTTCTTCCTTCTCTAACTTTTCGGTCCATTGGCACCATTGTCTTCTCTTCGAGCTTCTCTCCCAGGTCCAACCCACATAATCAGACAAACCAGCAATGTTCTAGTCCGAACAACACAAAAACATGTAATTGAAAAAAGAAAAGGAGAGAGAAAAAGACGAGGAAAAAAAAAACAACCCTTCATAGGTCCAGGTCTATTTGCTGGCTCCCATGGGTCCCCCGCCTCTAGTCCTGGAGGAGATCTATGGGCTGCACCTCCTCACCTGAAGTCCTTTCTTGAGGATCCTTAGGAACTCTGTGGATAAGTTTTATTCCCATTTCTGATCTTTTATGCTCCATTCCCACTCTGTCTCCCCACTACATGTCCCCATTATTGTCCTCTGTCTGTGTGCTCCAGTTAGGGGACAACATGTCTTGAGTTGTTGGTAGTCCCAAAGTCCTTTCCGTGCTTTAGCAGCTCCCTCAGGGACCTCATGCTCTGGGCTTGGGTACCAATATGAAGTCTAGGCTGACTTCCCTTTCTCTTTTTCCTTCTTGGTTTGCTTCCATGATAGGCTGGTTCCTTTCCCCCACCTGAAGGTCTAGTGTCACACTTTCAGGGTGGGGGTCAGGCTGATTCTGGATGGGGCTGGCTCTGTAGTCCAGTCTTTTCATACATTCCTCCATGTGTTCATTGCCCTGTTTGGCACATCATGGTGGGATCTGTATGCATGTTCCAATTCTGTGGAGACACAACCAATAATCTCCTCTGGGTGGGTTAGTGATCTGTTTCCCCCATGACATCATCTCAGTTTCACCCCATACTCGCCTCCCAACTTCCCCCCTCCCTCCTTCTTTATGTTGAATTTATATGTATCTCCCTGGGTTTGGTCTGACCTCTCCCCAACTGCCTATCCTTCTACCCATATATTGTGAGATGTGTCTTCTTTTCCTGCTGTGTTGATTATATCTACCTCAGTGGACTCATGCTAAACTTGTCCTTTTGAGATTGGCTTACTTTGCTTAATATATTTCCTTCTAATTCTCTCCATGAAACAGCGTTTCATGTGATTGTCCATGCTTTTTAGTGCTGAATAGTATTCCATCGTGTGTATGTGCCAGAGTTAACTAATCCTCTCACCCACTGATGGAAATTTAAGTTGTTGCCAACTCTTTGCGACTGTGAACTGCACCTCAATAAACATTGGGGCACAGATGACTGTTCATGTTTTATTTCTTATCTTTTCTGGGTATATTCCCAGTACAGGAATGGCTGGGTCATAAGGTAGATCAATTTCTATTTTCTTTAAGTATCGCCAGATCACTTTCCACAGTGGCTGTAGATATCTATACGACCACCAGCAGTGGAGGAAGAGTTACTGTTTCCCCACAGCCTCTCCAACAATTGTTGGTCTCTGATTTTCTGATTTGGGCTAACCTCAGGTACATTAGATGGCATCCCAAGGTTGTTTTAATTTACATTTCTCTTATGGCTAATGAACTTTCTCATGTGCTTGTTGGTCATACATATCTCCTCCCTAGTGAAATTTCTTTTCAGTTCTTTTGTCCACTTCCTTAGGAGGCTGTTTGTCTCTTTTTTGCGGGCCCTGAGGGTATTGTAGATTTCAGTACAAAGTCCTTTGTCTGATATGTCACTACTAACATTCTTCTCCCAGTCTGTGGGTTGCCTTGTTTCCCTCTTGGGGAAGTCTTTTGAGAAACACAGGTGTTTTTTTCTTATTAGGTCCCATTGGTCAATTTCCAGTTCACCTGTGTGTTCACTTTCCCCTATTGCAGTGAGTCTATGAATATGTTGGGCCAATGATTGTAGGCCAGTTCTGATTCCTTTCTTGACAGTCTTGATGGCGTTTGGTTCCATGAGCTGGAGGCATGGTTCCAACCTCAAACTCCTTCCTTCAATGTTAGTTTTAAGTTTAGGTCCCAGATAGGATGGCTGTAACAAATCTAGGCAACCCATGCAGGCATGATGGCAGTTAGACATTTAACAGATCACTTTCACCCCTGTTCTTGAAAGCATAGATACTTTTTTTTCTCATCAGTCTGCCAATTGGCTTTCGCTGTCGCATCATTTACTAGAATAAGTTTACATTTTCTGCTCTAAGCTAATTCTTAGAAACACAATCAGTTTGATGATGCCAATTATAACTCACACACTGGATCTGGGTTTGAAGGTTTGCTTTCCTGAAAGATATGGCTGTGTGGAAAAATGATGGTTACTTGATTTCATATACAGGGCTGTGCTAGAAAGGAGGAGATTAAGATTAATGGAGGCTGGAAAGACAGTCCCTCAACTCCTTCCTTAAATAATCATGCTTTCCTGGAAGTCCTTGTTATTACAGTTGAAAACTATGCTAGGAGAGAAAGAAGACAGAAAATACGGAGAAAAAGAATGGAATGTTCAGAAAGACAAAAGACAGGAATGTTCAGAAGACAACACACAGAAAGAAACCTGTTGTATAAGAATAGATACACCCAAATAGAGACACTGAATGCTTATCACTATGTTTTTATTAGAAGGTCCTCTTTTTTTAAAAAAAATAATTTTATTGGGGGCTCTAACAGCTATTATAACATTCAGTACATCATCTGTATCGAGCACATTTGCACACATGTTGCCACATATGTTTCCAAACATTTTCCACTTGAGCTCCTCTTAAAAAAGAAAAAAGCTATCCTCTCCCCCCTTTTTTTAATGAATCATTTTATTGGGTACTCACGCACCTCCCTTCACAATCCATACATACATCAACCGTATGCAGATCTCATTTGCACACTTGTTGCCATCATCACTCTCAAATATCCTCTCTCCACTCAGTCCCAGCTCCCCATATTTCCCTTCAGAAGGTCCGCTTAAGAGGATGTGGAGAACCTAGAATTTGAGATTTAAAGCAAGAAAGGACTTTGTTGGAGGAGTATCTAATGAAAGAAAAGGAATAAAACACAAGATGAGAAAGAAGGTGAGAGAGAAAGGAAAGGCGGATGAGAAGACCTGAGGGCCTCTCATTAGTCAGTGGTGTGTGCTGTTGCTGGGATACCTGTTCAAGTGCTGATGGGAATTATATCCCCTAACAGCAGAGTTCTGAGGAGAAGGAATGGTTCTACAATTGCTAGCATCTTTTGTGTTTCTGGTCATTAAAAAGACAATCTGTGTTAGAGAATACAGTAGAAGTATGCTTCTGGGATTCTGGCCTTATTCTTACTGCCTAGTTGGAAAAGTTTGCTAATTTTTTCTCATGCCTGAATCAAAAGCTACAGAATCTTCATTGTGGTCTGCACAATGACCAGGGCTTGGCAATAAAATTGGCAGCATTTTTATTCCTCCCCAACTTTTCCTAGGGTGGCTAAATCACTGACTCATAAGTCATCACTTTGTCTTAGAGAATGAGTTAAGAATATCTAGGAATATCACCATCTGGATGCTTTCCAGGATTCCTTGCAAGCTTCATGTCACCTTCCCCCATCACTTCAGTTGCATATAAGGTGAAACTTCAATAATGCTTGTCAGTGTTAAAATCAGGTAGATATTCAGATCTGCGCATATGTATTTTATCTCAAGAGGTCTTACAGGTCCTGCTACCTGTTAAGTGCCACCGATTCATTTAAGTATTGTAGTAATTAGTTGCCGTTGGGTTGTTCTTATGTATAATACACATTGCCTGCTTCTTCCATATTTTCATAACAAGTCCTGAAAAATAATGCTACAGAATTCAGGAAAAGCTACACTAAGACAATGACTCCTCTGGTACGTGTTTAACTTGTCTCATTTTTGACATTCTAATTCATTCTCCTATACTACAACTACTGTTTCTAAGTATAGAATTTCTTTGTTGTCATTGGTAGGTGTTGAAAGTTATGTCGTAACTACCCTCTGTACCATAGAACAAAGTACTTCCTAATCCCGGACAGACTAGCAAAGGCTATGTTTGAAACTGTTATTGCAGCCTCTGTATCAATCCATCTCATTGAGAATTTTTTTTGCTGCTGTTTATTTACTATCTACTTTGCTATCAAGCTTGATGTCTTTCTCCAGAGATTGGTCTCTGTTGATTACACATCCAAGGTAGCTGAGAGGAGGTCTCACAATCCTGCTTAAACTTCTTTCAGGTTGACCTGTCTGTTCCATCAGTTTGTGATACTTCCAGTGCTCTTCACTAGCAACATAATTCAAATGCATTAATTCTTCTGTAATTGTTCTTATTCATTGTCCAGTTTTCACACCCAGATGAGGGAACTTAAATTACTAAACCTAGAGTCTGGCATACCCTAGTCTTCAAAATGACATCTTTGCTCTTTAATATATTAAAGATGTCCTATGCAGCAGATTTTCCTGATATAAGTCCTTTAATGTCTTGACTTGATTCCATGAATTTTGATTGTATATCCAAGTAAATGGAATCCTTGACAACTTCAAGGATTCTTGGTTTATCAAGATGTTACTTATTGATCCAGTTGTGAGAATTTCAGGGGTTGTGGCTTTACATTCAGTTGTAACTTATATGTAACTGTTACCCATACAAAATTTCAAGTCCCGTTTTCAGCAAGCAGGGTTATATCATCTGCATATTGAAGGTGGTGAAAGCTTCCTCCAATTCTAATGTCACTTTCTTCTTCATTAGTTCAGCTTCACATTATTTACTCAGCACACAGTTTGAATGCGTACCATGGGGAAATATCACCCTGGCTCACACCTTTCCTGATTTCACACATACAGTAGCCCCATGTGTGTTTGAATGACTGCCTCTTGGTCCATATGTAGCTTCCACCTGAACATTATTAAATCTTCTTGAATTTCTACACTTTGCAACGTTATACATAGTTCATTATGATCTACATTATTGAATGACCTTAAATAGGCACAAAACACAGTAAACAACTTTCTTGTAAACATTTTTGTTTATATTCAAAATCCATTTGATATCAGCAAAGACATCCTTCATGCCATATCCTCTTCGGAATCCAGCTTGGATATCTGGCAACTCCTTGGTAGTGTACTGTTGTACCTGTTTTGAATTATCTTCAGCAAAATTTTACTTGTCTCTGATAGTAGTGATATTGTTAAATCATTTTGACATTCTGTTTAGTCACTTTTGTTTAGAAAAGAAACAAATATGGATCTGCCTCGGCTGGGTGGACAGGTAGCTATCTTCCAAATTTCTTTGTATACGCAAGTTTCCAGTGCTGCATCAGATTTTTGAAGAATTTCAATTTGTATTCTGTCAATTCCCAGTGCCTTTCCTTTTCACTAATGCCATCAGTGTCACTTGGGCTTATCTGTTCAATATTACTTCTTGAAATGCTTGAATGTCAAACAATTCTTTCTGGATTCTTTTGATGTTCCTAGCAGCACTGAATGCTTGGTGCCTGGTAGCACAATGGTTATGTGTTGTGCTGCTAACTGCAAACTCAGAGTGCAAAGCAACTAGCCTCTCTGACGTAGAAAGGTCGTTCTATCTTGCCATAGAGAGTCTCAGAAACTCACAAGAGCAGCTCTCACCTGTCCTAGAAGGTTGCTAGAAATCAGCATCTCCTTTATGGCTGCAGGTTTGGCTACAGCACTCAATAGTTTGCCTGTGGATTCCTTCACTATTGGAACTTTGGATTGCTTTCTTCGGTTCTTTTAGCTCGAGAGGTAGTGATCATGTTCCTTACTTTTGGTTTTCTAAGGCCAGGTTGTGGCACATTTCACTGTAAGGATTTCCTTTGTCTTCTTCAGCTGTCTTTTGAGAATTTCCATTTAGACTCTCCCTCCATCATTTCTTCCACCTGCTTTGTCTACTCATGCTCAACAGCAAGTACTAGATTCTCTTCTTATGTGCACTTTGGTCTTTTCTTCATTTCCTGTCTTTTTAATGACCTTTTGCTTTCTTCTTGTGTAGGGATTTTTAAAAAATTTATTTCATCCCTCATTTCATACCTCATTTGACCTTCAGAAACTGGGTGGATTCTAACTGCCATCCTTCAGGTAAATAGCTGGCTGTTTAACCATTGTGACACCCAGGTTCCTTATAGTCCTGTCCTGGAGAATATTGTTCAGTCTATGTTTGTTGAACCAAAATGAAAGGAGAATTAACTCCACCTTCATAACATAACCCAACCAAGGGGAGTATATGTTTTTTATATCTCCACAGGAGAGGGAGAGAGGAATCGGAACTCAGTCTAGTGTGTCAACATGTGAATGCGACATACTGGCATTAAACAGGGAATCAATAGAGAGGTCTTTGGGGCCAGTTCCAATCCCAGCTATGTCGACCCTCACTCCCCCTTCACCCACCAGAAGAATGCAAAGCAGTGGACAGCAATGAAGATTCAGCTTGGGAGATGGGCATGTCTGATCAGAATATATAGAAGCAAACTGAGAGGGAAGGAGAAAGAGAGAGAGAGAGAGAGAGAGAGAGAGAGAGAGAGAGAGAGAGAGAGAAAGAGAGAGAGAGATACAAACACAAGGATGATGTTCCTGTTCAGAGCAGCCAATGCACAGAAGAGCAAGGGATCAGCCCCGCCATAAGACACGCCATCTCTCACTGACCCATAGAGCTATGGGGGACAACACTGGAGACACGGTGTGGGAATTGTGCCCAATCTGACCCCACCACACTGGGGTGAAACACTAAGGATATGAACAGGTGTTGATGAGGTCAGGTATCAAAGACCCAGAACAAAAAATTATATTGATGTGAATGGGGGTGTGTGTGTAGAGTGGGGACCCAAAGCCCATCTGTAAACAGTTGAACACCCCATTATAGAAGACTCATAAGGAAGAGATAACCTATCAAGGAAATTTTCTCTAGTTCTTTAATAGCTCTTCTTCCACACCTTCCCACTATCATGGTCCCAATTTTAGCTTACAAATTTACCTATATCAGAGCATGTACAGAGGTACAGATAATTGCTTTCAGTATTTGGAATCCAGGACAGATAAACCCCTCATATCTATAGTGATAGCAGAAGGATAGGGGAAAGGTGATTAGGAGAAGGGGGTAACTGATCACAATGTTCAACATATAAGACTCTCCACCCTCCAGGGGGATGGACAACATAAAGGTTGGTGAAGGTAGAGATGGTCTGTGTAAGACATTAAAACAATTAACAATTTAAAATTATCAAGGGTTCATAGAGAGGGAGAGTGGAGGATGGAGGGGACAAGGAGGATCTGATACCAAGTGTTCAAGTAGAAAGAAAATGCTTTGAAAATGATGGCAACATATATATATGTATATATGTGGCAATGAGAGCCCCAATAAGATGATTTTTAGAAGATTATTTTTCTGAAGAAATACAAGAAACCCCAGCAATCTGGATGAAACAAGAATTTATTGGAAAATATATGAGTAGCTAGGGCTTTAGGGATTGGAAGTAGAAGTAGTTTGTGAACATTACCAGGGTCTGCTTTTCCTTTCTCCTTATCCCGTTCTACTCCCACTGAGTTGAATTCAATTCCAGGCAGATTCTTTCCTTATGATCACAAGTGGCCAGCAGAAGAACGTATATTCTCTCAGTTTCAATTCAAGTTATCAGGAAGCTTGGAATAGTGATATTTTCTGTCAAAAATCTCAATAGATATCTCATAGTTTGGGAATACACACATGTCCTTTAGGAGATAAACATTGTGGTCAGTGTAATGTATTAATTGATTGGTTTAGAAATCATCCATATAACTCATTTCTGAGTCTGATTAGAGAGTATGACATATGTTTTATTGTCTTTGGAAAATCAGCATAAGAATTCCAGAAAAAGCATAGGTGCTGGACATCAGAACAAGATTCATTTACTACAACCTTCCACATACAAATTCCAGGAATTTAGAGGATTAAATATTGAAGTGAAATTTTGAGATCATGGAGTTTGAAAGATCTTACATTCTTTATGCAATACATGTTGAAAAGATAATTGTACTTCTGGATTGTTATAATTTTTGATTGTTACAAGATAGACAGATATACCAGTTCCCGATTTATCCAGTTGTAGTAGTTTCAAAAAATTTAGGAAATCATCAAAAATGCCAAAATAAAATGAGTTCCAGCACTAAAGTTTTAACACGCATGTATAAAGCAATCTTCTGAAGAGTAATATGCACCGCATTGTGGCTAGATATCAGACTAGCCTAGGGACCGGTTTCAGCATATTTTATGGATAGTGGTATATCTGATCTTATGCATGACCTGTATTCCTAATCTAGGAACAAATTCTATACTTTCATGTGTTCCATGAAGGCATCTGAGTTTAGCACACTCACATACTCTGTTGCATCCACGGCAGCCCTCAATCTGGAAAGTGCTATGTTGGTTGTCATCAGCATCCCTGGATCTTCTCAGTTGAAATAGACCAACCACCAATCACACTCCGTCTTGACAATCCCCTTTACAGGAACAGGGTGGTCAGGTCATCCTTTCCAACAAGTCCTCAGAGGCAATGAGTCCTTAGAGATTAATGAGGTCTGTGATTCCAGTCACTCCTCGACCCAATCCCTGTATGTTTGCAAGGACTCAAAGGAGTCCTAAAAGTTGAAAACCCAGAGAAAAAGAACTACTGACATACAGCTAATTGGTTAATAAAGTGATATTTGCTGTTTCTCTGGTGTCTTAGACTTCATGCCTGCCTATCATTCTGTACCTCTGAGCCCCATGCTAATTTCTTTTATTGTTATGGTGGCATTTATTCTACAGTTCTTTGACTACTACCAGCCTTCCTTCTGATATAGTGAATTTTTTACTCTTGTCATAGAACTGTAGTGATGACAGTGATGCAAACAGGATTAGGCACGATGGGAATTGAGAAGAATTCATTTAACAACTCAGAAGCTTGCAAAAAGTTCATCAGTTGCTAAAGTCATAAACAAAGACAGTAGATGATGGCATAGTTCGAAGAGGTAGAGAAGAAAGAGCATGCAATTTTTTGCATTATGGAGGTTGCACCACTTGCAAAAATGCACAATATGCACATTGTTTGTGTAAACATTCAATAGATGCATTGCTTGGCATGAAACAAATGACTATTTTGTATAAAATGTATGAAATAGAGAAAAGGATGAGTATAGCATACCTTTATTTTTCAAGAATAAAGTGAAATTGAATCACATCAATTCCTTCTGTAGTGTTTTATAGAATGACAAAAGCAGCAATTAAACAAGAAAGTAAAAACTAGCAAGGATGATGATGAGCATGAGCAGCAGCACCCAGCCAAAAAAAAAGGAGGGGGGGGGAAAGCTGGATTCAATACAATTTCAAGACATGGCAGTCAAGGAGAGAAAGAGCCCTGGTAGCATACTTGCTATGCATTGGGCCGCTAACCTTAAGGTCAGCAGTTCAAAACCAGGCTTTATACTTGCATGAAGAGTTACAGTCTGGAACATTCACAGTGGCAAATGATGACGTCAGAAAAGAGAGTGGATAGTGAAAAAAGAGAGAAAATTTGAGCCCTAATCCAGCCCAACTTTACAAACACATGCATAGGGAAAGAAAATGAAGCAAATAAATCCTGTGAATCCTCAGGTTATCTTTAGAAAAGGATTTAAGAGGTAGTCATTTTACTTTCCCTCAGTAGTCAGATAGAAACAAATAGCTCAAAGGTGAGATGGGCCGAGTTATCAGTCAGCACTGACTGAGTCTGATGAAGCATAGATGCCCAAAGTTGAAGTGACGGTAACAATGAAAGGTCTCAGGACACCCCTGTGACTATAATACATCTCTCCAAGGTCAAGTGAATAATAGGAGGAAGCTAATGAGATTTCAACATCAAGAACGTGCCTAAGACCCTCTTACCAAGTTATAGGAAACACAAGTTGCTATCGCACCAAACCCATCCTCACAATCTCCAAATAAAGCCCAACTAAATTAGAAATAGAATCTTCAGAAAATTCATGTACAATATATTTGAAGAAATCAGATGTGAATTGAGAGTTCCTACTATTAAACTAACATAGGTATACATGTTAGGTGATCATGCAGATAGTCTACTGCAAACAAAGGATGTAGAAGCAAAGCATAATAGAACAAAGAATAATGAACAACTGAGACTAAAGAGATAATAGAATGCAAAGTTCAGAAGCCAGGCTCTGTGATCATTTCTTGTAAAAGAAAACTTGACACAAATGCACATTTGGGAAAATAGAGAAGAGGAAACTGATGTTGCCAAGCCACAAAATGATAAAGTATCTGGGGTCTTAAAGGCTTGAAGGTGAACAAATGACCATCTAGAGCAGAAGCAGCAAAACTCACATGGAAGAAGCACACCATCTTGTGTGATCATGAGGGGTCGAAGGGAGCAGTTACAAAACACCAAAGAACAAGAATCACACCACTACGAATGAGGAGGAGAGCAGTATGGGGACCCAAAGCCCATTTGCAGGCAATTGGACACCCCCTTACAACGGAGTCACAGGGAGGAGACAGGCCAGTCAAGGTGCAGTTGAGGTGGCGATGAAGCATACAACTTTCCTGATGGCTTCCTCCCCCCAGCTATCATGGTCCAAATGCTACTTTACAAATCCAGCTGTACCAGAGGAGGTACGCTGGTAGAGATGAGAACTGGAAATACGGGGAACACAGGACAGATGAGCCCCTCAGGGCCAGTGGTGAGAGTGGAGTTATCAGATGGATGGAGGAAAGGTGAGGTAGAGAGAGGGAGCCAAGTACAAGGATATACACATAACCTCCTGTCTGGAGGACAGACATCAGAGACGTGGGTGAGGGGGTCGTCGGGCAGTGTAAGATATGACAAAACAATAATAATTTATAAAGTGTTGAGGTTTTGTGGGGGGAAGGGGAGCAAGGACAGAGAGGAAAGGATGAGAAACTGATATCAAGGGTTCTCAAAAAGCAGGTATTTGGAGAATGATGATGGCAGCAGGCACGTGAAGGTGCTTGGCACAGTATATGTATTTATGTATTGCGAAAATTGATGTACGATCCCAAAAATGATTAAAAAAAGAGTTTTCGTAAACGAGCAAAAAAAAGTTATACAGGAAATTGTGGAGAGGAGAAAAAACTCATACCAAAATAGCATCATTATGTAAAGAATAAATAAAAAAGAAACACTAAGAACAGCAGATACATGAGTCATATCCAGATTACTGACATGAAGAAAAGAGTTGAAATGATCACGGTGGATGAAGAGGAAATAAAATGAAAAATGCAAAGCCATTTTTATATAGATATTTATAGGTAAAATGATAATAAATATAAAATAAAATATAAAGATACTTGGAGTTTCCTAAGTAGAAATTCTTAAAAAAGCAAAGAAAAGACCCTCAAGGGTTAAGGGCAGAAGAAAAACATCAAAGAACATTAAAGAGCCAAGTATGGGGATTGTTAAATCAGCAAAATTAATTTAGGATGAATGACACTGACTAGTTTTTAGAAATATCTGTTAATGATTATGAGGAAAAAATCTGAAAGTGGGAGGTTGAAGTGAGACACTCTGAGAAAGGATGCCTGGCAGCCTCTCTATGCTTTTGTATATAGGAGGGAGTACCCTCACCAAGAAACTGGATTATTTTTCAAAGCTATGCATTTACATTTTTTAACAAAACAACCTTATCACCTTCAAAATACTCTCCATTACACCCAATACATTTAACAAATATGCATTTCTATTCTGGGAAACATTTTTCAAACTCATTTGTTTGTTTGGCTGATAAGCACCTCCCTTGCTTTTTTTCTTCATGCCTCGTTGCTTTCACAGAAACAAAACAAACAAAAAAGTTGCACGGAGTGTTTTAAAGTGAGTAGGGTGTGTTGGGCTAGAGAGCCATGCTATTTTTTTTTTTTTGCCCCAAACTGGCTCACTGAGATGGCTGTGTGAGCAGGTGTATTGATGTGGTGGCAAAACCAATCCCCTGTCTATCCCATCTTTTCAGAAACTCTGAATAGAAAGCTTGATTAATGGTCTGACCTGGTGGAACAAACTCCAAATGCACTACAGTCAGCATTTCAAGTTGATGGACATCCAGAACCAGGTTTGTCACCAATAAACATTTTACCCTTTTTGAAATGAGACTATCACTTTCACACTTGAGTTTTCCCTATAGTACTGCCTTTGGAAGCCGTGTTCAGCATCCCAGAAGTTTCTGTGACAATTTTCCTGAGCAAGAAACATTTCACAGTCACACACTGTTATTTTAAATCAACCACAACACAAAACGATGTTTGAATGAAACTCTTTTCATTAACGAAAAAATCACTGTGATCAGAGAGAACTTCCCAGGTCATGCCACTGGGTGCACTAACTCAGAGCAAGTTTCTGTATGCCTGTCTAGCTGGGAAAAATGTGTACTACAGAAGTTCCATGCAGTGGAGCACTATTTGTTTTGTTTGGGGGGGGGTGTTTACTTTCTTTACTTCTCATCCATATAGGGAGAAGGATAAGGCTGTCTACACCAGCAAAGATTTAGATCCTTGAAACCCACAGGGCTCCTAATAGTTTGTACTGTATGGACACCATGAGTGAGAATTGACTGCATGAAAGTGAGTTTTTAAGTTCTCACCTGTAAAGGTGCTCTGTTGACACAGTGACTAAAATCATATTGGTTATGTCTCCAGTCCACTACTGCCCACTTGCTAGGAGAAAGTGGTAATGGTATGCTTCTGTACAGATTTACAACCTAGGAAAACATATAAGGGAGTTCTTCTCTATTCCAAGAGGGTTGCTAACAGGATTTAACTCCCCAACATCAAGGATGGGTTGGTGGGGTGGGAAGGTTCAACTATGGTTTTTATTAAATTTGGGACTTTGACTGAAAAATACAAAAACTCTGCTCTT
This sequence comes from Nesogale talazaci, assembly GCA_004026705.1. Classification (NCBI taxonomy): domain Eukaryota; kingdom Metazoa; phylum Chordata; class Mammalia; order Afrosoricida; family Tenrecidae; genus Nesogale; species Nesogale talazaci. Next base: position 90,921 of record PVJH01000253.1, read on the forward strand.
TATTGTATTCCTTTACATATACACAGAGAAATGTTGGCTATTAAATTTATCTCCATGGATGTTTGAATCTGGGCTGAAATTTTTCATATAGTTTTCAATTGCTTGTGTTGTTACCAATAATGTCTATATTATGGGTACAAAATTAACCTTGTTGTGTCAGGCAGGGTGCTCTTAGAAAAATAAAACCAGGGCACTAGTAATTCTTTTTATATATATATAGAGAGAGATATGGGTATATAAGATAAGAAAGAAACAGATAACTATCTATAAGATACAGATTGTTCGGTGCAACTCACTTGCATGAGGCAGCTAGAAGACTGGCAGTCCTTCAAGTCTTGAGGGTCACTGAGTAGTCCTCTGTAGAGCAATTCAGGCTATCTGGTCACAGGCAGCAAACAGCAGAGCAAGTCACCAATACTCAGCCAGATGACAGAGTTTGACAGTCCCCAGCTCAAGACATGTATATCCCAGGAGCATGGTGAAGTAGGGCTTGAAGGAGCCACAACTCACAGCTACACAGTCCATGATTAGGTGTCCCACGGATAGTGTTGCTTGGAGGTCAAGGCACAGGATGAACAAAGCAGCTGTCTGGTCCAAAGATCCGAAAGCAAGAGAGAGGGCGGGACTTGCTGAGCCCTTCCTATCTCTGCCCTTCAATTCATCCCATGTGTTCATTGGCCACGCCGTCACAACAGACCCACCAATCTTCTGTGGCCATGTTGGCATAACAAACCTACCCATTACACTTGTTATTTAAAAAAGCTGTAGAATATGTAAGTATTTTTCTTAATGCAATTTTTATGAATATATTTATTAATGGTAGCATGCATTTACAATGACAAAAATTCATAGAATAGACAAAAGGGCTGCCTTGCAGTTTTCATTGTCAGTCATTAGAAGTCTCCTTGGGCAAGTCCTCTGACCCAGCTTCTTTTTCATAGTCTTCAATTCCTGAGAGGTACAATTAGTTAAGTGCTTGGCCACTAACTGTTGTGAGCACCTGAAGACAGAGCTTGGAAACCAGTCATCTTATGCCATAGGGCTGGGACCTTTCAGTCTCTAAGTTTTGCATAGTGACTAAGGCATGTTCTTTATGAGTGTAACACCTACTATGAACCAAAAAGTTCTTTAACCAATTTATTCCAATGGACATTCACACGCATCAATAACAAGTCAAGGAAAACGGACAAGACTTACCAGCAGGAGTGAGAGAGATGTTGAGAGTTCTGGTCCATTGCAGTGGTCAAGAAGCTCTAACTCTCTGGGCTCTTAGCTGAATTTTTAGACAATATTTTTGTGGGTGTAACTATACATGTGGTGATGGGTGTTCAGTTCAATAAGGAGTGCAACCCTAACTGTTCAGTCCAAGACTCTTGTTTGGGGGGTCAGTTTTGGTTTCCTTTTTGGCAGCCATTTTGTTGTTTACTTCTTTATCCTTGGCAGCCACTTTGTTGTCCATGGTTACTCCATTTTGTATGCTCTCTTTGCTAATTGAAAATTGGCGGTTCAAGTCCACCCAGAAGTTCCTTGGGAAAAAAAAAGACATAGAGCTCACTGCCATCGAGTTGATTCCAACTCAGTAACCCTACAGGAAAGGCTAGCACTAACCCTATGGATTTCTGAGACTGTCACTCTTTAAAAAACTGGTCTTTCACCTGTGGAGAGCCAGTGGTGCCGAAGTCATCAATCTACTTCCAAAGATGATGGCCCTTAAGACCCTGTGGAGCACAATTCTACTCTGACACACCTGGGTACAATGGGTCAGGATGTCCTCATTTTATAGAAGGGGGAATAAAAACTCAGAGAAGTAAGTGTCTAGAGGCATGGATTTTTTTTATTCAAGGCATTACACTCTTTCCATCATGCCTGTGTGTGGATAAAATAAGTTAATAGAAAAATGTTTTTCAAAAGAAAGCTGCCTATGCAAAGTCTAGACACTAGTATGTAGTAGCAATTTTATGGTTTTTCCCTCTAGATTATATATTTAAATATTGAAGTGATGACAAGTGAAAACTTCTATTGCAATTTAAAAGGGTATATTCTCCTTTTGATTTCATAGTGTTTTATGTACCAATATAATTCTTAGGGGTAAACACCAGGAAAACAGTTAAAAGATGATTATCTTTTATTTTCAAGTGGGAAATAAAGAAGAGTTTAACTTATTCTGTCTGCTCACTTCTATAGGCTCCATCTGCTCTTCTATTCCTGTTTTAAACCGTGAGCAGAGAACGCACGGTAACTTGTTATTGAACATTCATTAATGTTCATAGATAATCACTTTCATTTATAATGATATTTGATCACAGAGAGCAGCATAGATAAAAATCACAGGCACGGAGGAAAGTGATGACTCCTTCAGTTTTTCCTTTCCACCCCCGGGGACGCCCCTTGTTCTCCCAATAGGAATAAGGGCATTTGGAGTTTACTAATACATCAGCACATGAAATGGAAAAGGTCATCAGGAAGACGGCTTCCAGAAGAAACATTATGGTATAATAATGATTAAATTATCATAAGCCGAAGCATATCTCATCCCTGAAAACAAAATTAAATCCTACAGCCTTGATGCTCTTGCTCTATCAGAACATTTCCTGTTGAGTGTCCTGAAACTATCCAGACATCAGGCTAAACTCTTTCTAGTACATAAAAAAAAGAAAGTAAAAACAAAAATCAAGGACCATCAATCACAAAATTTTCTGCTTTCTGTGTATCAGATTTTTAACATTTGTTCCTTGAAACATTTATTCAACAACTACTTATTTAGTCCCTGCTATAAAAAGCTTTAATATATCAAAAAAGGAACCCTGCAACTTGCTAATGTATATTCAAATAATTATAGGACTCATGTGTCTAAATAAACTTTATTGGCTCATCTAGGCAACCACAGGGTTGGGATAGACTGACCTCAGGATGGCTCTCATTGGTCTTCTTTTCACGCAGTCTCATGCCTTATCTCTTCTTCTCTTTCTCTCTCCCTCTCTTACTTTACGCCTGCTCTCCCCTCTTCCTTGTTCTTGCTCCTGTTCCCTCTTCCTTCTGTCTGTCTTAATAGTCACTTTCGGTTTCTCTCTGTTCTTCTCTTAAGTTGCCTATTTCTGGCTGAAGGCAGCTCTCGACTTACATCTTTACAGATTTATTTTGGGAGAAGGAAAAAGTCCCCCCTCCTCCCCCCACTCCAGCAGTTTGGAAGAATCTTAGTTGACCTTGAAAGGAGCACTAGTGGCTCTATGGATTAGGTATGAGGTTGTCAACCTCAAGGTAGGGGATTCAAATCTACTGGTCCCTCAGAGGGAGAAAGGTGGGACTGACTCTCTGCTCTTTGAAAGATGTATAGTCTCAGAAACCTTGTAAAGGGTCGCTTTGAGTTGAAATGGACTCAATGTCAGGGGCTTAACTCGCCTTGAAAGACTACTGACACAGTGGTGGAGCATTCTGCTGCTAATCAAAGGATGAATGGTTTTAGCCTACCAAGCTTTTGTCAAAGAAAGATGTCATAGTTTATTTCTGTAAAGATTACAGATTTAAAAAGTCTATGGGACACTTCCCCTCTGCCCTATCTCTATGAGTCAAAATTGGCATGAAGGCAATGCGTAATTGGCCTGGATTTCCTAATAGTGCAAATGGTTAACACACTTGTCTGCTGACCCCACATTTGGCAGTTCGAATTCCACCCTGAGGTACCTTGAGAGAAAGACCTTATAATCTATTTACTCTCAGAAAACAAGCAATTGAAACTTCATGGAATGCAATTGTAACACCATGGGGTTATAATGCTTTGAATCACCTCAGTGACCACTAGCTAATTAGTCTGCATAATGTGTCCAACTTTAGATCAGGTGGCAAGGAACTGCTACTAGCTTACCCATTGATTCATACTCCTGCTCATCCTAAACTGTAGGATCCATGCCAGAATATATGGCGGGGAAGAGAGCTAAGAGATGACCTGGGTCTGTCAAGAATAACCATTAAAAAGACAGTATTTTGGCCTTCTGTCTCACTACATGGCAATGGAGATACAAAGGGGTAAAACTGTGCATAGTTTTAGGTCTTTGCATAAAAGTCCTCTTAATGATTGCAGAGTGCTAGTTCTCAAATTATATTCTGGGGAACGCTAGTTAGTGTTCTGTTACAAGATGTTCTGTTACAAGACTGAAGAAATAATTCAAAACAATAGCTTGTCCATTTAAAGGGGATACAAGATCAAATAGAAGTGTGTAAACTACATGGAAATATTTAAAACATGTAAAAACGAATTAGTAAAACAAAACCACACCTGTGAAATGTCTATCCAACAATTTCCATTAATTATGAAATTTCAGTTTAAGTATCATGTCTAAGATTAAACATTTACCTGACCCCTAAGCCTGACTAGGCTTCCAACCACAAGATTAATAGTTTGAAACAAACAGTTGCTCTGAGGGAGGGAGAAAGATGAGGCTTTTTGCTTCCATAAAACTGTAGTCCGGGCCTGAGCCCCGGTGGCATAGCGGTTGTGCGCGGGACTGCGGCCCACAGGGCTGGCGGTTCAAATTCAGCAGGAGCTCTCCAGGGAGCAAGGCAGGGCTTCCTACCCCCACCAGAGGCCAGTGATGTCCCCCAAAACAAAAAAGAACCTGTAGTCTGGAGCCTAGGCCCAGTAGTACAGGCCGGGCTATGATGGCGGCGGCGTTGGCGGTAACGGCTCCTGGGCCGGCGGGGGCACGACAGTTCTCGGCGCTAGCTCTGATGCGGTGGCTGGTGCTGGTACTGGCTGCAGCGGCGACGGTGATGGCGGAGCAGCAGGTGCCTCTGGTGCTGTGGTCGAGCGGCAGGGACCTGTGGGCTCGGGCAACTGACACCCACGAGGGCCACATCACCAGCGACCTGCAGCTCTCTACCTACTTGGACCCCGCCCTGGAGCGGGGGCCCCTCAATGTGCTGCTCTTCCTGCAGGACAAGCTGAGCGTGGAGGACTTTACAGCCTATGGTGGCGTCTGTGGCAACAAGCAGGACAGCGCCTTTTTGAATCTGGAGAATGCCCTGACCCTGGCTGCCTCCTCGCTGGTGCTCCCCGCGGTCGACGCGTCTGCCGTGAGCACACTGACCACGTACGTGCGGGAGAAGCTGGGGGCCAGCCCCCTGCCTGTGGACTTGGCCACGCTCCGGGAGCTGAAGCTCAACGCCAGCCTCCCGGCCCTGCTGCTCATCCGGCTGCCCTACACGGCCAGTGCTGGCCTGATGACACCCAGGGACGTCCTCACAGGCAACGACGAGGTCATCGGGCAGGTGCTGAGCACGCTCCAGTCCGAGGCTGTCCCGCACACAGCAATCCTCACGGCGCTCCGGCCTTCCCGGGTGGCTCAGGAGGCAACCTTCGTGTCTGGGCGCCTGGGTAGGCAGCTGCTGGAGAAGACCACCCAGGAAGATGGCACTCTCCCACCCGTGAGTTACAATGACACAGCACCCCGGATCCTGTTCTGGGCCCAGAACTTCTCTGTGGGTTACAACAAGCAGTGGGAGGACCTGACCAGCCTGACTTTCGGCGTACAGCAGCTCAACCTGACCGGCTCTTTCTGGACTGGCTCTACTGCGGTGCTCTCACTGACCTACCCGCAACTGTTTGGTACCATGGTGACCTTCAAGTTCGTTTTCGCTAACCGCTTCTACCCGGTGTCTGCCCGCCACTGGTTTACCGTGGATCAGCTGGAGGTCCACAGCAATGGCTCCGTCACCTACTTCCATGCCTCCCAGATCACCGCGCCCAGCACCTACTCCTTCCACTGCCAGTTCGTCAGCAGTGCCGGGGGAAGCGACAGCCTGCTCGTGCTGCACACGCTGTCCTCTCTCTGGCAGCTGACCCTTCGCGACTTCCAGATCCAGGCCTTCAACGTGATGGACCAGAGCTTCTCCAATGCCAGCGACTGTGCCGCCTTCTTCTCCCCGGGCATCTGGATGGGGCTGCTCACCTCCCTCTTTCTGCTCTCCATCTTCACCTACGGCCTGCACATGATCCTCGGCCTCAAGACCATGGACCGCTTCGACGACCACAAGGGCCCCGCCATTGTCCTCACCCAGATAGTGTGACTCGTCCTGCCCCGCAGGGGGCCTGAGGGAGGAATGGCCAGTCAGGCTTCCTCCTCTGGTCACGCTGGATTGGAGGGCTGCCTGCTGCCCTCCCTCGCCCTCTCATCCGTGAGGTGGTGTTTCCCCCCACCTCCTCCCACCTCTTTTCCTGGGCCTGCCCCCACTGGTACCTGGTGTGAGATGTACATATTCTGTACAACTCCTAGGCCAGGCTTAGCTGGGAGCGGAGGGGCTACTCCTCCTTGGGACCCCTCCTTCCCTTCTCTCCTCCCTGCTGTTGATAGTGCTTTCCTGTAGCATTGCCCCTGCCCCCCCCCCCCCGCCACCGCCAAGTTTTAGGGGGCTCCCTCTGACAGCCCGAGACGGGTGTCAGTTTTAATTAGCTGTGTCCTGCTTGGCTGTGATCTCATCCCTACCTGGTGCGGTGTGAAAATTCAGCAGTACAGTGGCTATGTGTACAGGTGGGTTGGTGGGTGTCATCATTGGAAGCCTAGCAGGAGCCTGGGCACTCTCTTTCTTCTTAATAAAGAAACTCTGGCCACCTAAAAAGATATGGAGTCTGGAAAACCCACAGGAAGAATTCGTCTCTAGCCTACAGGGCTGCTATGAATCACAATTGACGTGGTGGCGATGAGTGAAGTTTGGCCCCTACACTTAGTTCCAGTATTTATCTTCTTCCACAGTTGACGCAGAGCAATTGAACGATAATTCTATCTTTTTATCTGATGATACTGCCACTTCCGGGAGAGCAGGGGGGCGATTCTACAGTGGAAACCAATACAAATAAAAAGACTAACCCAATGCCAGGCAGAGAGTTAGCGCTCAAAAGATGCTAATTTAATGAGGACAATGGAAGGAAGAGGACAGTGGGACATATGGTTTATATTCAAGATTTGCGGTGATTTTCAAATCCATAGTATTCGGCTTAACAGCTCGGTGCCATTGAGTCAGTTCTGATGTATAGCAGCCCTATGTAACAACTGAACAAAACACTGTCCAGGCCTGGACCATCCTCACAAGGGTTGTTGTGTCAGAACTCACTGCTGCAGCCACAGAATCAATCCATCTTGTTGAAAACCTTCCTCTTTTTCCTTGTCCCTCTACTTTACCAAGGGTGAGGTCCTTTACCATGGACTCTCCTGATAACCTGTCCAAAACACATGAGACAAAATCTTGCCATTCCTCCTTTTAAGGAGATTTATGGCCATACTTTTCCCAGGAGAGATCTGGTTTTCCTTTTTTCAGTTGATAGTACTTTCAATATTTTCCACCAGCACCATAATCCAAGTTCATCAGCTCTTCTTCCATCTTCTTCATTCAATGTCCAACTCTCACAAGTGTGGGAGACTATTGGAAACACTATGGCTCTGGTCAGGGACACCTTAGTCCTCTAAGTAACCTTTGCTTTTCAATATATTCAACAGTTCTCGGGCAGCAGGTTTACGCAATGCAGTGCCTCGTTTGAGCTCTTGACTCCTGTTTCCCTGAGCATTGATGGAGGATCCAAGCAGGACATAATCCTTGGCAACTCCACTATTTTCTTAATTTACCATGATGGAGTCTAATGGTACAGTTGAGTGGATTTTTATTTTGCTCAGTTGGGTTGTCTTCCTGTTATAGGTTACTAATGACCCTTCTTCCAATGTTAATTATGTGCATTATAAAGAGCATTCTTTTTTTCTCATTGGTTTTATTGGGGACTCTTACAGCTCATAACATTCAATACATCATTTATAGGAAGCATATTTGTACACATGTTGCCATATTCATTTCCAAATATTTTCTAATTGAGCCCTTGGTATAAGCTCCTCTTTCCCCCTCCCTTTTAAAAATAAATCCTTTTATTGGGGGCTCATACAACTCCCATCATGATCCATCATGTACATCAATTGTACAGACCAAATTTGCACAATTGTTGCCATCATCACTCTCAAAGCATCCTCTCTTCACTTAGGTCCCCAGTACCAGCTCCCCATATTTCCTCTTCCTCCCCATTCCCCCCCCCCAGCATGAACCCTTAATAATTTACATATTATTACTTTTTCTTATCATGCACTGTCCACTGTGTCCCTTCACTCACTTTCTTGTTGTCTGTATTCATAGATTCCTATAATTGGTTCCCCCTTTCTATTCCACTATCCCTCCCCCAGTATCACCACTCTCACCAATGGTCCTGAAGGGATCATCTATCCTAAATCACCCATTTTTCCAACTCCAGTGTACATCCCCTGGTCTAGCTGGATTTGTCAGGTAGAATTGGGGTCGTGATAGTGGGTGGGAGGAATCATTTGAAAACGAGAGGAAAGTAGTATATTTCATTGTTACTACACTGTACCTTAATTGGCTCATCTCCTCCCTGCAACCTCTCTATAAGGGAATGTCGCTTCACCTATGGATGGACTTTGGGTCCCCAATCTGTACTTCCCCCTCATTTATAATAATATAATTTTTAGTTCTTTGATGCCTGATACTGGATCCCTTCAACACCATGTGGTCACACAGGCTGGTGTGCTTTTTCCATGTGGGATTTGTTGCTTCTGAGCTAGATGGCTGCTTGTTTACTCAAGCCTTTAAGACCCCAGACACTATATCTTTTGAGAGCCGGGCACCATCCACTTTCTTCACCATGTTTGCTTATGGATACATTTATCACCTGCAAAAATATCAGGAAGGTGAACACACAATATTATGATTTTTAAGGCTGAGCTCCGATGACGTAGTGGTTGTGCTTGGGACTGCGGCCCACTAGGATGGAGGTTCAATTCCAGCAGTGGCTCCACAGGAGCAAAGGCTGGGTCTCCTACTCCCACCACCAGAGGGCAGCGATACCAAAAAATATTATGATTTTCAGTTCTTGAAGCCTGATAACTGATCCTCTTGACACCTCTTGAGCTGGTGTGCTTCTTCCATGTGGGCTTTGCTGCTTCTCAGCTAGATGGCTGCTTGTTTATTTTCAAGCCTTTAGGACCCCAGACACTACATCTTTTGAGAGCCGAGCACCATCAGCTTTCTTCACCACATCTGCTTAGGCACACATTTGTCTTCAGTGATCATGTTGGGAAGATGAGCATCATGGAATGACAATTTAATAGAACAAAATGTTCTTGCTTTGAAGAAGTACTTGAATGGAGGTCCAATGCCCATCTGCTGTCCTAACACTAACCCTATAAGTAAATGCATATTGATCTATTTCCCCATCGTCATATATCTACCTATGTACATGCCTGTATTTCAACATCTATAAATACCCTTTACTCCCCCCCCCCAGTGCTTTCCTCTGTTTCTTTTTACTTTCTTCTTGTTCCACTATCATGCTCAGCCTCCAATGGGGTTTCAGTATTTTCTCTCTGTTGCATTACTCTTGGTAAATCCCTATCGGATCTCTTACACCCACCTTGTCACTGATTTTGAATTACTTTTTCCTTATCCTTGGGCCGGTCAACACCACCTCCTTTCCCCCTCCTTCCCATCTCCCATGTCCCACCTGTAACCATCAGTCCCTTTATTTTTGCTTGCAGACTGTTTATCCAGCCTACCTTATCTAGACAGACCTGCAGAGATAACAATATGTACAAAATAAAAAGGCATCCTAAAATGAAGCAACCAAAGAGAATAAAACAGTGAAATTAACAAAAAAAACCCCCAATGTCCAATATATATGTAAAAAAATAATAACAATACAAAAACCTGTAAATAGTTCAAGGTCTGTTCGTTGACTTCCAGCAATGTCCCCAGGTTGAGTCGGATGGGGTGCCACACCCTGGCCCCAAAGTATATACTTGTCACTCCATCTGGAACTCCTTGCTCTCCTGCACACCCTTAAGTGTTTTGTTATGGTGTAGTTGGGCCCTAGAGGGTATAATCCTGACCCTGTTTCTTCATTGGTGACCCTAAAAGACCTTGGGTCAGCAAAGGTAGCCATAATTCATAGTGGGGCTGGCCATATGATCCTCTCTGTGCATTTGCTGTTCTGAGTGGGAATATCATCCTGAAGACTTGGTGGGCCAGGATGCACTCCACTCTCTCTTCCTCCCCTTGCATTTGATTTTATTTTCTCTGATCAGGAATATCTCACTTCTCAAACTGCAGCTTCAGTGCTGGCCTTCAAACCAAACTCCCCTGGGGAAGAGGTGGTTGCCCCTGTCGTTGGGGTTGTGCACTCAGACCCCTCCACTTTCCCCGCTCCATGCTCTCAGGCTGCATTCACATCCTGGGTCACCGGGTTTAAGTTTGGTCCCTCTTCCCCTTGGAATATATATGCTTCCCTTGGGTGGGTTAGTACCCTGTTCCCTCTCTACACATCACCATCTGCCCCACCCCCATTCCCATACCCCCATTCCAGTTCACTACCATATGTAGCCCTGGATTTGGTCTGGCCCCTGCCATACTTAACCTGGAATTCACCCCAGACATTTCTGTACACAGTAGCTTTTCCCTGATACCCCTTTTGCATCTTTTAAAATTAAGCTTACCTCAGAGGACTCATGCTGTACCTGTCCTTTTGTGCTTGGCTAACTTAACTTAGCATAATTTCCCCCAGTTTTTCTCATGCAGTGATGTGTTTCATGCATTCATCGCTGCTTTTCAGTGATGCATAGTACTCCATTGTATGTATGTACCACAGCTTTTTAATCCATTCGTCAGTTGATGGAAATTTGAGCTGTTTCCAACTCTTTGCAATTGTGAATTATGTTGTGATGAACATTGGAACACAGGTACCTGGTCATGGTTTGTTTCTTGCCTCTTCTGGGTAGATGCCCAGTAGGGGGATTGCTGGGTCATATGGTAGCTCATTTTCCAGCCATTTTCGATATCACCAAGTTGATTCCCATAGTGGCTGTACATACCTACAGATCCACCAGCAGTAGATTAGAGTTCCTATCTTTCCACAGCCTCTCCAACACTTATTGCTTTCTGATTTTTTGAATTGGGCTATCCTTGAGGGTGTTAGGTGATATTTCATTGCTGTTTTGATTTGCATTTCTCTTATGTTATGGGAACATTTTCTCATATGTTTATTGGTCATTCGGATTTCTGCCTCTGTGAAACTTCTGTTCAGGTCCTTTGCCCACCTCCTCAGGGGGCTGTTAGTTTTGCTCTTTTTGGAAGCTCTCAGGGTATTGTAGATTTTAGTAATAAGGCCATAAAGGGCATTCTTATACACTGATGGTTCAATTGCAAATTGATGACACACTTTTAATAGATAATTTACTAAGTGGTGCTAGAGATAGAAAACATTCATAGTCTTTGACTTAATGTAGTACCCTATCATTTGATCTCATTTTGACCAACTTAAAAGTTACTTCAGCTTTTAATATGTTGTGCTTCCTTTTAAATTTTGATTTCTCTTTTATCTAGTCCTGGTTGCTCTTGATCACTTGCAGCTTGTGGTTTGCATGATTTTCTGTATATGAAATCCAGACCAGGTATAGCTCTAGATCTACCAAAAGGACTAATGAGTGTCTGGGAGCTCAGGCAGCATGCTGGGTATGAATTGGGCTTTGAATTACAAGACTGGCAGCTCAAAATCAGCACCTGTTCCTGCAGAGCAAGGTGAGGCTTTCTACTCCCAAAACAGCTACAGTCTTGGAACCCCACAGGGGTAGTTCTACCCTATCCTATATAATGAAGAATCGACTCAAAGGTACTGAGGTTGTCAGTTTGTGGGACATGGCAGGGGAGGTTGTGGGGAAATGGGAAGCCAACAAGTACAAGAAGAAAATCTCCTGAAATGGATTGTGGTGACAATTGCACAATTGCTCTTAATATGATTGAATAATTAGATTGTATGATATTTGAAATTTATGCCAATAACAGTATTTTAAAAATGTATCTGAAGGAAAGCACTAAAAGTTATATACAAGATATCAATTGCAAATACCTCTTCTGTAAATTTCTTCCTGCAGAGGGTGGAGGGATGGTGAAGCAGAAAGGGGGAACTAATTTCAGGGATCTACACATGACCTTCTCTCTTGGGTGCGGACGGGGGGGGGGATGGGTGAAGTGACACATTGGACAGTGTACAATATGAAATGGTGATAACAATTTGTAAATTATTAGGGATTCATGGGGGAGGAGGAGGGGAAAGTTGGAATTTAGAAAAAGAACTAGAGGAAAGGGGGAAAGATGAGCCTATACCAATGGCTCAAGTAGAAAATATTTGGAAATGAATATGGCAACATGTGTACAAACGTATTTAATACAAATGATGTGTTGAATGTTCTAGAGATATAAGAGGCCCTAATATGATCTATATTTGAAAAAAAAATTCCCTGCTATCTTCTAAGTACTCCCAATCCTTGTGCTGGTAGAACATACTAGCTGTTACCTCTCCTTGTGTAATTATTCAAAGATCGAGGAACATTTCTTCTTACTCCCCACAATTTGACATCTGGACTCACTGCCAATAGTTTCAACCCTTCTCATATGTCTTAATGACTTATAAACATGCCCAAATCTAAATTTCTCCTAAGCCATGAGCTTCCATCAGTATCTGTTTGACTGTCTTGCCACTTGTATTTGTAAGAGTTCCCTAGAGAGATTGATGGATGGATGGATGGATAGATAGATAGATGAGAGAGAGAGAGAGAGAGAGAGAGAGAGAGAGAGAGAGAGAGAGAGTTGTTTTAAAGACTTGATTCAACAACTCTTAACTTGTAGAGCTGGCAAGTCCAAGGTTGTAGGTCAGGTGGCAGACTGTGTCTGAAATCTGTAGGCTAGGTTGTAGGTTAGCACTCCTCAAATAATCTCCTTCTTTTTCTCCTTCTTCTCCTCCTCCTCCTCCTTCTCCTGAATCAATGAGTGAATGACTGCAGTACAAAAAGGAACATCTTGACAGAGTATGTCAGTTCATAATATAATGCTTCTGAACTGCATATTCATTCTCTGTTGCCTAATCTGTGAAAATGAATATGGGTCTTTAGATGTAGCTTCTCTGCTAGCTGGCCGGCTGTTAAACTTTGTCAGTAGCGAGCACTGGAAAAGCGTTGCTGGAGAAGATCCTGGAGAGGATGCCTACTTTTCTTCCCTGCCCAGTAATGCAGTGCTGGGTACTTTTTCTAGTAGTTGATGGGCAGAGATCATGAAGCCAAGGACCCCAGATGATGGCCCTGGGCCCAGCCCAACTCAATGGACCCAGCCCCTTCTGCTCAGTCTCATATGCATGTGTGCCATGGACCTGGTCACCTAGAAAACCAGTTTCTGGAAGCAACCTAGAGCTATCCCGACCCAACAGTATGCAGACAACATATATCTTCCTGGAAGAAGTTGCTTTTGGCTTCCAGTTATAGAAACTCCCACACTGCCACTGGCATGCTTTCTCATTAGCCTGACTTCCCTGCACCCTAGAGATTTGCTTCTCATCACCGTCTGACGCAGGCATTGTGTACTTCAGGCCTTGGACCCACAGTGATGATTTGTTTTCTTCTGTACAGCCCACTGTGTATCTATTTTCAACCTGGGTGCTCCATCTGCACCTCATGGCCTTTAACTTGCTCCTCACTGGCTTGTTTCTGCCTTTTTGGAGACTGTGGATTGTGTAACCCGGCATGATTCTCCAACATCCATCACTGTCAGGAGCATATGAACTGCCCTCTGGTATTTATTCTGGTATTTTCCTGCGATTCTGGAAGAGCCTTTAAAGTTTGGTTTCAAGCTATATGTTGTTGTTAGTTTCCTTCAAGTCAGCTTCAACTCAGAGCAATCTCACGCACAACAGGGAACAGCATTGCCTAGTCCTGCACCATGTTTAGAAGGGTTAGTATGCTTGACATCATTGTTGTGTGTTTTGAGTATCTTCCAACCAAGGAGTCTCCACTTCCAGCACTGTACCGAATAGTATTTTGTTGTGGTCCATAGGGTGTTTATCGGTCAATTTTCAGAAGTAGACCACCAGACCTTTCTTCAGCTTATCTTATTCTGACTTTGTTGAATTCTGCCCACGGTGAGATTTCTTATTAGTATTTGAACCTGGTGGTATAGCATCCAGCATTGTAGCAACTTGCAAATCACTACAATATGACAAACTGACAGGCATATTGTCAGTTAAGCTGTACCATTACTATTATATGACAGCTGAATAATATTTATATTAAAAGGCCAGTTTGAATAGTGTGGGGTCTTTTCATTAAGCTTGCAAGGCCTTTAAGAACTTAAAAAACTTTTTCCTGCCTGCTAATCTAAAATTAAAGGATACATACCTGATCAATTGTTTATTTGCCTTTCATAGTCCCATACCATCAAACAACAAAGCTATTCATTCTTTGAAAGGGGATGATGTGGAAATGATTGAAGGCTATGTGTTCAAGTTCTGCTCATCTTACTATGACGGGGTTCCAGAAGGTTTGTGTGGGAAAATTCTATTATACTTTAATTCCGTTTTCCAGCAAGTGCTTGAAGTCCCCTCATATGTTTCGTATGTCTATATAGCTCTGGCAAACTTCAGGCCTATCTTGTTTATATCTAATTATTGAGTATAATAGATAGATATGATTCTCAATTATTTTGAGTTTCTCTCTGTGGATGTAGCAAGACTGTCACTTGAAATGGTCTCATTGTTGATTTCATTTTGTTTCTGTTCAACCCTTTTATGACCTGTGCTTATTGTTCACCAACATTTCCTGCTTCTCAAATTTCTTGGGAATCTGGTATTCTAGTTGCAGTACATGCTATTGCCAAATGGAGACCTGTATAAATGCAGTAATCCAAAGATATAGGCCTCATTAATCTGAAGACACAGCAATCTCATCACCAGAATGTATTTGGGACCTATGTGTCCTACATAATTGTATGAAAGGCCATACTTTTCAGTAAGTTTTTAATCCTATTACTGGAAGCACAAAATATCAATTAATAATTCAAAGCATAGAATAATGTGGTCATGAATGAGTTAACAGCACCAGTAGCTTTTACCTTTAACCAGAGTTAATAGACTCCAATCATGTTTGTGGGATTTGTCATGATTTATCCTCACTTGATTCTGATGAGTATAACATAAGGTACAAAAGAATATGGAAGCTAAACAGCTTGCTTTCTGAACTGTAACAGATCACCTGCAAACATGTTTTATTTATAATATTTATACTCCATAATCCCTCCTTATGGCAACATAGTCTGTTGATTTGTGCTGTCACGCGCCAG
The DNA here is from genome assembly GCA_004026705.1 of Nesogale talazaci. Taxonomy (NCBI): domain Eukaryota; kingdom Metazoa; phylum Chordata; class Mammalia; order Afrosoricida; family Tenrecidae; genus Nesogale; species Nesogale talazaci. The sequence continues at coordinate 106,122 of PVJH01000253.1, forward strand.
AAGAACCTCCTAGAGCGTGGGAAGGAAAGAGATTTGAGTGAAAAGAGATATAGAGGTCTTCCCTCTGTAAAAAAAACTCTATGCAGTGAGGTCACTGGAAATACAGGATTTCCTAATCCTCGACTCTATTCAGTGTTTTCTATGTACTAAACACTGTGTGGGTTCTTGTAGGCAATTTCTTTCTCACGGAACCACTGAAAACTCATTTATTTTAAAGATATTTTCTGAGCATATATTACGGTATGTACAGGTCACAATTCTGGGTTTTGAAAAGATAACGGGGAAAAAAGGAGAACATTATTTGTTCTGGGAACATCTTTATTGTGAACGAGGTGCAGATTGACAGCAAAGATGAGCAGTTCAGCATGAAACAATTCATGCACATGTTGTTCATCCCCCCTCAGAGGGCAACCACACCTCCTGTCCACGTTTCTGCCTCCATGCCTTCTTCTCTCCTAAACTTTATACACATTATTCTTGGAAAAATGCTGTTCCTTCTATCTCAAGTGGTTGATTAGTCTAAGATGCACGCATACCACTAGTGTTACTGTTCCCCTTGTACACCTAGGTGAAGACAGTTGGAGTTCTTAATACCCTGGGGCTGGCTCCTTAGTTGTCTGTAGCAGAACTAACTAGTCATCTACCAGTGGTTAATGCTCCACTTCCAGAATGTCAAGATACTGTTAAGTATTGAGAAGCAACTGTTCAGACAAGGAGTGCATCTTATCTGATTATCATTTGTGAATGATTGAGTCTTTGCATTTGTGATTGAGTCTTGCTAAGGATATGTGAAGTTAAAAGTAAGATATGCTTCTTACAGGTCTAAACTTTAATAATATTTCATGGATCCTCTAAATGTTCTCTTCCATGGAAACTATCAGATTTTGCAAACATTTTGAAGAGAAATATGAATCAGAAGTCAACCTCTCTGCTGTAGGATCAATTTCAGTTTCACAGAGACCCAAAAGGACAGAGTTTAACCACCCCATAAGGTTTCTATCACTTCAAATCATTAAGGAAGCAAAGTGCCATATCTCTCTTCTATGAGGTGGGAGGTGGGGGTGGTAGGGGATGTGGGGCAAAGGGAAGTGTGGATTTGAATGGTCATTCTCTTGTTTAGCAGCTGGAATCTTTAAACACTTTGCCATCAGATTTCCTAGACCTGAATATTAACTCCATTTTATATACTAGGTAAACATTGTTACAGAACTGATAAATCTGGGCTTTGAATGTAGGCCAGATTGTAAAGCCTATGTATATTAAGCTATTGTGGTGAGCAGTTAACCAGGAACAGGAGTGGGAATAGTGATATCAAAAGGGTAGAGAGAAGGGGAGAGGAAAGGAGAAGGGGGAACCAATCTCAATGATCAAGACATAACCATATACCCCTCTAAGTGGGATGGGGGTGGCAACAGAAAACATGGGGGAAAGGAGACAGTGATTGGTGTGAAAGATGAAAATAATACCAGTGTATAATTTATCTGGGGATTATGAGGGTAGGGGGGCAGAAGGGGAGCAAGCTGATATCAAGGGCTCCAAAGAAAGCAGATGTCTAGAAAAAAATGAGGGCAACATACGTACAAGCATGCCTGATTCAATTGATGTACGGATTGTGACTAGCTCCCAATAAAATCATTTTAAAAAATGAAGTAGTTGAGTTTGCTCAAGAAAATGCCTATGCTGTTTCATTGTCCAATTAGGAAAACCCAACATGCATAATATGTGGAGATTATGATCTTGCTGCTATTCCGCTGCCGCTGCGTTTCTCCGTGTAGGTTGGTTGAAGAAGCACATGATGCTGACATGATCCAAACCTCTAAAGCAGAGAGCACTACACAGTGATGCACACCTTCGAATGAGCATCATTGCCATATAGGAAATCCACGGATGCACTTACGAATGGGTCAAGGGAACTCTTACTGGTATTCTAGAGAGTTAATAATATGTTACTTTTTAAAAATGTTGTAAGTGATCCTAGACAGATAATACTCGACAATCATAATGGGAACAATCATCATCTGAAAGGTATGTTTTGTTCAGCATGATAGCATTCTGATGCTATCACGTCTGCAGTGCTTCCTATTCAGGTAGAAAATGGGAGCCCACATTGTGCTTTTCCATGAATCTGTTGTGATCCCGTGAGTCTGGAGCCTGGGAAAAGGATGTGAAGTATGCAGGAAAGTATGTTATTCCTCAGGGAAGACAGAATTGTAAGCTCAAGAGAAATTACATGTCATGGGCTGAAAGTGACCCAGTGGAAACACTCACCTGATTAAGCTCCTCCCCAGGAGTTAGCTCCATGATCCCTCACCACCTCTCAAATGTCATCTACACTTTAGGGGAATTTCCCCCTCTTAGTGGGAAATCAGCTGATGACTAAAATGAAGTCAACCCCACAGAAAATGATCTGTTATTGAGGAAAAAGACATACTTCACAACCTCAAGAAATGTGAAGAGCACTTGGTGGTATCTGAAAGTGTGGTAGGTACATAACCTTGTGCCCACTTGAGGATATTAAGAGTGCAGTGGTGGAGTCTAGCCTGTCAGTCAGGTCACAGCCTGATTGATGCCTCCTTGTAAGCATGAACTTCTCATAAGGATTCTGGGGACTTCCTCTCTTTTTCCCTGAGGTGGGTCACACCCTCTCTCTCTGCTTCACCTTCCCGTTGAGTCACACTGGAGAGCTGGAGTTGCCACTCTGAAACCGGAATGAGCACTGAGATGCTTCCCCTGCCACTAGACCCACAACACTTTTCACCCGCTGGCCTGTGAGCTTCCTGTATTTGGCATCATTGCATGTGTTCATGAGTCTGAAGAGGACTTCACAGATTGGTCTTGGACAGATGGGCTAATATCAGACTTACAGATTTGATCTGTTCTAGGCTGGGATGTTGTCTAAATATGCGATTGCTCTTCGATATAAAGTTCTCTCTTACTTACACAGAGTATTCCTGTATTTGTTTCTCTGGTCATCCCAAACTAACATAGATAGTATCTCTCTTTTGACTTGCTTTTCATTTGTGCAGAGACACCCCTGTTGCTTGTGTAGTTTCCAGGGTGTGAGTCACAATCTGCGTGGCATTCTTTCTTATTAGTTTAGCACTTAGATATCTTTATTGTTTTTATTTTAGTACTCTGTACTGAATTATTTTGTTAGCATGTTGTCCAAGTCCATATTTAAAAAAATGCAGTCATTAGCATATAGAGACTCTGGAAAAGATTGGTTAGTACACCTATAAATCAACTGGGCATTAATCAGGAATTAATTGTTTCCAAATATCAAGAAAACCCAATAATCCAGTGATGAAAAATTAAAAGGTCTCTTAACAGGGGTGAATCATTAGAAGAGCTGGATCTGATTGTGTCAGTTGGTCTAATATGAACGTGCATGTGAGCTGTTTCCCTGTTGTGTGAAGGAATCAGAAAAACTGGCTGCTTACTTAGGAAAATGACCTTTCTTAAAAAATGAAAATGAACCCTGAAAGAAATCATGTCATTGTATTGCATTTCTAACTAAGATATATGATTCTTTCAATCCTCCATAGCATGATAAACTGACATAGTTAAGCTTTACTATTACTCTCCTATAATAGCTTAATAATCCTCTATATAAAATATGTATTTTATCTCTGTATAAAACAAAAGCAACCATAAAATATCTTGAGGAAATACACATGTAAGCCCTGACTTCTAAACTCACAAGTTATCATTGAAACTTTTATTTTAATCGGCTTGCTGACTATACAACTCCAGAAGAGTTTGATTTCTTTCTGTCTGTATTAGCTCATTTTGTTCCACACTTAACTTACCTTTGCGATAGCTGCTGCTTGGTGAGACACTTCCCAGCGGTTATTCTCAACGGGAAAGCATACCAGAATCACCATGGAGGCCTCTCAGAGCACATCGCCCCTGTCTTTCCTTTCTTCTACCATGCCCTAAAGCCCTTGCTGAAGTCCGTCCTTATATAGCTGCACGAGACCCACTGTAAAAGTCCACCTCAGATCATTCCCTCCTAAACATGTCTGGCAACACAATTACCCTGAGGGCAAGGAATCTTCCTGACTATAAGCAAGAGTCACATATCACAAAGCTTAGCAAAACACAGCCTACAAACAAAGGTAATAAAGTATGAAAGGTAAATTGCATTTTTAATATTCTTTCCACGTTAATAATCACTGAACTGCTACTGACAATAGTTGCAGAGAATATAAGAATGTATTACCTTCGTACATTCATATTCCCAGTGGTTTTTAATAATAAGATTTCTACTTCACAGAATTGTTCCAATTCATACCTCTAAGATATCATTATTTTGCAACCTGAAAACTGTAGAATAGAGAGTGCCTATCTCCCATCCTGTTCTCTAGGGAATTTATCTGTGAACACTGATTCCTAAAAAATAAAACTCAATGAGAGATTATACTTAAAAAGTAACTGGGCAAAAGGAAAATAAGCACGAGTACTTTAAAGGGAGGGTATCAGAGCCCAAATTGCCAGAATCTGGTGGAAGAAGGCAATGAATGACAGTGGGAAGCCAAGATTCGTTTGTGGAACTATTAAGGAAATAAGCCTCTGGAAAACTCCCTCTCTAGCTAAAATTGAGAGGAGAGAGGGAAGTGGTCAATAAATAGAGTGCTTGGGCATGAGGAGTATAGAAGATCAAAGGCATGCATCTGACCTGAACTGTTGAAGCTTTGCCAGTAGATCCCCCTGTGATGCAGGCTGGGCCTGATTTGATTTCCTAGATTTTCTGTAGTTTTGTTTGTATTGTTCTGTTTGTTCATATTAGAGCATATCTCTGAGGTGTTATGTCAAGGAAGGTCACCCTCTGGAAGCTGCCTTGTAAGCTGTTTCATATTTCAGTATATGAAACCCACGATCTATGAAACTATAGGGACAGCAAGTAGAATGAGAGGAGTACACTGGTGATAGGGGCGGAGGGGGGTAAAAGGGTGACAATGTCGAGGAGTCCATGTAATAAAAGAATGGTTGGAAACTAATTGTTGTAAAAATTATACAATTCTATTTGATGTGAATGAATTAGGAAGTGATAGGCTATATGTATTAAATCCCAACTAATAAAAAATGGACCCCAAAGGAAAACAGATGATAAAATGTTATAATTTAGCCTAATCATATCTGCAGTACTCTACTTTCCAGTGTACTCTGTCTGAAGACAGCTTTTTTCATATCTCTTGTCAATGGTCTCAGTAAATTCAATGGATTTGGTGCCTTCATTGTCGTCCATAGCCTTCTGCGTACCAGATGCTTAGAATTTAAGTATGGATACGAATTTCTCCCCTGACTTTTAATATTTTAATTCTTGGATTATACAAGCTGGTGTGCTCCATCCATGTGGATTTAGGTGACACCACAGTTAGATGGCTACTTTTTTTAATACAAGCGTGTAAGATTTCAGATACAATTCTTTTTTTTTTCCCAATAATTTTATTGGGGGTTCTTAAAGTTCTTATAACATTAGATACATCATTTGTATGAAGCATATTTTTACACATGTTGGCATTTTCATTTCCAAATATTTTCGACTTGAGGCCTTGGTATAAACTCCTCTTTTGTTTGTCTGTAAATCATTCCATTGGGGGCCCACACAACTCCCATCATGATCAACACATGTCAATTGTATGCATACAACATTTGCACACCTGTTGCCATCGTCACCACAAAACATCCTCCGTCTACTTAGGTCCTCAGTACCAGCTCCCCATATTTCCCCTTCCTCCCCTCCTCTTCCTCCATGAACCCCTAATAATTTACACATTGTTATTACTGTTTCATGTCATACTCAGTCTGATGTGTCCCTTCACATACTTCCCCGCTGTCCATATTCAGAGAGATCATAAGTAGATCCCTGCAAATGGTTACCCCCTTCTACTCCACCCTCCCTCTGACTTCCCAGTATCACCACACCCACCACTGATCCTGAAGGGATCATCTGTCCTGAATTTCCCATGTTTCTGGCTCCAGTGTACATGCCCTGGTCTAGCCGGATTTGCAAGGTAGAACTGAGATCATGATAGTAGGTGGGAGGAAGCATTTGGGAACTAGGGGAACGTTGCATACCTCATTGCTGCCACCCTGTACCCTGACTGGCTTCTCTCCTCCCTGCAACCTCTGTGAGGGGATGTTGCTTCACCTATTGTTGGGTTTTGTGTCTCCACCCAGTACTTCCCCTCCTTTATAATGATACAATTTTTAGTTCTTTGATGCCTGACACCTGCTCCCTTCAAAACCTCATAGTCACACAGGCTGGTGTGCTTCTTCCATGTGGGTATTTTTGCTTCTGAACTAGATGGCCGCTTGTTTGCTTTCAAGTCTTTAAGACCCCAGATGCTATATCTTTTGCTTATCAGGCTATATTTTCACCACATTTGCTTATGCACCCATTTATTCATCAGCAATCATATCAGGGAGGTGAACACGCAATGTTATGATTTTTAGTTCTTAAATCTTGATAGCTTATCACTTGGCACCTCTTGTTCACACAGGCTGGTGTGTTTCTTCCATGTGCGCTTTGTTGCTTCTGAGCTAGATGGCTGCTTATTTACTTTCAAGTCTTTAAGACCTAGACACTATATCTTTTGATAGCCGGACACTAGCCACCTTCCTCACCACCTTTGCTTTTGCACACATTTGTTTTCATTGATCAGATACAATTTCTTTCTGATAGCTATGCACCATTTCTTCACCTCACTTTGCTAGCTCCTGTTTTTTTTTTTTTTTTTTTTTGCCGCCATCTTCACCAGCCTCTCCCTGGCTTCGCTTTATTTTCTTGACGTCTTTCTTTTTCGAAAGGACAAACTTTTAAAAGTAACACCGAGGGAAGCTACATGACAGGCAAGGTACACGGGCGGCGTTTCAATGTCAGAGAAAAGACCTCGTCCGGACACTTTGAGGAGAGAAACCAGACGCATTTCACAGATGCACAAGGAGCTTACATTGTAAACAGGATTAAGCTGCTACTGGTGTCCCCTCCCCTATCAGGGCTTCATCTTGCTCAGCCTGAGGTCTCGCTCGATTTCAAACTGCCTGTGGTCCACGCGGTCCAGAAAAGCTTTCCGTTCGATGTACCCCTCTTTCCCTCGATTGTGGATGGCCAGCTCCTCTCCGATGCCCTCTTCCTCCTTGAAGCTTTCCCAGTCCAACTTGGACTTCTCGAGGGTGCTCATTTTCTGCTTCTTGGCGCCAATCTTCCCCAGGAGGCTGCTCACGCCGCTCGGTCTCTTCAACCCTGACCCTGCAGGCAGTGAGGGCAGGGCAGACGGCGAGATCACCTGGGATTTCTCATTCTCATTTTGCTTGAAGAAGGATTTGGCTTCCTTAGAAGTGGCCTCCACCTCCTTAGTCACCCTAACTTCTTCACCAGCAAAGTCAAACACCTTGGTGATTTTGACCTTTTCTGTTTCTTTAGGTTTCTCCATCTCTTCTGCTTTGACCAACAATTTACTGGAACGTGTCTCTTCAGCCTCCTCTCCTTGCTTAACTTGCGTACTTGGAGGCACTTTTGATTTGGGTCCCACGTCATTGAGGAAGCTGGCCCAGAGTTCATCCTCTTTCTGTTTTTTTTGCATCCTCTGACCCAACACCCCTTTCCTGTCCTGCGTCTTCATCTTCCTCGTCACTGCTGCTTCCTCCGGATTCTGCCACGGCATCCAGCTCCTCCTCTCCTAAGGACAGGCCTCCCTGTTTTCTCTTCCTGGACGGGATGCCTGCAGTCTTCCTCTTTGTCCCTCTGGTTGTCTGTGCCTGTTCTTCACCATCCACTTCATCTTCCTTCACTAATTCGTTGACATCATCTTCACTATACTCGCCACCCGACGGCACGTAGTCCTCGTCTTCCTCCGAGGTGGAAAAGTCTACGGAGTCGAATTCCTCCATGTCACTGCCACGCGTGGCAGGCAAGCCCGCAGGACCACAGCAGCTACCCCCCGACAGCAAAGCTCTAGGGAGAGACCATCGGAGCGCGGCGGTGGCAGCTCGTAGGGCTGGGTGCTACCGAGTTCGCGCACACGCAGAGCCTAGCTCCTGTTTTTAACGGTCAAGTTTACAATTATCTTTTTCTGACAGCAAAGCTGTTCGAGTCTCCCACGTATAGCCAGACAGGATCTGCCAGAGGCTTAATCTGACTAGATACTCTGTAGATGGATTTGGGGCTCTCACCGTCCTCCATTGTTTTCTACACATTGGGTGTTTGCACTTCATGCTTAGTTTTGATCTATGATTAAAGTTGTAACAGGAAGTTAAATTTTCTCTTTATTTCTGTCTGCCTGTAAGTCAGAAAAACTTTCATTATGGAGGTCCCCAAAACTCAAACCAGTCCTCTGGAGCAACTTTGTGATTGTGAAAAATATTAAAAAAAGACAGACAGACACCGGGCCACATGGGGTCCTCATTTAATATCAGGACTGAGAAAGTGAATGTATTTTCCAATGAGTATATATAATGATGCTTACATTTCTTTCATAAGGCATGCCTGTTATACAGCTAACATATTGCACAGCTCATGGCTACTATAATATCATAGGCAGGTAACATAAGAAACAACCAATGAGTTGAGTCAGCATCTTGACCAAGTACTAGTGGACCTTGACACCCCCCTTCCCCAATCCTCCACAGGGGTAGTAATCTCTAATCAGTGTTAGCAAGAGATATCAAAAATAGTTTTCTATAGTGGGTTGGTTATAGAACCTGACTTCTCCAATCTGCACTTGAGTAGCAAGTATGAGACACATTTTATGGTAGCTTCTATAAGACTATTATTTTTTTGGGGGGGATGTTATTAGAGAGCTGCATTCATTCATGAGACTGTATACTGAGATTTATTTATATTCTAAAACTGGGAGGGTTCTCCCTCTATTGGAGTCAGATTTCCAGACCCTTAGTTATGAACATAAAGGATTTAGCTGCATTACATTCTCATCTAGTCCCTCAGTTTACCACATATAACTCTTAAATAAAGGACGTTGTTTTCATCAGTGTGTAAAGGCAAATACATATTTAAAAAATAGAATGTTTACCAATTTTACAAAATACAGAAATAAACATGTTAATGATTTTAAATGTTCTAGATGCTTAAAGGGGGCAAAAAACCTTCTTGTGAAAGTTGCTAGCATGACATAAGAGACAATGGACTAGATACACAAATCTACAGTACACTACAAGCCTACAAGAAGAAAAAAGTAACAACCCTCTGAGAAGGTGGGCAAAGGACCTGAACAGAAATGTTACAAAAGATGACATTTGAAGGGCTCCTCAACACTCATGAGGAAATGGTCCCGGTCACTAGTCATCTGAGAAATGCAAGTGAAAATAACCATGAGAGACCATTTAGCACCCTTACCTGTGGACGAGTTAAAAAAAATCTACAAACAACATGTGCTAGAGAGGGTATGGTGAGATTGGAGCTCTTATCCACTGCTCCTGGGCTTAGAAATACATACAGCCATTGTGGAATGTGATATGGTGATTTCTAAAACAGATGACAATTGAAATAACCTATGACCCTGCAATGCCATTGCTCATATATCCAAAACAAATGAGAAATCAATCACGCTACCCCGCGTTCATTGCAGAATAGTTCACAATAGCAAGAAGTTGGAAACAGCCCAAATTCCCATCAGTTAGAAGAATGGACCAAACCAAACAAAAGAAAACAAAAACAAAAACAATTCTGGTATATACACACCAATGGAATACTACACATCTCTAAAAAATGATGAAATTATGAAACACCTTAAAATATGGAGAAATGTGGAAGGCATTTTGCTGAGTGAAGTTAGTCATTCACAAAAGGGCAAACTCTGTTTGAGTTCATTGCTATAGGATCCATACCATCAGATCTAGGCATGAGTCACTTTGCCTGAGGACACCTTATGTCAGTTGGGATCAAATGGTTAAGGGAGGGGAAGAGGATTTTGTCTACTGGGCAGCTGCTCTGCAAAGGTGTGGTGAGGTGTCTGTGGGCAGGCAGACATCTCTATCAGAGGGATGAGAGATTTGATAAGGAAATCAAGAAATGAGAGAGGAAAGGGAGAAAACAGGTTTGGGGAAATACAATGAGGACTGACCTCTGGGGAAGAATGACTGAAGTGTTTTAGGGAATTCTAGTTGGGACTGGGGCCATTGTCCTTGGTAATATGTACCACATGGGCCCCATTGACTTAGGCTTCTGGATGCATCCTGGGTGTATGGAATACTGGGAGATTGGATCCCAGCTGTTTGAGGCACACAGCATACTCCAGAGGCTGCAGCCGTGAGATCTGATATGAGAACTCCATTGAGTGAACTGGACTCTACCTCAGACACAGTTGTCAGCTGAGGGCTTACGATGGAAACTTTATGGTGTCCGAGGAAGCTAAAGGCAGCTGTATCAAGATTATTGAACTGTTAGTAGGCATGGCCTTGCTGTATATGCTTCATTAATATATGTATTATTTTGGCAATATTATTGTAAAATTTCCTCGACAATAAATCCCCATTGTTTATGTAAATAGTATCCAGCCATGAAAAAATTGATTAGGCACAAGTGAATAATTCAGGAACTGAAATACGGAGTTTGCCTACATTGGCCCAATATCGTTCTCTCAATAGGGCTTAAAAAATAACATCAGGGGCTAATTAAAGACAATCTTTTTTTTTTTTGGGGGGGGCACCACTGGCCTGGTTGGAGTAAGAAGCCCAGCCTTGCTCCTGGAGAGCTGCTGCTGGATTTGAACCGCCAACCCTGTGGGTCGCAGTCCCACACAAAACCACTGTGTCTTTAAGGGCTCAGCCCTAAAGATAATCTTAATGGAAGATTGATTGTTATGTCTCAGAGTGATGATTGATTAGAATCTCTACCATTAATTGCAAGGAAGTTTTGAAAGGAGGCCAAAGGCAGATAAAAAAAATCAAACAAACAAAACATAGATCCAGGAATGGATATAGGGCTCACAGTAAATCCTAGTTCTAACTTAATAACAGTTAATTCTTGCTTCATGACTCTTCTTGATACTTACCCTCAGGAAAGGAATGTCGGAGATTTATGAAGCATTGCAAATCATAATCTGAAGTCAAAGGAGGGATTAGTATCAGAGCCTAAATTGTGAGAATCTCATTTGCAGAAGGCTGTGGATGACATTGGGAGCACACGATACATATGTGGGAAGTACATAGGAAATAATTCTATGGTGATTTCCCTCTATCTGTAATAGAGGGAAGGGAGGAAAGTGGTTACCAAATAGAGGGCATTGGAGAGATGGGTATAGAAGATCAAAAGGATAAACCTGATTTGTGTGGGTAAAACCTTGCCAGTTAATTAAGGCTGATCTGCTTTTCTTTCTTTCTTTCTTTTTAACATTTCCTGTATTTTTCTTCTTATTGGGGTTTAGCTCAGATGTGTTATGTCATTGGGGGTCACCCTCTGGAATTTTTTTCTCAATAATATTATCAGGGATACTTACAGCTCTCATAACATCATTTGTATCAAGCATATTTGTATACATCGCCATATTAATTTCCCAATATTTTCCACTTGAGTCCTTGGTAAAAAGCTACTCTTTGCCACTCCTTTTTTTTAATAGCTCATTTTATTGGGGTTACAACTCCCATCACGATCCATACATCCATCAATTGTAAATTATATGCAGGCCACATTTGCACACTTGTTGCCATCACCCTCACAAAGCATCCTCTTGAATTTTTTAAAATATGTTTCTCTGCTCTTCATTATATGAAACCCAGGATTGATGAACCTGTAGGGACAGCAAGTAGAATAAGGGTCTTTGAGGGCATTACCATGGTGGTGGTGGTGCTGGAGGGGGGAGGGTGGAGGTAAAAGGGAGTCAATATTATGGAGTTCAGGAAGGAGAAGAATGCTCTAAAATTGATTGTGGTAACAACTGTACAAGACTCCTTGATGTGATCGAATGATGGAATGATATGCTAAATTAACTCCAAATAAAATATTTTTGAAAGAAAAAGAATAAAAGTTGCCGGCTCAGCAATATCTTGTGTCAGAATATAGGTTATGTGATTTTAGAATTAATAGCTTGAACAATTGCACTTAATGATATGTCAAAAGGGAATAACATTTTGTTTTTTCTTTAAATCCATCACATGGATTCACATGAAAATAAACTAAGTCTGTGTTGTTTTGTAACAAAAAATAAGATTTTGGGTTGGTTTCCTAATAAAAAGACTAGTCAAATTGAGCTTTTTATATCAATTTCTTTCTTTTTTTTTTTTTTTTTGGCATCACAGCTCTCTGGTGGTGGGAGTAGGAGGCCCAGTCCCACTGCTGGAATTGAACCTCCGTCCCAGTGGGCCGCAGTCCCGCGCACAACCACTATCCCAGCAGGGCTCAGCCATCAATTTCCTGATTAATAAGTTAACATTATCCCTGCACACTGTTAGCATTATTGTAGATTTGTGAAATTTAACAATAATTGTAGCTTTGAATTCAATTAATTTTATTTCATAGCCTCGATATTTTGTGATGTCAGTTTAAACATTAATTCTAAAATTAGGCAACATAAATACTTGCTCATTTTCAAATAGCTGGGAAATTTATAATTAAGATAAAATACTGAAACATGATGAGTAAGCATAATTTATAAACGAGTTTCTAAAATAATACATAGAGGAGATCTATCTTTGGGTTATGCTAATGACCATGTATCATTCTGAAGTCTTGTGGGGTGGTGGCTTCCTAGTTGGGCTGCTAACTCCAAGGTGAGCAGAAACCCACAACTCTGTGGAAGGAAGATGATGCTTTTTACGATGCTAAAGATTTACAGTCTCAGAAACAGCAGAGGCAGTTCTCCTCTGTCCCACTGGGTTCCTGGGAGTTGATATTGACTCTGGTAAGGAGATGGGAGTAGGAAAGGGTGAAAAGAAATGCATGAGGCTGTAAAACGCTGAAATATGGTTATTGTTATAAATGTTGAATCAAGGGAATTGATGAGGTTTGCTGGTCTGCTGAAAGGCTTATTAATGGAAGGCTATTGCCAATGATTTACCTTTTCTTAGTCTTTGTGAAGCAGACATTGTTATTTTATTGCAAGTTGTTATTAATACGGGTGTCATAGTGGTTCCACATTGGCCAACTAACCTCAAGGTGAGAATTTGAAAACCTCAGAGGGCCGGAGAAAGACGGGTTTTTCTTCTCCCGCCAATGATGGCAGTTGAAAACCCCCACAGGGCAGTGTACCCTGCTCTCTAGGTTAGCTATGAGTCAATGAATTAGGCAAGTTTAAAAAATTATGAGAGACCAAAATTAAAGGAGCCTGGTTGTGCAGTGCACAAAGGGTTGGGCTGCTAACTGCAGAGCTGGAGGGTCAAACCCACCAACCGCTCCAAAGGAGAGAGGGTGTCTGTAACCTAAACATACAGATCAGAAATCTGCTGCTTCTGGAACACTTAGTTCTGCTCAGTCTTAAGAAGTCCCTGTGAGTCAAAAGTGGCTGCATAGTCTAGGGTGTTTTTATGTGACGATCCTGGTCGGTTGAGGCTTAGTAGTTATCATCACAATGAGGAATATGCTTTTATTTTTCAAAAGAAGAGAAGATTGTTTTTGTCTTAAGGTAAGGTCTTAGTGTGTTCCAGAATATGAATCTGAGCAGAAAAAAATCAAGTGGAACTTAATGCTATCATGCCAGTAATGACTCACATTTGACCTTCAGTAAAATTTTCATGACAGGGGATCAGGTAGTCTCTTTTTTTCTCCTGCATAACAGCTGGAGGTTTTGAACCTCTGAGCTTGCCATTATCCATCTAATACTTATATGACAGTATCACCAGAGCTCTTGAAAAAATCATAGTGACAGACTAAATTTGAGGGAGCTCATGAAATGCAGAAAGCTCCAGTCAGTGCATTAAAATAAAAAAAAATACCCGTTCTTAGCTGAGCCCTGGTGGTACAGTGGTTGTGTGAAGGATTGTGGTCCACAGGGTTGACAGTTCAAATCCAGCAGCAGCTCTCCAGGACAAGGCTGGGCTTCCTATTCCCACCAGGGCAGTGATATGGGAGAAAAAAAAACAGTTGTTAAATCTGAAAAGAAATAATGAAATGTGGAGTTGAGCCCCAGTGGTATAGTGGTTGAGTTTGGGACTGTGGCCCATTGGCTTGGTGGTTCAAATCCAGCAGCAGCTCTCTGGGAGCAAGGCTGGGTAGCTCCCACGACCACTAGTGGGTAGTGATGCCAAAAAAAGAGAAATGATGAAATGTGTTGAATTTGGGCAGAGACTGCACAATTTTGATCAACATATTCACAAAGTTAACTTAAGAAAAAATATCAACTCATGAAAATGTCACTGCCAAATATTAACATAGAAATCTACCTGCCTGAATGTTCCCAAGAAACAAGGTTGGGAAGACAGCATCACATATGCTTTGAACATATTATCAGGAGTTTACCAGGACCTGTAGACGGATGTGATATTTGATGAAGTGGCGGATCAGGGGAAACAAGGATGACCCTCGAGGAGATAGGTGGGTACAGTGGCTGCCGCCCCTGGGCTGAAGCACAGTACAGTTGAGAGGACTGTGTAGAACTGGGTGTGTCTCTCTGTGGTACGCAGTGTGGCTCTGAGTTGGAACCAACTTGTTGGCACTGGATAATTACAGCAAAATTTGGTTCACTCTCTGATAAAATAAGAAACGGGTCGGAGCTGAGCCCTGGTGGCATAAGTGGTTGAGTGTGGGACTGCGGCCCGTGGGCTTCGTGGTTTCAAACCCAGTGGCAGCTCTCAGGAGCAGCACTGGGTAGCGCCCACAACCACCAGAGGCAGTAATGCCCCAAAGAACAAAAAACAAAATGAAAAAAAAAAAAAAGAAACAGATCTTAGAGCTCTGCTTTCCATATAATATTAGTCAAATAGGAGATATTCCATTTCTTGCCTGAATAAACTCTGCTTTGGGTTCACCTTATCCTGTCATTAATATTGTTTATTGTTGTTGTTGTTGTTGTTTTTTGTGGGCTAATGCCTCCTTTCCAATCTTTTTATTAAAATTTTTTTTTATAAATCATTTTATTGGGGCCCTTAGAACTCATAACAATCCATACATCAATTGTATTGTTTTAAGAAAAAAAATCCTGTCACTTGAGGAAGAGCTAAATAAATTCATCTAATGTGCACTAATGGACTATCAAAGTATTTTATTATCAGTTTGATTAAATAGGTCCTATTAATTAAGCCTATTAGGTCCAAGCTCATTCCATCTAGTTCATGGAAGCTCATGGTTGCATGATGTGGTGCACACCAGGATGGCTACATTGAATGTTCTTGAATGTTCTGTTTATGGAAGCTGATTGTTAGCTTCCCAGCCTTCCAGTTGGTAGTGCAGTGAAAATTCTTTGCATCATTCAGGTACCTTGCTAAATGGATAACCCAAGCATTATTTTTCAGGGATCCATTATTCAATTTTAGTCAAGCTGCCCTACCTCCTTACAACTCTTTAAAATTTTATGTTCATCTCAAGATTGCATAAGAAATTTTAAAAATTAAAATGAAAATTTGAGGATATTTTTAACACTAATAACTGTCTTTGAGACTTCCCAACAAAAATCTATGACATTTTGAAAAACTTTGTTATTGCTCTTGCTGTATATAAAGATGAATGTGGGAAATCATATTTCTTAATTAGATTAAGCCTATTATAAGAGCTGCCTGAGAAGAACTGTTAAGCCAGGAAGAAAATACTCTCTTTTTACAAGGTTAAGTTTCTATAGGGTATATGCTATTCATAAGGCTATTTCACAAATTGTACACTTTATGGCAAGGACTTGGTAAATTTTGGATGCTTTCCTAATCTATACTATATTTTTGCCCTCAATGGAAGCATTGATCTTCATCCTAGGAAATAATAATGTACTCCACATGCATGGAAAATTTTACTCTCTGTTCCTTCTGATATAATTGGCCACTAGATTAAAAGAACTGTAGCCGCAGCAGCCTCATTCCAGACAGGGCTTTGCTTTTCCCTGATGTTTGCTTCAAGATCCTGTGAGACAGCACATGTGGTGAAGTGGAGGGGCTGTGCTGGAGAAGAAGGCCCTTCAGGAGGTGGGTTGACACAGCCGCTGCAACATGGGGTTCGAGCATTGGAACAATTGTGAAGAAGGCCCAGGACTGGACAGTGTTGTGTTCTGTTGTGCCTAAGGCCACGAAGGGTAGGCATTGACTCCATGGCGCCCAACAACAACATAGGCTACATTGTGTGCTTTCCACATCAATGGACAGACTCAACCCCTACAGAAAGGATTGTACCAGATTCTCTGAAACAAGTATTTTCCTTCAAAAAAGAAACCCTCGAGTGTAGGCTTCCAAGCTGAGACTGGGTAGATGATTTTCTGTGTCAGTGGTCCTAGTTGGGACTTGCAGTCTGAAAGTCTAGTCTGAAAGTCTTTCTAGTCTGAAAGTCTATGTACTACCAAAAGCAGACTGCTGAAGCAAGGTCAGATTCATGAACATAGCTCTGCACTTATGAGTGATGGGAAAATTTGGAAGTGGAGAATAATAATGGCTAAATAACATGATAAACATAATTGATATTGCTTAATGGTATAGAGAAAGAACATTGAAATGGAAAATCTTTATTATGTAAAAAAGAAAACAGCATAGGACAGAATAAACTAATCAAAGAAATTTAACTGGGATTTATTAAAATTATTTTTGATACTCCCTTTAATGCCTGATTTATTTTATGGCTATACATAAGTTTTCTGTAAGCTATTTTTGAACTCATATAACAGATTACATTATATGATATATAACATATATAAAACATATAACATATATATTACACACACATATAACACATAACATATAACGTTACTTTGAAAAACTGAAAATGAAGTGCTGTTAAAGGATATTTTATTTTCAATGAAACCTCAGAATCTAGAAGCAGACTCTTTCAAAAAAAATAATGCTACTTTTGAGGGCAACATAGTTTGCATGTAGTCCATAAGAACCCGTCCTTTCAAACAAATCTTATACTTGGATAAACTAGCCATGTAACCATTAGTACTGTAAGATGGTGTGGTGGTGGTATCTGACTTCCTGTGATTTCACAAGGTGGGAAGAGAATCAAACTCAATATCAGTCCAAGGTTAGTTTCTATATGGCAGAGTTCTGACTTTCCTCTGCCATCCAATCTTCTTTAACCTAATCTGAGAACAACCAGTCCTTCTACTGTGTTTCTCTGCCAAGCTCAAGACTCTTCTTATAATGGCCACATAGAATTTATAGACAATACTCAGGATTATAGAGCTTATTAAGGAATATTATCATTACAGTTCAGGATTAGAAGTGTGCAGGATACAGTTCTTTGGTCAGCACATCCTCTTGAGCAATGCCTGCAAGCACATCTCTTTCTGGCTCATAGCCTTTTAGCAACCTGGTCGCTTGGCCTCAGTCCGGATAGGACAGTGTTAAAAAACTCCTTTAACTGCCGCTTAAAATTGCTCAAAGACACTCTACTCTGTCAGCAGTCTCAGCAGCAAAGCACTTAGCTCTAACTCTGGCAAACATAACTTCCCAAAAATTGCCCAGGGGGCATCTCACTTAACAAGCAAAGCTGCCCAAAGGCAGTCCACTTCCTCACTTGTTCCAGGAAGCTCACCCCTTCATCGGTGCTCTTGGTGCTACTGTCTCTCTTCTTTGCCATTTCTTCAGTATAGCAGCTCTCTGCTCCTAGATCAAGAGGGTTCAGTATATAGGGATTGTGGGGGCTGCAGGACTCTACTCTCTTTTTTGATCCTAGTGAGATGTCTCTTTTCACATCTGAGATAGCTCATTTTAAAGCTATCTGGGTGGCAAAAACATGTCGAAGCCCACATTAGAGATATATTGCGTTTGTGTGGCCCCACCTCACTTTATTTACATTATGAGAAAGATACCCAATCTCCTTGGTGGGTCACAAGCACTTCACATTTCCATATGTATACCTAGCCATTTGATAGCAAATGCAAAGATTAAGGCTAGACAAGCCATATCAAATAATTCACCGAACCTCAAATACCACATTTGGGAATAAGTCATACTTAATCATGCATGGGTTGCCAGGTGATATAATGTATGTGTAGCCAACCCAAGAAAACTGGCCTAGTGCCTTGGTTAGATGATTCCAGTGCCTAGGTCAGTGATTCTCAACCTTCCTAAGACTGCAACCCTTCAACACAGTTCCTCAACGTTGTGGTGACCCACCAACCATAAAATTAATTTTGCTGCTACTTCATAACTGTCCTTTTGCTACTCCTCTGAATCAGGTGACATCTGTGACTCAAAGCGGCCACGACCCACAGGTTGAGAACCATTGCTCTAGGTGCTAAAGGACATGCCAAGAACCGGAGCATGTTTGTGGAGCTAAAGAAGAGTAGAACGCACCTGAATTGTAGGCATCGCAGGCAGTGCCTTGGGTGGAGAGCAATGTGGTCTTGGATTCTTCATTGCAGAGTTGTTACCATCAGGTACTACTGAGTCTTGTTGGACTCGAAGTGGCCCAGGGTGACAGAGAAGTGCCCTTTAGTGTTTTTCTTTCCTGGGATTTTCCTCTTGTATCATGGGACCCTCAATAAAGAATTAGTTTGATCTTCAAAGTGCTCAAAACAGTAACAGGATAAATATTTTAAAAATGCACAAAATATCTGCAATGTCCAATTGCAAAATAGCATACTAACACCTGTTGAATACCCACTTTTCCATAAAATCAATAAGAACACCAGTGAAAACTACCAAAATCAACTCTCCCCGGATTCTGGAAACTAATTGAAGACTTAAAAGTATGTGAGTGCTTATTCAAGAAAAATGACTACACCTTATAAGAATAACGAAACTTTCATTTATAGCTCGCCCTAACCTCACCGTCCTCTCCCCAGCTCGGTGGTAGATGTGACCGGCAGCAGCCCTGTGGATAGGCTAGCTATGCAAGTAACAGCCTGGGAGGCCTAAAGGGTCAGAAGGGGAACAGAATGAATTTGGGGTGCTCCTAAAAACATTTTCATTTGATCTATTTGGAATATGAGAAAATGTATTATTAGTGCCCATTTTTATTTGGCTACTCTATGTGAACAGTTTCTCCTGCAGGGCATTTGTTGAATAAAATTAGTAACAATTGTTTAGCATCATGGCTGTCTAAGGCAGTGCAATTAGGCTAATAAGAAGTGGACTATAATCTTCAAAAGAAGTGAAATATTCATAGGGATTTTGAAAAGCTTGAATTATTCTCCAGAATCTGGAAGACCACATATAAAGAACTGTGTGCTTACTTTAAAAAAAAAACCGAGAATTTCCTAAATTCTCACCTCTGGTAGAGCTTGAGGCTCAAAACAGGATTTGGAGCAAGACTTGAGAGAATTGAAAGGAGAAATGGGAAAATCACCAATAATGAAGACGATACTCCACTTTCAATAATAGTTAGAACAACTAGGCAGAAGATAGACAGCAAAAAGTTAGATGGCCTAAGTATAAGAGGCACTTCTAGAACGCTGCATCCAACAACTTCAGAACATGCATTTTTCATAAGTGAATATAGAACATTTTTTCAGTGAAGTCTTTTGTGTTAGAAAATCTGTGCCCATGAATTTAAGGAGATTGAAAATGTTAAGCATGCTGCATTTTCAAAATGGAATGCGACTAAAATTTAATAGCAAAGGAAATCCAGCAAGAACACACATAGGTGGAAAGTGAAACATTTCTACCCAACCAATCTTCTTTAAGAAAGAAGAAATCATAAATGTAACAGAGCGGTAAGTTAGAAAATCTTTGGGGATGAATGAAACAAAATATAATATACCAAATTGTGTGGGATACAGCTAATATGATAACTAGAGGGGAAAATGTAGCTAAAACCTCAGTATTGGAAAGGAGAATGGCCTCCTTTCTTCTCAAATGTACCAAACCAAACGAATTCACTGCCAGCCGGTTGATTCAGACTCATAGCCACCCTATAGGAAGAGAAACACTGAGTTTGTATACCATGGGAAGAGAATGGAGTGCCCCAACTTCCTCATGGGGAGAAGCTAGAGGTTTTGACTGCTGACCTTGCTCGCTATTCCACTAGGGCTCTTCAACCTAGCATAAGAGGCTTGAACAGGGCAAATAATAAAGACTAGAAAGGACCACCTGTAGGCATTGTGTCGATTCCAACTCATGGTGACTCTGTGGAACAGAGTAGAGCCGCTTCAGGGTTCCCAAGGCTGTCATCTTCACAGAAGAGGTCTTTTTGTCTTCCAACGAGCAGCTAGTGGGCTCAAACACCTGACCTTTAGAACAGCAGCCTGACACAAAGCATCCTTAGAATGTAATAAGCCCAGACAGAATCCAGTTCATCAAGTCGCACTTCATCACTCTGCAACTCAGAGTGACCCTATTTAGGATCCTAAGGTTGCTTATCTTTTTGTTTGCCGATAGTTTCTTCTATGTTTCTGTGTAGTGGCTGTTTGATTTAAGCCACCAACCTTACCTGACAGTACCATCAGGGGTGCTGGGAAGGAAGAGGACTTTACAAAAAACTCACTGCCATCAGGCATTGCTGACTCAGAGCAAGTGCTTTGGGTTTCTGAGATTTTATCTGCTGATCAGGGTAGAAAGCCCAGTCTTTCTCCCCCAGAGCTACTGGTGATTTTCAACTGGCAACCTTGCAGATAACAGCCCAATGCATAACCACCAAATTACCAGGGATCCTGTGAAATAAAGCTTAGGCAAACAGCGTATCAATGAAAGCAAATATTGGTTGTTTGTAAAACTCATCAAAAGTGACTAAGTTTTGGCTACAGGGACCAAAAAAAAGAGAGAGAAGATCCAAGTGACTAATATTAGAAATGCAAGCAAGACAGTCATTATTTATCTTACCAGAGAAGAAATGATGCATTTAAATTATGGCATTGGTGAAGAAGATTAAAGGTACTATGGAATGTCAGAAGAGCAAACAAATCTGCCAAGGGGAATGTTTCTTAAAAGTGAGGAATATGTAACTTTTTCTCATGTATTTTGGGCACTTATCAAGAGAGACTGGTCCATGGAGAAGGATACCATACTTGTTAAAGTAGAGCATCAGCAAAGAAGAGAAGTACCCTTGACAACATACCTTTAGCAAGAGGTCTGGGTAGGAAGACTTGGCCAAAACGTAAACTTGAAGGATGTCTCTTTAGCTAGGGTTAGGGTCAGTGGAGGTGGATAATCTTAGCAGGCTCCCAGTCTTCATAGAGAGTGAGAGCTAGATAAAGATCCCCTGGTCTCTGCTTTGTCTTAGTGAGTGAGCAGAAATTCATGATTCTGATGAGTTTTTTACTTTGGCTTCATTTGATGAAGCCAGGGAGAGATATCTCCTTGCCAGAGTTAGAAATGAGCTGAACATCACTTTTTACTCTTCTGAGTAAGTAAGAAACTGGGAAAGTTGTTTATACTTGTATATTAAAGCTAGTTTACAAAAAATATTATGTTTTCTTTAATAATAGAATCTAAGTCAAGCTACATCTAAAACTTATTTACATTCTTAACATCACCTGCTTCTCAAAGTTTGGAACTTTCCTAAATAACTTTGAAATGACTGATGGTTCATAGTAGAGAGCGTCACAAACATAGAGACATTTCCGTTTAGTTCATATTCTAAGTAATTTGTGTTTGTGCGACTTAAGGTCATTACAGAAGCAACATTTCAGAGTCATTTATGATTGAAGAGTATCACAGAAGCACATAGAGTTCTAGAATATGACAGAAAGCATGCACAAGAACGTCCCAACTCATTCTCTGAGGGCAGTATTAAATCTGGCAGAGACATCATTAGAAAATACACTATAGACTTCGGGCCAGGGTGGAAAAGAAAAGAAAAGAAAAGAAAATACACCATCGACCAAACTTGCTTATCATTGTGGATGCAAAAATCTTCCAAAATGTTAGCAAACCACATCTAGCAACATACAAACAGAATGGCACAACATACAAACAGAATGGGATTTATCTCAGGAGGGCAACGGTGGTTTAATTTCAATGCACAGGTCTATCTTGATAGATTAAAGGCCCCAAACTACAGGACCATCTAAATTAGTGTAAATAAAAATTCAACTAACTTCTATATTTTTGCATAATTAAAAACACACAGTAAACAAAGAATAAAAGGGAATTTCTCAACCTCATAAAACAGCTAAGGGAAACCTACAATTATGTTAGATTTAATGGTGAAAAATTAGCTGTGTTCCCATGGGGAGGGGGGTCAGGGATAAAACAAAGGTGTTCATTCTCACTGCTCTTTTCAACATTGTGCTGAAGGTTTTAGCTAGGATGATTAAAAACAAAGAGATGAAAATAAAAGGCATATAGGTTGAACAGGAGGAAATGAAGCTACCTATTAACAGGTGATATGAACTCTGATATAGTAAACCCTAAATATCTCTCTGTCTGTCTGTCTGTCTCTCTCTGTCATACATACACACACACAAGTTTAGCAAGGTGGCAGGTACAAAATCAATACTTTAAAGAATCAATTCTATTTCTATGCTCTAGCAGCCCAAAAGGATTAAGAAAACAATTCCATCAAACAGAAGAAAATTATAGGAACAAATTTCACAACACAAAATGCAATATGTATAACTAAAAGCTATGAGGCATCTCTGAAGTCAAATAGGTACATAAGCAAATGTGGTGAAGAAAACCAATGGTGCCCAGCTATCAAAGGATATTGAGTGTGGGGTCTCAAATCCTAAAAATAAACAAATGGGTATCTAGTTGAGAAGTATCCAAGCCCACATGAAAGAAGTGGCCAGGCCTCAGGGATCAATCAGAAAAAAAACACAACCATATCACTGTGTGCACACCTTCCTGAGATGATCACTGAGCATATATGCAGGCATGAGCAAGAGTGGGGAAGAGAGCTGATGGTATCCAGTTAACAAAAGATATAGAATCTGAGGTCTTAAAAGCTTGAGGATGAACAATCAGTCATATAGCCAAAGAACAACAAAGCCCACATAGAAGAAGCACATCAGCCTGTGCAACCATGAAGTGTGCAAAGAACCAGGTATTAGGCATCAAAAAACAAAAATCATATCATTAAGTGCCCACCTTTCCGACATGATCACTGAAGACAAAAGGATGCAGAGGTAGATAGAGCGGAGGAATCCGATGAAGCCTAGATACCCAACGGTAATGTATCTGGGATCTTGAAGGCTTGAAGGTGAACAAGTGGCCGTCTATCCCAGAAATAACAAAGACCACATGGAAAAAGCACACTAACCTGATCATGCGGGTTCAAAGGGAGCAGATATCAAGCATCAAAGAATAAGAATCATATCACTACGAATGAGGGGGAGAGCAGGGAGGCGACCCAAGGCCCACTTGTGGGCAATTGAACACCCTGTTACAGGGGAGTCGTGGGGAGAAGACAGGCCAGTCAAGGTGTAGTGAGGTGGCAATGAAGCATACAACTTTCCTTTAGTCCCTGAAAACTTCCTCCCCCCAATTATCATGGTCCCAATTCTACCTTACAAATCCAGCTGGACTGGAGGAGGTACACTGCTAGAGATGGGAACTGACATAGAACAGATGAACTCCTTGGGGTCAGTAGTGAGAGTGGAGCTACCAGATGGGTGGAGGGAAGGTGAGAAAGGGAGGGGGAGTCAATTACAATGATCTACACATAACCTCCTATCTGGAGGACAGACATTGAAGGAGTGAGTGTGGGGAGATGTCGGGCAGTGTAAGATATGACAAAACAATAATAATTTATAAAGTACTGAGGGTTGGTGGGGGAGAGGGGAACAGGGACAGAGGAGAAAGGATGAGAAGCTGATATCTAGCGCTCAAGGTAAAAAGCAGATATTTAAAGAGTGATGATGGCAGCAGATATCTGGAGGTGCCCCGCACAATATATGTATTTATGTATTGTGAAAAGCGATGTATGAGCCCACAATAAAATTATCTAAAAATAAATATTTAATAAACTTCTAAAAAAAACAAATTAATGAAGATATAAATAAATAGAGAGACAGGGAGTTCATGAACTGAAACAGATCTGCAGATTTAGCACCCCTAACCAATTCCCTGCTGTGTTATTTGCAGAAATTAACAAACTGAGTCTAAAATCAACATGAAAAGTCAAGGGATTTCTAATAACTAAACAAATTTGAAAGATAAACAAGGTGAGGGCCTCACATGTTCCTGTTGGAAGCTCAGTATAAAGCTACAATAAGAGGGAAAATACAACGCTGAGAATACAGAACCCATATAGTATGGCTTTTTCTTCTTGTTGTTTTCTTTTTAACAAGAGGACCCAAACAATTCAAGAAAGAAAGAGGAGCCTCAAGCAATTGCTGTTGGAACAACTGAATACTCACATAGAAAAGAATGAAGTTTGTATAGTTAGCTTTTATGCCAATTTGGAGTAAGGAGTAGTTACTCTCTGGATATTATCTAACACAGTGTGATCAATTCCACGATAGCATCTTCTGTGAGAATAGTCAAGCAGTTGTGGGGACAATCGAAGTCTTTGAACTGATCATGCCCTTGATACAATTGAGGGTTCCATTCTGGATCTGGCACACTCCGTGTACACTGTGTGGAAGTGAGCTGACTTCTCCTGCTGGGTGTGAATCCTGCATCTGGTTTATCAGCATCCTGCTGGACCACCTGCCCATCCCAGAAGCCATCAGCAGGCCGCTGGACTTGGGTTCTGTCTGTCAGCCTCAGATTCAGTCAACAGAGCTTCCATCAGCTTATGGTCTTCTGGCTTCATCTTCCTGCTTCCTGTTTGTCAGCCACTGCAGCTACAGGACTCAGGGGAAGCCATCTGTTTGCATCCAACCCAAAGGCTTGAAGCAGACTAGATTTACCCACTGCTACAACGTTGTGAGCCATTTCTTGACATAATTCTCCTTCTATAAACATATACATACACGTGTCATGGATTTTGTTTCTCTAGTGGACCCATCCTAATGTAAACATCTACCTCATTCTATTGTTATGTCCCTTGTAGTTAGCTCCCAATCATTGTAACCTAATATGTAACAGGAAAATGCTGACAGGACCTGTACCAGCTGCACAATTTTTGATAGGTTTGAACCCATTGTTGCATCCATCTCATTGTCTTTCCTTTTAAAAAAAATCTTCAACTTTACCTCACATGATGTCTTTTTCTAAGGGCAAGCTCCTCCTTAATACATGTCCAAAGTAAAATAAAACCTCACCCTCCTTGTGTCTAATGCGCATCCAGACTGTACTTTTCCCAGAAGCCATCCATAGATAGTTCTTCAAAATAATATTCTTCATCAACAGCCTATTCAAGTGTTAACTCCTGAGCAGTCTTCTCTTTTCATTGTCCAGATCTCATAAAAGTATTAGGCAATTTGAACTAGTATTGCTTTGGTCAGGCACACCTTATTTCTGAAAGTGATTTAAGGAGGTCTTTTCTAGCAGAATTTCCCAATGCTATACATTTGATGTGTTGACAGCTGCTTTCATGAATTTGGACTGTGGTTCACAATCACTAAGGGCTTCAAGTGGTTTTCACTTTCAGAAAGCAAGGTGGGGTCATATTGTATTAGCTCATATTGTTAGGTGCTATTCATCTGGTCCTGACCCATATCAACATGGTAGAACAAGATGTGCCTGCTCTTGCTCCAGCCCCACAATACTTCCTATACTTGATTCCATTGTGGCAGACAGTCAGCCCATGTTGTGAAGGGCTGTCATCTTTTTCATAGCCCTTGTTTTTGCCCTTCTCTAACTTGTCCCAAGTATGTAAGATGAACCCTTGCTATCCTAGCCTATAAGGAGTGCTCTTCCAAGACATGAAATTAAGGTTGTAGGTGTCAGAAATGCCTCAATGACGCCTAACAACAACAAACATGAAATTAACTAAAAAATGTATCAAAACTGATGAGTAATACCTAAAAGTGATTAAAAGGAGTTCTGGGAGATGAAGCATTATATGATTCCATATATATGAGTTGTTAGTAATAGACAAATGAAGAGGGGTTTAGGAATTAATTAATGGTTGCTCAGGATGAGGATAAAAAGGCTGCTAATTTTATGGGATTTGTGTTAAGAGTGGAAAATGTTCTGGAATTAGATATCTTTAATATAGGTAATGTAAAGGTTTGGATCAAAACAAGAATTTCATGTGATTGGTAAAGTTCTTCCGTCTTGAAACATTTTCTTCAATAGCTTTGGAGCTCCTGGGGTAGTGCAATTAATGTATCCAGCTGCTAACTGAATGGTTGGATGTTGGAGTCCACTCAGAGGCACCTTGGGAAAAGGCCTGGTGATCTTTGCAATCAGGGATCACAGACCTGTGGGGTGCAGTTCTTCCTGCAGGGCATATATGGGGTTTCCCTGAGTCAGCTAGATGTCAACTGGCCAACTTGCTGTAGAACGAACTTATTGAATGTCCATCTTCATCGCTAGATTCTCGATATCTCTCTTCACAACTTCTAAGCATTGATGTGGTACTTCAGCACTTGTTCTGCATTTTCCTTTCTTTTCTATTTAAACACACACAACCAGAGACAGTGTACCATAAGTGTTGCTACACTTATGACTGCATAATAGCTATATGTTGATGGGGTAAAATTTATAAGCACTTTGCATCTAGCATAGTACATGTTGTGCTAACTACATTTCATATACTTAATAGATGATTAAGTGACTCAACCATAAGCAAGGTTTTCTATTATAATACTTGTCATTGCACAGATATTTTCTCTTATTTTTAAATGTTATCAACATATATTAGATATTTTGCTTTTTTTCTCCAATACAGAGATAGTGCAATCATGTGTGAATAAAGCTGTGAAAACTGTCATCTTTGACATCACTTTGCCCTTTGCAAAACTGTACTTCTATACAATGGTCATTTGGTAAACATGCATTGCTATAGTGACTTGAAAGTATTTTAAAAGGGCAAGTTTTTGATATTAGTTTTTAGATTCAAATTCCATTATTCGGGATCCTCTAAGCTATAAAATAACTTCTTATTGATATGCAAAAAGCAAGGAAATTGGGTTGATTTCATTTTGGTCAAGTGCAATATTTCTGTTCACCAGACAAGGAATGAATGAGTGCCAAATGCTGTGTGTGCATCATCTCAGTCAATAATCCCATAAGATTTCCAAACTATTTGTGATTGCACATTATGCGTGACTCCGTACATTACAGATATTCAAGTCTGTGCAAATCCTGGCAATCTCTACTTCCAGTGGATCTTCACACATTAGGTATCACAAGCTACATCAGTGCATAGAAAATAAATATATCTTTGTCCCCTATGTAGAAAAGTAGGGGGAATGGAAATTACTTATAAGGTATATTGTAGGGATAAATGAAGACATAAATTACTTGGAAACCATGCTTTCGGCTCAAAAATAGGTCATTGTCAGTTTATTCTCATTCTTAGAAGTGAAACCAGTGGAAATCTGCAGTTTTCCAGCCCACACACTACCCTCTCGCTCAGCTGTTGGCAATGAGTAATGGGCCTGACTTTGAAATTTTGCCCCAAAGCTCTGTATGAAATGACCTGGACATCCTGCTGAGGTTTGGGTGATTGAGGTTGACTCTTAGTTCCCACTTAGTAGTTGAGATGGGAGGACAGTACAACTAGATTTGCAGGTGGTTCAAGTTCATTATGTGGATAAACCCATTTTGAGACTTCTGGAGTCAGCCAACTTGAGTCCAAGTCTAACATAAAAAGGATTTTTAAACAGGGTAGTGGGTAAATATATTATTTCTTTAGAAGTTGTCATTCCTGTGACACTTGAATACATGATTATTAATATAAAAAGAAGAGTATGTACCTGAAATAACCACATGAATCATGCCTGTTAACATGATTATACCCTGCATGTGGAAATTAGTTTGACCTTTTCATAGAAAGAAAGCACTTATAGTACTCTAATTATTTCTGTGACACATCACATTTTCTATAACATTAAAGAGAGAATGGTAGATTAAAAACACATAATTCACATTACAGTTAATGACTTTTTAATTTATTTTACTTAATATTTGAGTAGCTGTTTCTTCTTATAATTTAAAAATTAAACAGTAGGAAAGACTCACTGAGAAGACTGTCACTTCTGTCCCAGATTCCATCTCTTTCCCAAAGGTAGCTGCTTCACTTTGATTTTTGATTTTCCTTTCATAGATTTATAAATGAATATCTAATCAAAACATCTATATTTATCCTTGTGTTACCTAAGCATAGCATATAGATTTTTAAAAACTTAATAGCATATTATGAAGTAAGTACCCTGGCCTGCTAAGAGGACAAACAAGCTGTCTTGGAAGAAATGCAGTCAGAATGTTCCTTTGAGGCAAGGATAGTAAGACTTCATCTCATACTTGGACATGCAGTCAGGAGAAATCAGTTCTTAGAGAAAGACATCATGCTTAGTAATCAGGGTGGTGGAGAAGAGGAAGACCTTCCTACTCAGGATTGGCATAGTGGGGGCCTTTATGGGCTCAAGCAGAAGAAAAATTGTGAGGAAGACACAGTATCAAGCAGTGTTTCCTTCATTTGTGCATCGGGTTGCTGAGTGTCAGAACCAACATGAAGGCACCTAGCAGAAGAAGCCACATGCTTTTCACTGACATGTCTATAACAGCAAAAAGACAGAAACAGTCACAAACCTGTGAAGGGATAGATAAAGCAGTTCTATTTTATACATTGCAATGGAATAGTATACATCCTTAAATAACAGTGACATTATTTGTCAAACATCCCATGCTCCACAAAGTTAGTAAATCTTATCAAGTTAAATATTCCATGACACCATTATTATAAAAGAAAATAAGAAAAAACAAAGCAAAAATGATTTTCATACCAATGAAAAGTTCATGAACTACTATCGTGAGGCCAGGGAATGGCAGGAAAGGAGGGAGTGGGCTAACAAAAGAAAAATGAAAGAACCATATTCATGGAGGGGAGTGGTGTGACAGAATTTAAAATTAATATATAAAGATGAAATATAAGCATGATCTTTCAACACAAGCTCCTTCAAGTTCAAAACACTTTTGTAAGCAATGCTATCAGCCATGTGGTTCATCCTTAAGGACCTGAGAACCAGAACAAACATACAAACTCATTGCCATAGTCAGATGGCTATTGAAGTTGCTTCACAGCCACCTTAATAGGGTTTTTGAACCTGTCAGACTTTACTTTATGACTTAATGTATGACTGTTTTCACTAATATAATATTAATTATTAAGGGAATATATAGTCTATTTTTGAGGCATAGAGTTTGAAATAAATAAAATCTATTTTTAGCAACTTATTTTCTTATCTCTATCTCTTGAAATTTCTGCTTTATACAAGATGCTGCTATGAATTTAGTTCAGAGGTAGTTATAACTGTCACATTTTTATTGTGGATTTTACTTTTTGTATAATGAAGTGCCCATCTTTGTCAATCTCACTTAATACCTATCTGTCTGAACTCTGCTTTGTCTGACATGAAGGCCTATGATAGTTTGACTTCTGGTCTCTTATGATCATTTCTTTGTGTCTGGGTAGTGGGGGTGTGTTTTTCTCATAAAGCTTAGATTTTTGTTTCAGTTTTCAGCTGTATGAATATTTCTTTGGGGATGTATGTCTTATCAGTTGTTTAGAACTTTGCTTATTAGTTAAATTTAAAGCTTCTTTTTAGAAGAGAGATGAATAAAGTTTCAATTGTTTTACAAATGTTTGGTCTCGATTTTCAGATTATTCTTGTTTTCTTATTGTGGATATTCATCTAGATATATATTCAAATATAGATATATGTCTTTCATAGATTTCTCTCCTCTGTGTATTTGTGTGCATGTGATATATATGTACCTTTTTATATGGTTCCTTTGATATTTAGGAAGGTATGGATCAAAGTACCTATTTTTGGTTCAGTGACTGGCTTTACAGTTATATACAGTATATACAGTATAACATTCTATTATTTAATCCTCTATTGATTTTGACATTAGATAAGTTGGTTCTGACTCAAAATGTCTCTCTGTATAAAAGCTCAAAAGACTGCCCTATTCTGTATCATCCTCACAGTCACTGTTGTTTGAGTCTATTGTTATAGTCACTATGTCAATCCATCTCATCCTTTTTTTCACTGATTCCAATTTTAATAAGCCTTATGGCCTTCTCTAGGAACTGTGTTGAACTGATAATATGTCCACACTATGTAAAATGAAGTCTTGCCCTTCTACCTTTTAGGAAACAATCTGGATGTACGCATTTCTTCAAAGATTAATTGATTTTTCTGAAAGCCCATGATATATTCCACATTCTTCACTGACACCATACGTATTCAGTACACCAATTCTTCTTTGATCGTTCATTTTCACATTTCAGTTTTGGAAGAGGAATTTGGAAATACCAAGATTTGAAGAGGGTGCACCAAGTATGGAAAAGGGGCATCTTTGCTCTTTCACACTTTGAAGACATATTTTGCAGTGGAGTTTTCCAGTGCAATACATCATTTGATATCCTGACTGCTGCTTCCATGAGTGTTAATTGTGGATTCAGTATAATGAAATCCTTGATAATTTGACCCATGACTGTTTGTCATGATGGTTTTCATTGATATTGTTGTACAGATTTTGTTTTCTTTACATTGAGGTGAGAGGCATAACAGAGACTGTAGTCTTTGATTTTCCACAATTCATGCTTCAGGTCCTCTTCTCTTATATCAAACAAAATTGTGTCACCTGCAAATTACAGGTGGTTAATGAACTTTATTCTAATCCTGATGCTGTATTTTATTACTTTAGACACAAATATCAGTAATAAGCAATGATAAAATGGGCATAGGCCCTCTGCTTACCCATTAAGAGTTAAAAAAGAACCAACAGATTTGGTAAAAAAATATTTAGTAGTAATACATTATATGAAGGGTTAGTTTCCAACATCTAAAGAAACTATAAGATCTTAATAAGATAACTACAATTAACCTATCAAAAATTGGACACATGGCATGCATAGAAAATTTACTAACAATGACATCCAGGTAGTTAGCAATCATAGTCAACAATATTCACAATCATTAATAATAAGAGAAACACAAAGTGACAGGGAGATACCATGACACACTGACTCTATTAGCAAAACTCAGAAAAAGAGAAAATAATAAGTGCTATAGAGGATGTGGACACACTGGAATGCTCATACATTGCTGGTGGAACTGTAGAATTTCACAACCATTATGATAATCAATATGGCTATTTCTTAACAAGCGCAAATATAATTACCATGATTCTGCAAGTAGACTTGGGTACTATAGTGACATACAAGTTTGCTTAAAACATAAAAGATGCAAAACAGTAAAGATATACTCAACACCACAGTTTTAAAAGAAAGTACCTCCAAATTAATTTTAATAGGTTTCTCAAAAAAAGGAATATTTTTATAACTATGTCTTTCATACTTAATGGACAACTCAGCTAGATATAAAATCCTAATATCACATTTTCTACTTCTTTTCCCCCAAATCTTTTTATTAGGAGTTAATCTAGCCATATTGTTCCATAGTTCAACTCCATCAAGTAGTATTGTACAATTTTTATCACAATCAGTTTCAAAACATTTCCTTCCTTCATGAATTCCTTGATATCAGTTCCCCTTCCCTCCCCCATTCTCCTCCATCCAACCTCCCCCAGGGACTCTTATTCTATTTGTTTTCTATAGATTCATCAACTTTAGGTTTTATATTCTGATAAAAAGACAAACACATAACAAAGTTTCAGGAAGGCTACCCACATTGACAAACTACATCTGAGAAACCTTCATAGAAGCATACACTCACAGAGAATATTCAGAACAAGATCTCGTGCACAGATTAAAGGGGAGATCAAGTGACAGAGTTGTAACTGTTTAAGTCAGGTTTATCATTTTGATCTACGATCATCATCTCTCTCATACTCTGATAATCAGTTTCTTCCCATTTTTCAATTATCAGTAGAGGGAAATCTCTGGAGGCTTATTTCCTGTGTTAATATTGCAAATGTATTTTGGCCTAACACTCTGATCCTTCTTCAAACCAGAATCTTAGAATTTAAATTCTGATACTATTCCTCCTTGGGATTTGGGTTATATAATTTACAATCCTTAGCCCATTGATGCTGGTGTGCTTTTTCTCATGTGGATTTAGGTGACATCTCACTTGGATGCCTACTTGTTTGGAAACAAGCCTTTAAGACACAAGATGCTATTTTATCTGATAGCCAGTCACCACCTAATTTCTTCACCAAACTTTATAATAGTAACCATATCTTTTGTGCTTCCTTCCTTAAGGTGAGTACCTGGCACATTCGTGTTTTAAGAACTAATTGCTCTCTGATTAGAGCTGGGATTCAGTGAGAGCCCCAAATCCCTTCCTGGATCTCTGATTTTCATCTGTCTGAGGCTTCACTTACAGACCTCCTTGCTAATTAGCTCGAATCTTATCTTCGTGGCACATGAGGATCTTTCGTTAATAGTGTCATTGATTAGTTGCTGGTACTATTTTTAAAACACAGTTTCAACAGGGAGTTTGAACATGTGTAGTCTAACTACATTTTGCAATAGCTGATGCTTCAGTTGTACAGAATAAATCCTTATGTGTACCACACTTTCTTTCTTTGACATTGTCATAAATTTTGTTTCATTGACACAAGCTTTAAATATTGCTTTGGAGTAGTTTGAGGTTAGGTTAACTATCTTTTTTTCTTACACATAGCGTGGTGTTCTTGCTTTTCTGTCTGATTATTTATATGAAAATTTCAGTAATTTAGTAACATGCATCTGGTGTTAATTGTTATGAATCTTTTCTGCCCTATGTAACTAGTTTTCCCTTAACCATGTAGTTTCAAATTGGTTTTATTTCAGGAAAATGTTTTGCACTTCGATTTTAAATAATTTGCTTTTTTTCACTGCAAAAGTTTTCTTTTTCAGAGGCTCCAATTCTATGTATATTGTCTCTCTAGTGTATTTCTCCAACCATTATCATTTTAACAGAAACAATCTCCTCCAACGTTGTCTTTATTAATACCATGTTCCTCCCCACCCCCATTCTTCTTACCTGATTCATATAAACTATTCCCTCCCCCTTCTCTATTTTCTGATATATTCATTGTATTTTGTAGTATTTCTTAGAGATTGCATATTGATTTGTCTAAAACAGCAGTAAATAGGCTCCGTGAAAGAAAGAAGTAGCTTTTCTGCTCCTATGTAACTTTACCTCTCAAAACCCATTAGGGTATTTCTATCCTCTACTGTAGGGTGCTTTTAAGTTGTAATCAACTTGGTTGTTGTGGGTCTGGTTTTTGGGGTATGATTCAATTTGAAGGATGTGTCCATCACTAAGATCACAGACTCAGAGTTGTGGCTTCCTGGGTTGAAAGACTGACTCCCTCTTTAACTAGTTGCATGACCATGAATGTCACGTTCCTTCATTCTTTGTAGCTGTACGGTGGAAGTCATAGTAAAATGAAGCTCTAGAGTTGCTTTGAGAATCAGTCAAATGAATATCTGCAAAGCAGCTAAAATACTTTCTGACAATACATACTACCTAAATATTATTTTTGGATTTTTGTGTCAATTTATTAAAAATGCATAATCACAAATTTTATTGATTTGGTGACATTTTAATTTTCTCACCTATTTGTAACTTTTAATGCTCTTTAATTTCTCCCTTTATTATCATTGTATCTTCATCACTACTTATCAATGAGTTGACTCCATTTTCTGATCAAATTCTTTGTAAGGGAGGCTTTCAGGTAGTTTTTTTGTCCACTCAACCACAGTTCTCACTTTATATTAATGATCTCTTATGCTTGGTAGTTTTCTGTAATTTCATTTTTGCATAGCCTCCTCCCATATTGACTTTCAACTTAGCTGAACATGCTTTAGCCAATAGGATATCTGCAATCACGACACAAAAAAACCTCACACAAACAACTTGGAGCCTAAAAAGTATGTGTGCATATAGGCCTATGTTCTTGGATGTTTATGGGAATGCTTCCATCTTCATGTGAAAAGGCTTGTTCTAGCATCTTAGAAAGGGAAGCATGGTTGCACAGTGATTAAAACACTCTATGGCTTGTACCCACTAACAACTCTGTGTGGAAAAGATATCACAATCTGCTTTCACAAAGATTGTAGCCTTGAAAACCCTATTTTTCAGTTATACTCTGTCGCATAACCCAACTCATTGGCATAGAGTTGATTCCAACTCATCATGACCCTATGGAGAATGTCCAAGGCTTGGAAAAATTTGATGAGAGCAGACAGACTTATCTTTTCCCACAGAGCAACTGGTGGATTTGAACTGACAATCTTAAGGCTAGTTGTCCAGTGTGGACAGGAGAATGCGACATGTCACAATCCACTCAATAGCAATGAGTTCTCAATGAGTGAGCCTCTTGAAGATGAGATAGAATGTAAAAAGAGGCTCTGGGCATCTGTGTCATCATATGAGGGGTCCAAAGGGATAGTTGAGCTCATCCCAATCTGTCACCCCAGGGAACTGCTGGAAAATAATTGATAACTTTTCAAAGCATTATTTTGGAGTGATATATCCTGAAGCAATAGATTATGGATTGTTGAATGTACAACTGATGAGCTGGTCTGTAAACCTTCCCCCAATTCACAATAAAAATAGACTACAGATTCACTTTTCCTTCAGTGTCAAAAACAGACTGCTTCCTGTGAATGCAGCTTCTCTCTAGGATTCTATATGTGGCCCCACCTACTCTGAGTCTCTGAAGTGAACGAGCTTCTGCCACCCGATCTGTGCTCTCTAGTTTTCACAGACAAGAGATAGCTCTCTGTGCTTCATAGTGATTATCTGATGAATTATAATTTTGCTGACTCTAAGACTTGTGCTCTGTTCTCCCTGGAAACACTCTGTCCCCTTTCTTTGCACCTTTATAGGCCTTATTCTGAACTTACTCTTTCTGTTCCTGCTCTGCTTTTGAGAGGCAGAGATTTGCACTTGATAATGAACCCTTATTTCCAGGAAGCATATTTTTGGACTGGCATTCTCTAATAGCTGCCATGCTGGTTCCTTTTACTCGGCTCCAGGTGTCTTCTGCCCAAACTCAGTCCTTTGGGAAACTTGTTCAGTTATTTTGGGGTTTGTGGGGAAATTTTGTTTACTTTTTCCAAAACTGGCAGTGGCATTTTTTTCATATTCCATAATATTTGCATATTTCTAGAAAGACATGGAAACGATGTATCAAAAATGACATTCTTATCACACCAAATATACACAAGCAAAACAAAAACTGAAGGAAAAAACCCTCAAACCTAACCAAATGCCATCAAGTGAATTCTGACTGCCAGTGGTTTTTTGATGCTGTAAAACTTTACCAGAACAGACAACTTCATTTTCCTCTAGCAGAGTGGTTGGTGAATTTGAAGTCTCAACCTTGCATTTAACAGCTTGATGCTTAATCTACAGCACCACTAGAGTTCACATAATTTTTTTTGCCACAAAAATGTTCTTTGAACCTAGTTTTTTTGAAAGTGATGTAATAAACTTGACACCTATACTGCTCTTGCTTTCCGACTCATCGTGACCCTATGAACAATAGGAAGAGACACTGCCTGGTCCTGCACTGTCCCTACAGTCATTTTTCGAGTTGAGTCCATGTGGCAGCCACACAGTCCATCTCTCTTGCCAGCTCTTTTCCAAGTTTTCTTCCTGTGACCAGTCTCTCTGGATAACAAGTCCAAAGTACAGGAGGTAAGTCTTGCCATCCTTGCTCCTAAGGAACATTCTGGCTGCACCTCTTCCAAAATAGATCTGTTTGTTCTTTTGCTGCTCATGGTACTTTTAAGCTCCTGCACCAGCACAGCAATTCAAATACATCCATTCTTCTTTGGTCATCCTTATGCAATGGCCCACTTTCACATGCATATGTGGAGATGGAAAATACCACGAGGGCTATAGTAGTCACTAATATCTGCCAAAATTCTATTGAGAGGTTGGGTAATGGGGAGCACACAACTCAAAATAGCACTGGGTTGAATTATAATTTACGTTACCATCAGCACTCTAGTCCAGCAATAAGGTCTCTACATTTAATGCATCTGACCCGTTGATCCTCATTGCAGTCTAGGATGAAGATACTGTAACCACTACACACAGACTGTTAGAGCCATGGCTGGACTTACTGACTTCCTTCCACATGCTCATTGCTTCGACATTGAAAATTTTGGCTTGTAGCTCAATTTTAAGGTAATGGATTAGGGGGGAATTTATCAATGCTAAAACT
The DNA here is from genome assembly GCA_004026705.1 of Nesogale talazaci. Classification (NCBI taxonomy): domain Eukaryota; kingdom Metazoa; phylum Chordata; class Mammalia; order Afrosoricida; family Tenrecidae; genus Nesogale; species Nesogale talazaci. Next base: position 142,347 of record PVJH01000253.1, read on the forward strand.
TTTTTTTTAAAGGTCTAGGAAGGGTAAATAAGCTTTGGGCACTTAGCACCATCTCCACTGAGAAAAACTGGGTAATCTGTGATCTCAGGAACAGTAGATGAATATGTTTCCTCCAGAGGTTGGAAGAGTGCAGACTGACTATTCCATCCCTTCTTGGACGGTTCTTGGGGGTGCCTTCAATTATGTGGTAGGAGGCTGATTTCGGGTCAGTGGATGACTAACAAAGCTATTGCGCCTTTCTTGGCAAGCTCCAATTTATCCACCGTGTCACATGCAGTTCAGATGCTTTAGAACTCCTTGGCTCAGTTCGCCTCCAACACAGAGGAAATGACTATCACTTATGCTGGAATCCAGGCAACAGGAGGGAGTTTTAGTGGGAATTGCTACATGTTATGGTGTATAGTTTTTTACAATGCTACTGTTCTTATCTGTTTGGGTCTCCAAGAATCTTCTTCCATGAGGCTATGGTGGGCTTCCAGGACTTCCTGCTAACCATTTCCAGACCTCAGCCCCTGATACAGTGCATTGCAAATAACATCCAACCCAAGACCCTCCTGGCCAGTCCTTGAGTCACGGCTGACTCATAGCGACCGCGTGTGGGTTACTGAACCTGCAATTGTTTCGGGGAGTGGAAAATCCAGTCTTTCTCCGGAGGAGTTGCTGCTGGTTTCAAACTGCTGACATGTGCCACAAATGCTTACTGATATGAATGATGAGAAGGACGGTTTTATTCATTGCAGTCGCCCTGATCTCTAGCTAGTGTAGCTGGCCAGCACACAAATGACCTCCTGCCCATCTTCTCCCTCCTGCCCTTACCAGGTTTCTCCCTGCTTCCTTTCTGCTATAGAGTGTGGCCTGGACAACTGGGTAAAGGGGACAACTGGGCGAAGGGGACAACTGTGCTCCCCCCAGCTCCCTGACTGGCAGGCTTCCGCCAACTGTCTCCATGAAGCAGAGTCCAGCAGGTGCGGGTGCCTGCTGCCTGGTCCTAGGGATTGCCAAGTTGTGGGACCCACTTCCAAGATGTCTCTGCCGAGAACGTTCATCCTGCAGGAGTCTGACCCCTGTGTTGCAGGGCACCGCGCTGATCTCATCTTGGAGCTCCTTTGTGCAACAGGAGAGCGGCTGGGCCCCCACCCTCCTGCCCACTCCCTCTGTGGAACGTGCCACACTCCCCGGCTGGCTCCACTTTCCCCGCCCGCCTTGGCGCACCAATCCCACTCTCCCCCCCCCGCCCCCCCTTCGTGCTGCCGGAGGATGCGGTGCTTCTAGTAAGGTATTCAAAGCGGATGACTAGGAGTGACTGACACGTTCCTGGGGCGGTGAATCGAGCGTGCGCGGGCGGCGAGGGGAGGGTACGTAGTGGCAGACGACCGCCGGTATTATGAATGGGGGCGGTGAGGCGAGTGTGGGGTTCAAACCAGGATTTCTCAGCCTCCCGCTCTCGATCTTGGCGCCGAGGGGAGCGACCGAGATGCCCTGAGCTCTCGGGCAGGTGGGGCACTAGTGGGCACAACTCCCTTGGAATCGAGCCCGGGAGTATTGCGGGAGGTCCCGAGAGGTAGGTGGTCCGGAGTGGAAAGGCGACTGGGCGGGGGTTCGGGGCGATGCCAGGGGCTGGGCACCTTGCTGCGCTCCCCAGCTTTCACAGGGGGTGACTTCCGCGGTGACGACCCCCGACACCGTGCGCCGTGGTCCCCAGAGTGCTTGTCCCTGCCGTGGGGGGGACCAGAGCCCTCTGCGGAGGTGGGGGGGGGGGTGGAAAGGCGAGAGGGCTCGGCCGGCCAGCCGGCGGAAGAGCGGCTCGGCTCCGGAGAGCCTGGTGGGCGCGGGCGCTGCCCGGAGCTGGCTTCCCGGGAGCCGGTCGGAGGGCGCGCGCAGCCCGCGGGCGCGTCCGGCCCGGGTCGGCTCGCTCCTCGGCCCCGCCGGGGCGGCCGCAGGCTCGGGGTCTCCGGCCAGGCTGCCCGCGGGCGTCCGCGAGCCGCGAGCTCGGCCGCGGAGGGAGGCCGGAGGAGGCTCGCGCGGCTTGGCCGGACCCCGAGCGCCCGGAGCCACGGCGGCGGGAGCGCGGCGGCGGCGGCGGCGGTGCAGCAGCTCCGCCCCGGGCTGCAGGGCGGCTTCGGCGGGTGCAGCTCGAGGTGAGGGCTGCCCGTGGTCCTGGCGGGGGCGGGGATCTCCCGCTTCTTGGACTTTCGCAGGCGCATTGAAGGCGATTAGAATGTAGGTGTTGCGGGGCGGATTGGCGGGGGTCCTGGTGGAGGTCGGGTCAGCATGGTCGTCTGGATCGGTTCCTTGGAGTCCCTTGGAACCAATCCAACCACTGGCCCCTTTCCTTTCGTGTCTTTTTATTTATTTTTTTTTTTGCACCAGTCTCAGTCCTTGGACCTCTTGGCAAGTGGCAGGGAAGAAGAGAGGGCCCAGGAAGCAGAGGGAAAGGGAGAAGGATTTATGGCTCTCTGGTGCCTGCTGATGGACTGCAGGCGACTGGCCTGAAGAAGCCAGTCCCCCAGAAGTATCCCAGAGTTTGCTGGGCTGGGTCCAGCAAGGTCCCACCGGCCTAGGAGCTCAGGCACTAAGTGGGACGCCCCCAGGCCTCAGTACTAAGCAGGAGGTGGTGCCAGGAACTTTTGATGCTGGGTGAGGACTGCTTGAGGTACCAGGAAAGAGACTGGGTCCTCCTGCTTATCTTCTCTCCAATTCCCTTTCTTTCCATTTTTATAGACGACTGGTGTATATGCCATACTTTTAACAAAAATCCCAACCCGCGGGCGCCAACTGTTTGAAAGCAAGTGGAAAGTGGAGATTAGCTCTTCCTCACAGTGTGTTTCATTTTAAGATAAATAGAGGAAAGGACTTCAAAAAGTTCCTGAAAACAAAACAAAACCCAGTATCATTTTAGGCTATTTTTTTCCACAAGCTTTATGAAGTCCCCACATACATTTGCACACACACGCACCTGGGATGAATTCTAAGCAATACTTTGAGAATATCACCTAAGACTTCATTTGCATTGTATTTACATCATTTGTATATGATGCTACTAACCAGAAATGTTAATCTATGCACTCCACGTCTGAGGTCTGTATGAAAGAACTCCTTGAAACACACCCATTTTACATTACAATGCTTTTTACACGGCTGCATTCAGAGGTTTCTAGCTGCTTGAAACCCTTGAATTAATTATGCATAAAAGGCATATTAAACTTAAAAAAACTAAAATACACCTGAACTCCAGATGTTGTTTTTTTTAAGTGCCGCATTTACTTTTCGCTCTTTGTTTTACTGAAAGCAATTATTTTATCTATAACTCATATAAAACAAAACAAAACCTATTTGGGTGCTTAACCCTTTTTTTGGAGTACACTCTGAAGCCATAGGAGGAGTCTGGGAATGACTCCTGCATAAATTGGATCATTCTGGCCAATGATTTCACGTCAGGTAAAAGAAATTCAGTTGCCTCATTTATCTCCTGACATCCTCAAAGAGAAACCTTGTCAGGGTCAATGTGTGTCTTCAGTATAACATTTGCTTGCTCGATTCTTCCAATGAATCACTCAGGTCTGATAAATGCTTACAGGACACGAGTAGTCATATATTTGCCAACTTTTTTTTTTCTAATAACAGAAGGTCAATTTACAAAACAAAATAGAAATTAAACAAGTATAACTATTCAGTGTGCTGGAGTTGTGGAGATTAGCTAGCCGTGATGAGAGTTGTAAGTGAAATAAGCTTGCACTGCATCTACTTCTAATTTTACCTTAACTGATTTTCCTTTTAGCTTATTCTGATTTGACATATTGCAAAGATGAATTATCCTAAATTCCTCTAGAGGGTCCCCCCTGGACATGCTTGTTTGCTTCTGGAATAGAGTTGCTTTCAGTTTGTGGAAAAAGAAATCCATCACATGTGGCTTGCTAATCTTGGAGCTATTTGTTCATCTTGACACTGTTATTTACTGATTACTGTTATTTATGAATAGCAGTTATAGCGTATGTGCACACAAGGATTCATTTTTGTACTGGTACTAAAACAGAAATAACATTTTTCTTTTGATTTATAAACGTCCTATTTAAAAATTATGAATGAAGAGTCCATGGTGACTTGTAATGTCATATCAGATTTACTTTGGGTGCATGAAGAGATCTTAAGTTAGAACGTTTTAGGGATTAAATCATCCCCTTTTGCTCCTTTCATGAAAAATTCAAGCAGCACCATTCAGAAGAGGCCTGAAGATGAAGATGATGATCACAGGATAGGTGAAGTTCTTATGAGCCCTGGTGGTTAAAGACAACTTGGGGTGATATGCTAGACAGAGAGGTGACAGAAGAAACCACGGTGATGAAAGAACTTGGAAAGTTCAGTGGTCCAAACCTGCTCTGTTGGAGAAAAATGTGACAATCTGCCTCATTAAAGATTTATAGGCTTGAAAATTCTCAAGGATAATTCCATGTTGCTCCATGGCTCTCTACAGGGAAAATCAACTCTTTTGTCATGGGTTTTTGTGACTTGTGAAACCTTTCATCAAGAAAGGGCTTATTTCTCCAGTGTTGGGAGTTCTGCCTGCTGATTTCCTCCAACACTAGAGAAGCAAGGTCTTCCATGGTCTTTCCCTGACCTCCCATGGTTAGCCCTTGAGGAATTGCCACATGTGAAGAAGCCCCATCACCCCCTTCCCAAGACCTTGCCCCTTCCAGGCAGCCCACATCCAGTGCTGATAGAGTCATTGTTATTCAGAGTATGGAGCCCACCAGCCCACATACAGTGCTGATACAAGCATTGTTATTCAGAGTATGGAGGTCTGAATACTTGAGCCCACCTCAGCACAACTCTGATGAATTCTTCTACTTTTGACTAGCCCCTGAAACTTGCATTGCAACTTGACTCCTCCCTCCCTTTGCCCATCCTTTCCCATTTTTACTCAGCTTTCGATAACAAGGTCTGTTCTTTAAAAAAATCACACAAGCAAACAAAACTCAACCCCTTAAAGTCAGAGTCAGCTTCCCCTATTTTATGGCATACCCGTTTCAAAACACAGCGTCATGTCTCATTGGACATTGGCAGGTGCTTTTTCTTTTCGGTGTTTCTTACTTTTAGCATTCTTTTCCAATTATTTGGGATTTATTAAGCTCTTTTCAGGATCTCCAGTTATGCACTAGATAAAATCTTAGAAGCTAACTGAAATGTTGGTGGTTTGACTTCACCAGATACCCTGGAGGAGAAAGCTGTGGCCGTCTGCTTCTGTAAAGGTCTATAATCTTATCCATATTGCCAGGCAGTTAGACTCTGTTCTGTCAGGTCTCTGTGAGTCAGACTTGATTGGAGAAAAATAGCAGGGTGCTCTTTTCTTCTATTGATCTGAAGATGAGATTTTCCATTACTATTCTCTCAGTGGTTATTCTTGTTTCAAATACTCATGTTTCATCTTAATGTATTTTATTAAAATATACCTTGACTAATATATGAGCTTAAAATATTTTAATGCAGATTATCATCCCTATCCCATCGTATTGTAGAGTCTTGTAGTTTCATGACATATTATACATTCTCTATGCTCTTCTCTTTCTTTTTTCCTCCTGTGTTCCTTTTTATACAATATGTTTTTCATTTTTGTACAATAAATGACTATTTACATTTATTTGCATTGTTTTTGCTTACTTGGGTTTTGTTTCCTTCCCCCTGGATTCAAATTTCATCTTATTGATGTTGCTATGTATATGCGAATATTAATCTTTTGTTTGTTTGAAATTATATTTCATCCTAACACTTGGATAATAACTATATGGGGGGGGCAAGATTATAATTTGACAGTTGCTTTAAAGAAATAATTCCATTGTTTTCTTGATACTATTGTTGATTATTAGTCCTCTCTTTTCTGCTTGCTTTGAAGATTATACTCTTCAATGTTCTTTGGTGTTTGGGGTATTCTTACATTTCATGATGCTATATGTAGGTGTATATATATTTTTCCTCTGTAGTATTTTTTTCATCTTTAATCAAATGATTCCTCTGTCTCTGGAATTCTTAAAACTTGTAGAATTACTTTTTCACGTACGTCTTTCCACCATTCTCTCTATTATGTGTCTGAAACTTGTATTAGACATAGTTGGATTTTCTTATTCTCTCTCTTCTCTTCCTTACTGCTCTAAAATAGTAAATTCACAAATACTTGTATATGTTCTTTTTATCTCCAACAGTTATATTAGCACAAAATTTACATATCATGCAATTCAATAATTCAATTATTCAATCATATCAAGATGAATTGTACAACCATCACCACCTCAATTTTAGAACACCCCACCTGACAATCACAATCAGTCCTAGGGTTCCTTGGCATTTTCATCCTTATTGTGAACTCTCTAAATCCCCTCCCCCTCCCTAACATACCCCACCCTCACATCCCCTATAAACCTTTGTATCAGTTATTGTCACTATGCGTCCACTCCTTCTGTGCTTCATGAACTGGGGAACCCAGCAGAAACAATAACAAAAATTGAAATAAGGTGGTAAGGATAAAATAATAATGACATCAAGACAAATGTACAAATAATGAGTAACAAATAAAAGACCTCCATCAACATTCAAAAAGCCAGGGAAGCCATTTCTGTCATGGAATAAGTAAGAGATACTTGTTCCCAGAACCAATCCAGATTACCTTTACAAGGAAGTCAACTAGCTATTGAGTTCCATCCAGCATAAGCAAGATTGTAATGGTTTCTGCTTGATAGAAAGGCTGTGTGAGACTCTTGTCTGTGACTAGAGGGGATCTGCCAGTGGTTCAGTCTAACAAGATACTCAGCAGATGGGTTTTGGACACCCACCATTTTCTATAGCCTTTCATAAATTGGGTGTACATTATTTTAGCTCTGATACTTTCTTCTTCACCACATTTGAATTTTGTAATTGCCATCTTTGGATTGCACAAGCTGGTGTGCTTCTTCTGTGTGGACATAGTTGACTCCTCACCTAGAGGCAGCTTGTTTGAATACAAGCCAGACACTATTCCCTTGGTAGCCGGCCACCATCTACTTTCTTCACCACACTTTGCTGTGCCATCCTCATCTTCAGTGGTCATCTCATGTGGGTGAATGTGGAGCAGGATTATAGGGATAGAGTTAAGCAGGAGTCCAGACTCCATCTGCTTGTCCATAGGGTTTGCACAACTCAGGTTTTCTTTGGTGGAGGTAATATGGTAGAAATATTTAAAGAAATATATCATTCAATACTTTGAACAATATTGAGGATCATGCATCCCTCATCTAATTACTTACGTTTCTTATTGAACATTGACTTAGCTTTATATTTCTAGAAGCATATTGAATGGGTCTTCCCAACCTCCTTAAAAATTCTTTTTTTTTTGCTTTTTATTTCCTGGTTCCTATACTTTCATTATGGATTTACTTTACTTATTTATTTTATCTTTACTTCTTTTACAATCACTTTCATATTGTTTGCTTATTTCATTTCTCTTAAAGAACATATTGTTCCATGTTTGGGTCTTCCTAGTGGATCTTTCCCATGTGCTACATTATTTGGGTGATGGTTTATTTTCAACAAGGTTTCTGTTTTATTTTCTGTGAAGGTCACACTTTTTCCTCATTTATATGTTTCTTGTATAATGATAATGTGTTTGCTTCTGTGGAACAGGCCAGGGATATCACTGGTGTGGGATCAGCTTTTATAATAATTTCTTAGCTTAGGATTCCATGTAGGTGATATAAATTCAAACTGATATAAACCTATGTGTGTACATAGGTTTAAGGATTTAATTCAAAGGGCACATTTCGTTTTTCTTTATAGGAAGAGACAGACTTTTTTTGTGTGTGCGTATTGCCCATTGCCCAGGCTAAGTTTCCAGGTCTAACGCAAAAGATCAACTTTTCTAGGGCTATATGTAAATATCCCAGCTCCACTTTCCTCCCTCTCTTGAGCCAAAGTTACCTGCTTTTAAGCACACATAGAATTCACAGCCTGTAGCCATTAATATTTGTGTCTAACTTCAGTGTCTCTTTGGATTGCTATCATGCCAATTTATATATTAGTTGTTATAGCCTGTGATACTTTTCTGATATTCAAAATTTATCATTATTATCATTCATTCTTTCTTTTCCATAAAGAGCTTGACTATTTAAAGTATTTTATTTTTCTGCTTTTATTTTAATCAAATGTCTAGGTATTAGTAACACTAGAGAGTTTAGACCACGTTAGCTTAATGGCCATGGTGGAACAGTAAGAGCTATGAGTATGCTCAATTAAAGAATTGTCTATTTGTGCCTTACTACCGCCACCGTGAATTCACATTTTGCACTTATATTTAATGTATAACACTCTGCATTTTCTTTTTCTTCTTTTTTCTTTTGATCTTTAAGTACCTTAGTATATTAACACAGCCATGCCAGTTTGTCTTATGGAATGCCTCTGAAGCCATCTAAGTTTTATTCACTTGATTAAATTCAGGTTGAACAATCTTAGGAAGAAGACCTCTTTCTACACAGATGATGTGTGCTTCTTATTACATTAGAGAAGGAGAACCAGTTTGTCCCATTCCTGTTAAGTAAATTACACTTCAAAGGTAGTATCTACCCAACCCCCCCTTTTTAATTTAATGTTTTAAACTTTAAAATTAATTAGGCATCTCTGGTGTCCATATAGAACCTCCATGAGTCATAATCAGTTCAGCAGCAACAGTGGGCTTAAGTTGATTCTTGGATACTGAGAAACCTGCATCTGCACAATGTCCATACTTTATCTCTAAAGAGACCTTTTATCTTGAGACAGGGAGATCCAGTGCACTCACTTTTCTACAATCGCAACCCTTGAAAAACTGTACAATGCACCATACCCAGAAATCGACACAGAGACAATCTGTAGCTCTTATTCAGATTCCTCCAGTGTTCCATGTACTCAGTTGTACATGTCTGCATCTTTGCAATGTTACCACATGTGAATGTTGGTGCACTCACTTCATAAACCGTCCAAACACAGAAAAATTTCAAAATCTCCCTTACTCTTTATATCTGGCTACATTCCTAACTGCAGAAGTTGCTGATATGTTCTCATTTCTCTAATTTTTGTCATTTCAAAAATGCCACGTTCCTGTCATCATAGATTTTGTCACTTTTGTGATGGATTATTATTTTAATTTTTTCCTTCAAAATAATTCTTGAGAGATACATCCCTAGTATCAATAGTTTGCTCCTATTTGTTGCTGAGTAGTTTTCCTTACTATGACTGGATAATGGTTTATTTTTTAACTACTGAAGAATTTGGGGGTTATAGCACGGTTTTGGTAATTTTGGTTGCTATTCAATATACAACTAAAAGCTGCTATGTAGGTTTTGTTGTGAACATGAATTCCTTTACATATATGGAATAAATACCCAGTATTATTAATGCTAATTTGTCTTTTAAAAACATTCTAATCTAACTCCTCTGTCACATTATTTATTCATATGGTTGAACACCAATTCACATGGGAATCAGACCACTGGTGCTCACATATAAGTTCAGGCAGATGCTGAAGACAATAAAAACAAGTCCATGAGGGACAAAATATGACTTTGAGTATAGTCCATCATCATTTTGAGAACATCTCAAGTACCAATCTGTTTCATTGAACACTAAAGACATGCTAAGCCATGGGAGGGCCTCAAGAACATCATTCAGGCCCCATTCATAGAAGACAAGTAAAATAGAGAAGATCAAAGATCAGAAGAGACTATGAAACTTGCTTTTCATCATAGAATAAGTGAGTTTAAAAGAAGAAACAAATTCTAAGAGCTGACAGAAAATTTCAAAGGGCAGCTAGAGAAGGCAATGTAACATATTGTAATGATATATGAAAAATACCTAGAGTTAGAAAATAGAAAAAGGTACTCAGCATACCTTAATCCAAAAAAATTTAAGCCAATATTCCAGCCTTGAGTTACAATCTTGAAATTATATGGGCAAATATTGAATGATGCAGGAAAGAAGAATCAAAAGATTCTTTTAATCATAAAAGAGGAGTACAGAGAATTACTGTACCACACTGAAGTAGCGAATGTTCCACCATTTCAAAAGGTAGCAGATGAACAAGAACCAATGTTGCTTAAAGGAGAAGGCCAAGCTGCCCCCAAAGGATTAAATAAAGAGAAGATTCCAGGAATTGATGAAATGCTTATTGAGATGTTTCAAGCAACTGATGAAGTTCTGCAAACACCCATTCATGTTGACCAGTGTGTTTGGAAGGCAGTTACTTGGCCAGCTGATCGGAAGAGTTCCATATTTGCACTCATTCCAGAAAAATGTAGCCCAACAGAATGCTCAAATTATAGAACAACATCGTCAATTATCATATGTAAGTAAAGGTCTGCTGGAAATCAGCCAGCAACAGTTGCAGTAGTACTGTGAGAGGGGGCTGCCAGAGACTCAGGTTGGATTCAAGAGAGCATGTGATAAAGGACAGCATTGGTAATGTCAGATTGTGGCTGAAAGCAGAGAATACCAGAAATATGTTTCCTTTCATTTTATTGACCATGCTAAGGAATTAGACTGTGTGAAGCATAACGAAAGCTAGGAATTCCAGAACACATCATTGTGCTCATGTGGAAGCTGCAGATGGATCAAGAGGCAGGTGTGTGAGTGGAACACGGGCACACTGCCTGGTGCAACATCAGGAAAGGTGAGCATTGGGGTTGTATTCTCTCACATACTTATTCAATGCTGAGAAAATACTCAGATAAAATGGATTCTATGAAGAAGAATGTGGCATCAGAATTGGAGAAATCTTTGCTTGTGGAACATAGGGATTTGTAGCACTTGGTGATGAAGATCAAAGATTGCAGCATTTAGGGCGTTACAACTCATTGTACAGAAAACCAAAATCTGCTCAACTGGACCCAGCATGAACAACAGAACAAAAGTTTGAAGTTGTCAAAGATTTGTCTTGCTTGTATCTAAAACAGAGAGATATGCCTGTGATATGTACTTTATATTGTTTTTTCCCTCCAGACTGTCTTAAAATGTTTGAAAAGTATTAGTGCCTATCCATCTCCATTTCTTTAAAACATTTTTCCATCTCTTTAAGAATTGCTAAAAAATTCAAAATTTCATTATCAAATGAATACTTTATTGTTTTTAGGTGCCCTTGGATGGGTTCAGACTCATGGCAATGCTATGTACTGCAGAACAAAACACTCACTCCTGGACCCTCCTTATAGCTTTTACTATGTATCAGCCCGTGGTCAGCCCCATTGTTTCAAGGAGATGGAACACTCACTGGGGGTTTGTCTCTTTTTCTTTATGAACTGTGATGTTCTTCTCTAAGGACCGGTCTCTCCTGACAACATATCCAAAGAAGCTGAGATGAAATACGTACTTCTGGATATACTCGTCCAAGGCAGATTTGTTTGTTCTTTGGGAAGTCCATGGTACTTCCAATATTGGTCATGGAAATTGAAATATCTATATCATTTCCTATCTATTGTCCTCATTTAGTATTGAACTTTCACATGCATTTGAGGCAATTCGAAGAGCCATGACTTAGATCAGGTGCAGTTTTGTCCTCAAAGTGGTTTCTTTGCTCTTTAAAACTTGAAATAAAAAAAAAAAACTTGAAATAGCCTTGTGCAGCCAACTTGGCCAAGGCAGTATGTCCTTTGATTTCTTGACTGCTGCTTCTGGAAGTGTAGATTGTGAAACAACCCCCCTGACAATATTATATTTTTCCATTCATCTTCTTTTTTTTTGTGGGCATCACTACTTCCTGGTGGGAGTAGAAGGCCCAACCTTGCTCCTGGAGAGCTGCTGCTGGATTTGAACCACCAGCCCTGTGGGCCGCAGTCCTGCACTCAACCACTATGCCACCAGGGCTCAGTCCTTATCTTCTTATTTTCAGGAAAGCTAGGTTACATCATTTACACACGCATCTTATTGATATTTTGAGTCAGTTAAGGGAAAGGTGTTAAGGTTCATAGTCTTTGTCTCTCTTGGTGTACACCTCTTGTAGAATTATTTGATTTTTTGAACTGAGCCTGAAGGTAGAGATCACTTATTTCCTCCTGATTCTTGTTAAGAAAATTGAGACCACAGAAGACTGAAAAGAGCCATATTATTTTGATTAAACAATAGCAGGGCTTGTTTATTCTGGTTTCTTAGGGTTTTTAAATTGTATTTTTTTTGAGAAATCAGAATTTTCTCTTGAGATGATTTTTTTAAAAAAAATTAAGGGAGGCATGATTTTTCAGTATTTATTTTAAAATGAGAAGAACACTTTTATATGTTGGCATGATATAACAGTAACATCCTTTAAAAGCATGTTTGAAAATAGGAACTTATAAATAAACCAGCCATCTAGAAGAACACCCTTGCTTTTACCCTTGACCCTTTCTCCTTCCTTCTTGTTGGAGAAAGGATGCCCTATTCTGAGGAAAGCAGCAACCTTGCATTTGTGAGAAGCAGATCTGTCCTCTTAGGAAGGTGAAGTAGAAACAGAGGTAGCTTGGCTCATTGCTGATGGCTTACAGCAGATGTACTAGCTTTGTACTTCCCAATTGTCAATTCCACATGAAAAATAAGCTACTTGTTTCTCTCACTTTTTGTCACTTTTTCTTTGCTTACTCACAAACATATTTCCAACTGAATGCAAAGAGTAATTTATGTAACTTTTCACACTTTCATTTTTGAAGGATAAAATTGGTGTCTATAGAAATTTGCAGTGAGTGAACTTGGACTCTAACAGTGAAGCTCACCATCTCATTCCTACTCATAAGGACCTTAGAAGACAGGGCAGAAAGGCCCAGTTCTCCAAGGGAGCAGAAAGCTTCATCTTTTGCTTGCAGAGTATGGTATGGTTTTGAACGACTGATTTTCTGATTAGCAGCCCAGGGTGTAACCATTAAGCCACCGCTATTCTCCTTCTGGAGAAGCAAGCAAGGACATGAGCATTGGGGATAGTTGATAAATTCCCATTTTATTGTTCATTTTATGAAGAAGAACTTGCGACTTTCTGTTTTGTGTTGCTCGGGGAATATTTCAAATTTTATTCAATGGGTGAGATTTATAAGAGGAAAACTATTTCTGTGACTCACACCTCCTACTTAGTCATGATCTTCAGTAAAGTGGGGATATGGTTCTGGAATACCAATGAGTCTTGGAAGATATATTTCCCCCCATTTTGAGTAGAAGCATAAGCAGCCCATTGCTGGGTGGCTGTCTGTCCTCTGCCATGTTCAGTGCCAGGCATCTCTATTAGATTCCATCTCCTGATGTCACCCTTTTGCCTGACTGAGAAATAGTCTTAGATATAGTGTTTAAAGGGAAAGCAAAAATGGGCATTCACAGTTCAGTGGCTAGAACAGGTGGAAAACATATATTTTTAAGTGCTGTGAATGAATTTTTGCATTAAATCACATGATGAGAGGAAAAAGAAAAATCCAATGAGGAGTCGTTTGAAATATTTTATCCGTTAATGTAGCCTTTACTTGAAAATAACAGGAAATTCAATGTCGAATGACTTAAGTGAATAAGGAGCTTATTTTTCTAGGGGGCCCTATAGATGCAGGGCTCGGTTTTAGTGCTCGGTTGTTTGAACTCCCAGATGGATAGACTGAACAGGCCAGCTGCTGCAGGGCAGAACGACGAGGTGACAGTCTGTAAAGATGTCCTGTCTCCACAATCCTCTGGGGCAGCTCCATGCTTTGCTATAGATTTGCTAGAAAGCTGCACGTTGGGGATTTTATTTTTTCTAAGGCTGTGGTAACTGCACAATGAGATTAACAATGATCCAGGTTCCCTCTGGCTTCCTAATCTGCAACTATTAGTTTATGCCTATCTTTCCCCCAATGGAAAATTATTGGTAAAACACTCGACCTGGCGTCTGCAGCCAAGACAGATGTGGGGAGGATAGAAAGTGGTGTGCCCTTAAGTTGATCCCAACTCAGAGTTTCCTCAAGAGGGTCAGAGAAGAATAGCGCTTCCCAGGCTGTCAGCCGCAGAGCTTTTGGTTTTTCCTCTGAAGTGCTCCGGGGTAGGTTTTCTTCTCTAATCTGAAGTTGAACTTGAGTACATTGGTGAGATGTACCACCTGTTCTGTAGGCTTCTCATATCTTCTAGAGCTGTGCCTGTGACTACTCCTAAATACCCGGAAGTCAAGATACAGACATGCTCTCTGTTTCCACCCCCCCGCCCCAAACTGGGAAAATTGGCTATTCTCAAACATCAGCTTTGTTATATTCAAAGAGAAGAGGAGAGTATACCTTAAGCACTCAACTGTCATAGCTTTAGTGCTGTGATGATAGAAATAACCCAAATGAGTTGCTTTAAACAAAAATGTTTTTATTTATTTTTTAACAATTTAAGTTTGTGGAATGTTGGACTCAGAGCACCAGCTCTAGAAGAAGACTTTTCCTCTGTGATAGCCCTTGTCTATTGCCACACTCTCCTTGCTAGTTTCATAAGAAAGAGCCAAGAACCATTCCTTTAGGTGCCTTCCAGATGTTTCCAACTCTTTGCCAACTCTCAGCGCACAAAGCACTGCCCAGTCCTGTGCCATCCTACAATTGCTCTCATCTTTGAACCCATAGATGTAGCCGCGGTATCAATTCACCATGTCAAGGGTATTCCTCTTTTTTTCTGCCTTTCCATTTGATCAAACATGATGGCCTTCTGCAATTGGGCTCTCCTGACAACATGCCCAAAGCACACAGGGCAAAATCCATTCTTCCCCCAAAGAGCATTCTCATTTGTTTATTTATTTATTTTTGGGTAGTCTACAGTACTTTCAATATTCTTCCCCAGTACCATAATCCAAAATGCTTCAGTTCTCGTTCAGTCTTCTTAATTTAATATGAGGCAATTGAAGATACCAGGGATTTTTGAGCTAAAACAACTTCAAAGTGGGTCAAAATGGAGATGAAATGATAAGGTATTATATTTAAACCTAGCCACTTCTGCCATGAACAACTTTTCAGGGCTCACTGTCTGATAACCAGACTATTCACAGGCCTTAACTAGGGTCAGTGGGCATTCACCAGAGGCTTAATCCACCTGTGGGCCCTGCAAATGAACTTGGGGTTCAGCTATTGTTCACAGCCGTCTGCTAACTGGGTGTTCACAACTTAAGGTCTGATATCATTCCATTCTTTGGATCTTATTATTTATACTTCCTGGCTCACATAGGTTGGACTACTTCTTCCATGTGAGTTTAGTTGATGACTGACTTAGACAGCTGATTGTTTAAAGACAAGTCTTCAAGACCCCAGCACTATTCTTTCTGAGAGCTGGGCACCACCTATGTCTTCACTACACTTTGTTATAATGGAACTACCTAGAGATTAGACTCTGGTGAGTCTCCTCTGCCCACAGAGCAGGATGTGAATAGCCTTGTGGTCATGCAGAGTAAATTGGAAAGTGGATTATTACAGATGCAGCTGGATTAAAAATCTAACCCCTTATCATTTGATCTCTTTTGGATCTATTTGAAATTTGTTCTGGTTCTTAAATTTTTCTTTCTTTGTCCACTGAGATATTTTTCTGTTTCCTTTTGTTATATATTTTTTGGGGGGGGCATCACTGCCTCTGGTGGTCGTGGGTGCTACCCAGTGTTGCTCCTGAGAGCCGCTGCTGGATTTGAACCTCCAAGCCTGCAGACCTCAGTCCCGCACTCAACCACTTACGCCACCGGGGTTCAGCCCCCTTTTGTTATTTTTTTGTATGATTTCTTTTATATATGAAATCCTGGATAGGTAAATTTGAGGAGATGGTAACTGGGGATATGATGGAGGAAGTTGGTGGTGGTGGGAGGAATAGGGAGCTAATAGCAATTAGTATAAGAAATAAGAAAATGTTCTAAAATTAATTGTGGTGATGATTGCACAACTCTTTTTAATATCACTGAGCTACTGAATTGTATCATGTGAACTATGTGCCCCCACAAATCCTGTTTTTTAAATTATACCACAGCTCAGGGGAGACTCATTTCAGTCACTAAAGAAACATCTTTGCTTTTTAGCACTTTGACAAAATTTTCTGCAGCAAATTGATCCCTGCCATGCACTGTTTGGTCTCATGCTCGTTGCTTCCACGCGCATTGGTTGTGAATCCAGGAGAGATGAAATTCTTGATCGCTTTAATCATTTCATTTATCATGATGTTACCTACTGATCCAGTTGCTATAATTTTGATGTTCATTACATTGAGTTGTCATCCATACTGAAGTGCTTTGCCCTTCTTACTTTCAGTAAGCAAAGATATCTGCATATCCCAGGTTAACAAGTCTTCCTTCAGTCCTCACACAGTTTTTCATATAATCCAGCATCGCTGGACATTTGCTCAGCAAACAGGTAGAATGAGTCTGGCTACAGGATGTGTGTAGAAATCTCTTGTTTTGGTTGCTCAACCCTCTCTTGACAGATGTGCACATGCCTTATGAGCAGAGTGTAGAGTTCTGGGCTTCCCCTTCTCAAGGGCATCCTTAGAGTGTTTTGGTCAACACAGTTGAATGCCTTGGCAGAGTCAATAGCATATAAATATACATCTTTTGAGACTTCTCTATTTTCAAATAAGATCAACTGACACCTCTTGTTCCACTTCCTCTTCTATCACCATTCTTGTTCAACTTGTACTTCAAGATAGCTGTTACATAATACTTAGATATTTCTTCTAATCATTTTCTTCTCCAATAAAGGACCACATCTTTTTGAAATTCTGAGATATCAGACAGTAAGTATACCATCGATTATTATTTTATGCAGTGCTTCACTCCATTTTTGTTTAACATTGTATCTATAATTTTAAGCTGTTTTATTATCATCAAATTTAAATGACATCTATGAAAAATACCCAAGGACAAATATTTGATTTTAAAAGAATGAAAGTTGGCAGAATGCCAGCATTTTTACTTTGCTATTCTAATGCAGGATATCGACAAAAATACCTTGTAATTGAGGGTGCAGTCTTTATTTGACAAAGGCACTTAGAAGCTGCTGGTACTCATCAAAAAAGATAATGGATTCTTCTTGGTTAATGTTTTTTCTTACATTAAAATAGGGTGAGCCAACTCTTCTCACTATACTTCAGAGGAATATTACCAAGATTAATGAAATAATGGATGTAAAGTGTATTACTCTGAAAGATAGTGCTATATAAATTCTATAAACAGTAGCATTAATATGTAAACAAGATGATGGGAGATCATTTCCAAAAGTATGTATCCTAACCAGGAATTTTGCCCATGGACAGCAGTTTTAGTTTTCCCAATGGACAGTGATACTGTATAAAAATGGAGTTTTATATTTCTGTATTAACATATCAAAGGTAAACCTCATGGTGAGGGAGAGAGTACAGAAAGAGCCTCAAGCAGAGGTGATTTATTAAATAGTACAATATACTGATAGATATTTCCTCCCTAGATTAAAAACACAAACAAGAACTCCCTTCAGTCTTTTAAGTTGTTAGGGATATGGCAAAAACCCTTATTTAAATATATGCTCTTAGGCATAGAATGGAACTTCCAATGATCATACAATTAACATAATGAGGTTCTGCTTGATTTATAAAAATATCTTCAATACATTTTGGGGTCACATATTCAGTAAATGTTTCTGACATCCCCCTTACAGGCTTGTAATCACTGAAACACAATTGGAGACAGTACGTTATTCCTTATTTCTAACCTACGTGCTATGCTTTGAATGCCCTGAGCAACAGTAAAAATACACTGCATGAAATAGTGTTAAGAATGCTCGACTTTGAGCCAGGGATAGAAGTTGGCATTTCAGTTTTGCCATTGCCTGTCTGAGTCATTGGGAATGCAATTTATTTGTTTTGTGTAAAGAAATATCCCTGCAAGCCCTCGTGACCACACAGGCTTGTGTGCTTCTTCCATGTGGGCTTTTCTGCTTCTGTGCTAGTTGGCCCCAGACACTGTCATTTGGTAGCTGGACACCATCAGCTTCCTCCACTCTGTTTGCCTTTGCACTCATTTGTCTTCAGTGGTTGTATCATGAAGGTGGGCACATAATGATATGGTATATGATTTTTGTTCTTTGATGCTTGATACCTGATTCTTTCCATTCTCAAGGTCGCACAAGCTGGGATGCTTCTTCTATGGTGGACTGGTATCAAGCATCAAAGAACAAGAATCATATCACTACAAATGAAGGGGAGAACAGGGTGGGGACCCAAGGCACATTTGTGGGCAATTAGACAATCCCTTACAGAAGAGTTGCGGGGAGGGGACAGGGCAGTCCGGGTGGAGTGACAGAGCCATGAAATATACAACTTTCCTCTAGTTCTTAAAGGCTTCCTCTCACAAACACTCATGATCCCAATTATACTTTATAAATCTAGCTGGACTGGAAGAGGTACACTGGTACAGATGGGAACTGGAAATATGGGAAACCCAGGACAGAAGTGTGAGAGTTACCGGATAGGTGGAGGGAAGGTGGGGTAGAGAGAGGGAGTCAATTACAAGGATCTAAACATAACCACCTACCTGGATGATGGACTTCGGAGGAGTGGATGAGGGGAGAGGTCGGGCAGTGTGAGATATGACAGGATAATAATAATTTATAAAGTATTGTGGGTTGGTGGGGTGGGGAAAGGGGAATGGGAGGGGAAGGGATGAAAAACTGATATCAAGGACTCAAGTGGAAAAACAGATATTTTGAGAATGATGATGGCAGCAGGCATGTGACGGTGCTTGGCACAGTATATGTATGTATGGGTTGTGATAAGCAATGTAGGAGCTCCCATTAAAAAAAAGAAACATCCCTGAAACCACATTCTTTTCCCTTCAGACACAGGGAAAGCCATATCTTTGGGGGAGGAGTGTTGAGTTTTCCTCAGGTCAATTTTATAGAGACAGGCCTTCATTCAACCATGGCTTTGGGGTGAAGAAGATGAGCCAGACGTGGTTAGCCATAGGGGAATTTATTATTATTTATTTTTCTGTGCCTATTTCTTTTTCAGTGATTTCTGAAGACAAAAGCGTAGGTGTGAAATATGCTAAAATTGGTAGCTAAGATGCAACAAATTCAGTTCAGGAGAGAACGTCATATGTGGTCAATCAGATAGATTATTTAGATGGTGTTATCTCACTTTTATGATGTTGAGACTTTACAAAGTCTTGTTGCTTTAAGCTGTCTTGATATGAACATTGTTATAGTCTTAGAAATTGCAAGCTGTCTTCATTGTCTTATGAACATTGTTATAGTCTTAGAAAGTTAAGTTAAATTCTGGCAAGAACTTTAGTGGAAAGAAGCACCACCCCACCCCAATATTGTTCATTGTGATTGAAGCAGCTCCTCCAATAATTTAAAAGCAAACACACCCACCTCCAGTGAGTTGATCCTCACTTGGGTGCCCTGTAGAGGGTATATGGATATGGGAGCAGATAACTTTGATTTTCTCTGGTGGTGCTATCATGTTTGCATTGCTGACCTTATGATTTACAGTTCAAGTACTAACACAACCGCACCACCAGTGCATTACTCACAAGGATAAAAAAAACTACAACCCAAAGCCACACTCACTGCCATTGAGTCATTTCCAACCCACCGTGACTCTATAGGACAGGGTAGACTGTGAACTGCTGCTCTTGCAGTCAGCATCCCAATATGTAACCATGACATTAGCAGAGCTCCTACAAGCAATTAGACTGTAGGAAACCCCCAAGAGAAGAAGATCCTTTGGGAAAGGTATAGAGAGTGTGGGAGAGATGTGGTGGTCAAGCACTACCAGAAAGTGAGCTACTGCTTGTATTTTTCCAAATGGAGATTCTTGTTCCACTGTTTGCTGTCAAAGCATAGGGTTTGAAGAAGATGGGAAATTCTCCAGAAAATCTCCTCAATGGGAAAATGAGAGGATTAGGCTAGATTTTAGTTTCATAGTCATTATTTCTCCTGCACAACTCCCTTGTTTTAAGATTGCCTTCCAAGCCTAGTGTCTGAAAAATTATCTTTTTACAGTAATCAGAAGCATATAAAGCAACCAATTAGAGCTTCTAATCAATATGCAAACACTAGTGTTGCCATTCTGAAAAGTTATAATTTTGCCTGAAACAAACTGATTTAATAGTTTGTCTCATTCAAGCATGCATATTTTACTACATTGTAAATTTATAGATCTCAAAAGGTGAACTGAAAGCAGTGATTCCTGTTCTATCCTTCACTCCCTGGGTTACTGCTGCTTCCTAGAAACACTCACCTTCCCAGAGTTCACTGCATCTTCGCGCTTGCCTATTTTGTGGAATATGAGGTTGATAATGCTTTCTGCTGCTCTCTCCTTAGTTTCAGTTTGATTACCTTTGTACGCATATTCCCTGTTGCCAGTCACACACACACGCACACACACAGCAGATATGCACTCACTTAGCTTCTTCATTGAAAATTACTATCACTCACTAATAAATTCTTTTGTTTGACTATTATGATTTTTCTTCTAGGTATATGTTTCCTGGGATTTCTGTTTTAGTTCTTTTCTTTAATGAAATTAAAATACTTTAATTGACATATACGTCACATATTTACCATCCGGTTTGATCGTCCACTCAGTAAGAAGATTTGTGCGATGATCACCACAGTCAATTTTGGAATATCTTCTCCTTGTACTCATTGGGAGCTCCACCTTCACCCCCACCCTCCCCTCCAAGCCTTTAGGCAATGATCAGTTCAGCTACTGACTCTCAGGATGGACCGATCCCATATTTCATGTACAGGAAAACAAACAGGAAGCAAACACACACACACACACACACACACACAGGCCCCACCATCAATGACTTGATAAAACATAGGAGCACATCACTCAAAAAGAGAGCAGAGAATATTAAAAGTGGAAATAACTTAAAAATGGGCCAAAGGGAAATGAAATGATGAAGGGTTATACTTTAAACTACCTACATCTGCCGTATCTCTCACTGTCTCATGCTCAAACTGCCAAGCTAAATTGTAAACCTCTTAATATATTAAAACCCACAACACAATCTAGACATGTCATTTTGGAGCTGCGCATGAATGTGCGCACTGTGTCTTCCTTTTGCAGCTAAATTACTTAGTGCAATATAAGTTAGGGAGCAGGTATGCCAAAAATCTATGATGGCTCAAACAGACTAGAAAGACGCTCCTGTTCATTTAACAATTTTCATCTGTTCCAGAGGAATGGGCAGCATGGTGTGCTAGGCTGCTTCCTGCAGTCATTTAGGCATCCAGGAGAGAGGGATGTTTATTGGATTCTGTTGCAGTAACGAGCCTATGGGAAACGAAATGCAGCGGTCATGGAAACCCTATGGGCGTAGTTGTACTCTGTCTGGTAAGGTTGCTGTCTGTTAGAATAGACTGACAGCAATGGGGTTTTGGGATTTCCTTGGCTTTAAAGAAAGGGTGGGAAAATCTTATAGTTTTAACCTGGAAGTAGGACACATCCCTTCCAGTTTGATATCATGGTAAGGGCTCAGTCAGATGGTCACTCTTTTGCAGAGAAGCTGATAACCCAAGGGACAGTGATTTAAACCCATCAGCTGCTCTGCCTCCTCCTGCAAAGATTTAATGTCTTGGAAACAAAAAGAGGCAGCTTTACTCTGTCCTACAGGGTTGGAATGGACTGCACGGTACTGAGTTTGTTTGGTGTTCGGATAAAAGGAAGTGAAGATGGCTGGACAGTGATTAGTATGTACACTGCAGTCATTCAGTGGCTGTATTTACTTCTTTCCTATGTTGGAGTGCTTGTTTCCTGATTTTGGTATTTTGCTCTTTGGTGAATTAATCCCTTGTTTGGATGGATGGAACACATCCTCCAATACATCTTAAATGGTACCTTAAAGGCCAAATCTTTGGGGTGTTTTATGCATGAAAACATATTTACTCTGGCTTATAAATGAAAGGTAGTTTTTATAGATAAAGGATTCTTTTTTGGGGGGAGGGCAGATAAAGTATTCTTGTTGGAAGCCATGTCCCCTAAAATAATTGAGGACATGTTTCATTGTCTTCCTATTATCATTCTAACCACTGAAAACTGTGATGCTACTATGAATCTTGACTATTTAAATATTAACTATTTTTTCTAATGGGAAGCATTTGCCATCTTTCAAAGGACTCTAAAATTTCAAACCCACCTGTCTTTATACAGGCCATTGCTAATTCATTGAGTGTGGCTCAATGGGTCTTTTTGTTTTTGGATACTTGTCCTTGAGTTCTACAAGTTTTACTTTCATCACTAATGCTATCCATTCTAAAATAAAAAGTCCCTACAATTTTACATCTCTGACGTCCAGAAGTATGTTAAGCCAATTTAAAATCAGGTATCAGCTTAGAACTTGGTTTTGTTGAAAACATCCAGTTACCATTTTTTGAAAAAGGCCAGCAACAAGGAGTGTTAGATCCCATGAAATATTGCAAGTCAGTTGGTTTTCTTGATTTTCCATTTACAGAGCTCCCATTCCTACATTATACTTAATCTAAGGTGCATTTGATAATAAGATGAACTGTTCATTTATGTATGACTAAGAAAAGTGCTTATAGTGGAACATGGATATCACTTATATTATGAATTTTATTCTTACTGAAAGAGCACGTTGAGATATCAAATCTATCAAGTATCTCTCTTGTGTACACTTAAACAGGAACAGATAATCAGATAAGTTATTTTGACATTTTATTTCTTCCAGAGTCCATCTCTTCTGAACCCTTTAAAAACTCCAAGACAATAGTCCCTATGTCTACCCATGAGTAAAGCTCTGTAGTGCTGGTTCTAAGAGATGCTTTGCAAAAGTGTATAAAGAGTTTCTCATTTCTGCTCAGCGGGTGTTAGGAGCCCTGGTGGCATAATGGTAGGCTAAGCATTGGGATGCTAACCATAAGGACAGCGGGACAAAACTACCAGCTTTCTGCACGAGAAAGGCCAGGTTTTCTACTCACGTAAAGATTTCCAGCTCCAGAAAACCCAAAAGGACAGTTCTGCTCTGTTCAATAGGATGCTCTGAGTCAGATTCGACTCAATGGCAGTGAATCCGTAAGCTGGGGATATTACAAAATGCGGGGAATGCCTTACTATGCCAATGGCTTCCTCTCAACCTTCTGGTTTCTAGGGTTTCCAAGCATAGTTTGTTCTGTTATTATCTCTGTTATTCACCTCTCTCATTTAATCTGTCAGTTTGCGAGTTCTTGAATGTTTATGTCATGACAATGATCTCAGTTTTGCTTCCCACACAAAGATAAGATCCAATCAGTTATGTAGCTTGATTTTAGGACTGTAATAATATAGGAAAATGGCCTTTGGATGTGGCATCATCTGGATTGAGCATTATGTATTTCTTATTTTTTTAAAAGCCACTTTAACATCTCATGTATGTTTCTATTCATCAACACTTGGTTCAGTTTATTTTACTGTTGGCTTTTGTGTTGTTATGATGCTGGCCACTATGCAACTGGTATTTTGAATAACTGCAGGGTTTCTCATGACAGGTTTCAGCAGAGCTTCCAAACATAGATAAGTTTTTTTTTTTTTAGGAAAGACAAATATTTATTTTACACATTAAAATCTATACATTCTTAGCTGCAGAGATGTACTTGGTTAAAAAGTCTGTGACTTTGGATATATGCATCATTTCCTTCATCGTGGTGTCTCTACTTCTCAAATGTACCAATCCCGCCTCTAACATGGCGTCCGTCACCGACACTGTGAAGAGGGTGCCCATTTCATCATACTTTGAATATAGTTGTTCCATTGAAGAGTGCACAGTTTCCAAATAACCAGGCCACACAGAAATTCCATTTTCTAATAATTCTTTGAATAGCCCTTGAGAAATCTGTCTCAGTTCCACTGCTGGGCCTCTTCTCACATCCAAAGCAACTTTAATAGGAGCTAAAGGAGGGTATCTTTCTGTGAAGATGCTTCCTTCTTGCGAAGGTGTTTTCTGATAGCTGGACAGAATCATAGAGGTAAGCAAGCATGTATCGGTCTAGGTCTCCACTTATTGAGAGAACACGAGGAACCACATTTTTCTGTCCATCTCAGCCATGTAATGCAGGCGTGTTTCTAGGATAAGCAAGTGAGTTCACAATCTTCTAGATTCCACAGGGTTTCGAGTGGCTCCTTTCCCCAGGGAAAACTGTAGTGAAGTTGATTTCCTTTCTGTCCCTCTTTATCCTGACACTCACTGCTGCTGGAGTTAGACGGAGCCACTGCAAACGTTCTCCCCCATTGGAGTCGATGGTGTAACCAGAAATCAAGCCATTGACTTGCAGTTCTTGGAGAAGTAAACCATATCAGAGAAGCTTCAGTCTTCTCACCAATTCTTTGAACACCATTAAGTATTATGATTCTGAGATTAAGCCCATTAAGACCTTATGGAACAGACAGAAAGAACATTGTCTGACTAGCTTGCTTTGGACACATCATAAGGAGGAGAACATAATGCTTGGTGAAGCAGAGATTCAGCATGGAAAGAGGAGAGAATTGGTGAGAAGGATGGGTATAATAGCCAATTATGGACTTAAACATGCAGGTAATTGTGAGGATAATAATCTATCATTTCCCTATAGATGTCTTCTACTATATGCTTTTCTTTGATTTCTAAATCAAAGTAAAGAAGAGCTTGATTTTCTCAAGGTGAAATAGAAATGGAAGCCTATCTGGGTATTCTCAAACTCTAAGAGCAGCACATTTGCTAGAAGACTCATCTGACACAGAAGGCGATCAAAATGAAAGGAGTATCACATTAATGATTTGAGAATTCCTGAATCAAATGCTTTGGGAGTAATGCCTAAATCATTGGCAAATATTTTTCTCTCAGTGATTCTTCTACATAGATTCACAATCATCATATGCTCTTCTGTCCCTTGATTGACTCACTCATTTGATGATAATGACATCTATTTCTATCATCTTTACAAATGACTGCATACTTTAGTGTTGAGTAAATGTACTATGAATTATTTAATCCATTCCTCAAGAATCATTAAGAAATCCATTAATAAACATCCCTATTTAAATGTCTGTCATTACTGAACCAAAGACTAAACACTTTCAAAAGGCTGTTTGCAACCAAACCTCTTCCTGAAAGTTGCTCCAATTTGTGCTTTCCCTAACTTTTCAGCAGAGTGATAATTTCCCTATATTCTTCTAATTCTGGATTTGTTAGACTTATTAGCCTTTTGTTAGTTTGAGAAGAAAAATACCTCCCTGGTTCCTTGAATATTGATATTTTATTGATAAGGAACTTTGAAAACCATTTCATGTACTAAGGGTTCCTTTGAAATGGAGAAGTTGACTGAGTAGGGGAAAATAAGCAGAGTAGTTGCAGTGACAACTGGTTTCTGTGTGAAGAAGGTATCAGGAAAGGAATCAGCTTTTGCAGTTTTGAGAGGTCTAACTTAGATTACTCACTGCAGGGTATAATCACTGCAGAATTCCTCTAGATTGACAAGTGACCGGATGCCTTGCAGGGACCACATTTCATTTATTGTTTTGATCTTAGTGCCAATGGAACAATAACTTGTAGACATGGTTCTCACCTGGTCTATAAACCAAGTCAGGACAGAGTTAAGCAAGGGCCTAGGAAACATAATCATGTAAAGGGAGACTAAATAAGGCATCATCAGGGAATACTTTGACTCTAGGCAGTTGTCCAGCTATCAAGATAGAATAGTGTCTGGGGCATCAAAGGCTTATTTCTCAATAAGTAGCTGTGTACAAGAGATATCAACTAAGTCCACATAGTGAAGCACACCAATGGATAAAGCACACCAATATCTGTGACCCAAGGATGAGAAATTATATAATCCAAAGCCAAGGGAAGGAATAACATCATATCTTAAATTGTGGGATTCTGGTTTGCAGAAGACTATGGATGACAGTAGAAGCTCAATATACTTTTGTGATATCTTCACAGGATATAAGTCTCCAGTGATTTCCCTCTAACCATAATTGAGGGATGGAGATAAACTGGTTACCAAACAAAAAGTACTGGATAGATGACTATAGTAGATTAAAATGATAAACCTGACACAAATGGCTAAAATTTTGTCACTTGATCTCACTCTGGTACCTTTTGGACATGATTTGGTTTTCAATATATGTGCATGCATTTTCTTCATATTGTGTTTATAGTTGATGTATTTTGTCATTTTTAATAGCCCTATAAAATCTTTGTTATGCTTTTTTTTCCCTGTTTTACAGTATGTGAAGTGCAGGAAAGACACACAATAAGTAGAATAAGAGTTCCTGGCTGCTATGGTGGAGGAGGTGGTGGTGGGGTGGTTTGTAAAGGAGATCTGATAATGAGTTTAGGAAGATGTTTTCAAACTGATTATGTGAATAACTGTACAATACTGCTTGATGTGACTGAGCTATTGGATGGTATGATATCTATACTTTCGTCTCATAAAATGGTTTTGAAAATAAACAGATGTGGAGAGCATGGTTTGAGAGGATCACACTAAGACATTTAAGTGGGTCTTGAATGTGAATTTAAGGCATTTGGTCTTTAGCCTAAAGCCAGGAGGGGAACTCTGAAATTTTGATACCCTAGTATATTGATGTCTGTCAAATTTCATGCTTTAGGAGAGTGAGTAGCACAGGATTGCATTGGAAATGGATGCAGGCTATATGGATGAGATTTCTTCTTAGTTTCTTGCATGCATATTATAGACTGAAAGACTAGAACCTTTTCAATTTTAACCAATTTGCACTTATATGGATATCACATAAACTGAATGGCTATAGTGCAAGGGGCTATCATTGTTTATATTTCAGAACAAGACAACTTGATTGAAGCCGTTCATTGATATAAATAGCTCATTTCTTTTGGGGCTGCTTAAACCTTTGGAATATGCATAGGTTTTAACAGAAAGTGAAAACTTTTTGAACATGCTATGTAGTATATGGGTAGATATTTGGCATATAAAATGCAGAATGAATTCAGAAAGAACATCAAAGACACCCTATACACTGACAGTAAGATCATCCTCTGCCAAATTACAGCAAGTGGGCAATTCAAATGGAAAATGCACTCATAGAAATTATAGCAGTCATGTGCTTATGTTAATTTCATGATTTACATGTAGGGGGTGGAGTCTAGCCTGTTAATCTGGAGATAGCCATTGAGTAGCCAATGAGGCCTCCGTGTTGGCCTGGCTTTCTCTTGAGACGTCTGGGAAATCTCAGGATATTTCATGGAGATGAGCAGCTATCTCCCCAGTTGTTGGGAGTTAGTCTCAGAGACGATGAATCACAGACAAGACAAGATGGCAGTGTCCAAGGAGCTAAAGAAGTTGGAGGAGAAGCCTTACCCTAATGGAACCAGACCTCTGAAGCTGGAGAAGCCATGTGGAGAGCCCTGCCAGCACTGAGTTCCCTCTACCACCAGTGGATGCTGTTGATGGACCCTGAGCTCTGGAAGCGAGGAGCCATGGGGAGACTCCTGCCAGTGTCAGGATTCTGTACCTACTGGCCTCTGACTTTGTGAGTAGGAAGGAGACATTATACAGGAGTATCGAGCATATGGGCCAATATCAGACTTATGACTTTGAACTGGACTAGGTTGGGATGCTTTCTTAATGTCCTGTTCCTCTTGTATATAAACTGCACCCTTATCTCCATATGTGTGTCTATGATTTTGTTTCTCTAGTTTCCTGGACAGAAATGTTTTACATTAAATTTTTTATTTCATCTATATACAGGCATAACATTCATATGTAAAATATTCACTCACTTTCACTCTTTAGTTAATTTCAGCTCATAGGTGACCCTGGGTGACTGAGTAGAATTATCCCTGTGACTTTCCTAGACTAACTCTTTTTTCAATTTTTTCTTCATATAATTCACATATCATACAATTCAGTAGTTAAATCCCACCAAGAAGTTGTACAATCATCATCACCATCATCATCAGTTTTAGAACACTTTTTAAATTCCTGTCATCATCATTGTCAGCTTTCCATTTCCTCACACAGATTAACTTCCCAGAGCAGAAAGCCCTGTCTTGCTCCTGCAGAGTGCTTTCTGCTTTTGAATGGCTGACATTGGAATGAGCAGCCCTGGGCATGACCATCACACGACCGGGCTGTAGATGACAACTAGACACTGCCTTCATCTGATTTCAAAGTCATCTCAAGTGTAGCATATTTTAAAAGGTTTCAGAATTTATAGCTTGGATTAGGTAGTTTGTAATTATTTTTTATTTGATGTTATTGGAACTTAAATGTACTTTCTGAAATGGCATTTTTTTTCTACCTTTAACTATAATGTGCCTTGGCTAGGCAGTCAGTTACTGAATAAGTAATTTCACTTCTAGTGCCACTGCTTGACAAGTAGTGCATTTTAGAGATGGTTATAAAACATCATTAATGATCAATTTTAGAAGTAGAATGGCAAATACCTTCTGATAAATCATGCCTTG
Source organism: Nesogale talazaci (assembly GCA_004026705.1). Taxonomy (NCBI): domain Eukaryota; kingdom Metazoa; phylum Chordata; class Mammalia; order Afrosoricida; family Tenrecidae; genus Nesogale; species Nesogale talazaci. The sequence goes on from PVJH01000253.1 coordinate 170,725, forward strand.
AGCTTAGCCCATTTCTGAATAGCTATTGCTGTGGGTCATTTTGGTGCTCATAAAATGCATTTAAATTTACAATTGAAGAATTCAATTTCCATTCTTCCAGTAACTGCGGCCAAGGATTGTACTCTCTTTAAGCCTAGATAAGTCATAGTGACATTCCAAATCAAAAGAAGGATGCTGTTGAAAGCTTGTGGGTGGAAAGAAGGAAATGCAGCGTGTAGCTTTTCTTTCAAATGCAGTTACAGGGCTTCTCCAGGGTGGAGTGTTTATAAATATGGACTAGTTTCGAACTCCTCTGTCCAGCCTGCTTGTTTTAATGAAGGCATTTTTTTTGCTGTTTATTTCAAACTTGATATTTGTAAAGCCTCTTGCCTCCCCCTTTTTTTTTGGGGGGGGGAGAGTAACTATAACATTTATTGAGCCCACACTATATGACAGGCATCTAGCATATTAAATGCTTTGAATGCTATGTCACTTAATTCTGACTGTAACCCTATGAGTAAGATATCGTTGTACACATTTTGAGGATGAGATTAAGACAGCTGATTTAAGTAATTTGCTTAAATGTACATTGCCAAGGTGATGTTGTTTCCTTTGACCAAATTCAAGTGTAAGATCCGCTAGTGGTGCAATGGTTAAGTGTTTAGCTGGTAATACAAACGTTGGTGACTTGGCCCTTCTCAGCCATGTTGGTGACTTGCTCTAGTAAAGATCATAGACTATACTCAAGTACTCCTTCAATGCAAGAGCACTTTGTTCTATTAAACCAGCATTCCATGATGCTCACTTTCCTGTAAAAATTGCCAAAGACAAAGCTGGTATATAAGTAAATGTGTTGAAGAAATCTGATGGTACCTGGTTATCAAAAGACTCAGCCTTTTAAAGGCCTGAAAATAAAGAAGTGGCCATCTAGTTGAGAAACAATGAGGCCCACATGGAAGAGACACACCAGTGTATGTGATCATGAGGTGTTGACAGGATCAAGTATCAGGCATCAAAGAACAACAACAACAAAAACCACTCATATCATTGTTAATGAGATGGAGTGTGGAGTGGAGACCCAAAACCCATCTGTAGGAAACCCGACATCCTCTTACAGAATGGTCATGGGGAGAGACAAACCAGTCAGGATGCAGTGTAGTGAAGATGAAACATACAACTTTCCTTTAGTTCTTTAATGCTTCCTCCTTATTATCATGATCCCACTTCTATCTTACAAATCCCACTAGACCAGAGCATGTACACTGGTACAGATAAGAGCTGGAAACACAGGGAATCCAGGACAGATAAATCCCTCTGGACCAATATTGAAAGTAGTGATACTAGGAGGGGAAGGTGATGGTGGGGGGAGAGAAATGAATCCCCCTGGGGGATAGACAACAGAAAAGTGGGTGAAGAAAGACATCGGACAGTGTAAGACATGAAATAATGATAATAATAATAATAATAATAATTTATAAGTTATCAAGGGCTTCTAAGGGAGGGAGGATGGGGGAGAGAGGATAAAAACGAAATGCTGAGGGTTTGAGCCCTGGTGGCGTAAGTGGTTGAGTGCAGTACTGTGGCCCGTGGGCTTGACGGTTCAAATCCAGCGGCAGCTCTCAGGAGCAGTGCTGCGTAGCGCCCATGACCACCAGAGGCAGTGATATCCACCAAAAAAAAAAAAAAGAGCAGCTGATACCAAGGGCTCATGTTGAAAGAAAATGATTTGAGAATGAAGATGACAACAAATGTACAAATGTGCTTTACCCAATAGATACATGTATGAATTGTGAAAAGGGTTGTATGGGTCCCCAATATAATGACTAAAAAATTTTATAGCCTAGGAAATCTTTTGGGACAGCTCTACTCTGTCACATCGGGTTTCTTTGAATTGAAATCCACACTCTGATGGCGTCAGCATTAGTACTTTCCACCTGCTTAGACAAATGATCCATTCTATAAGGGCATATTCATGCAATAGTCTCTTTTATATCTTAAGCTCAATGCAGTCATTAGAATGCAGGATTTGAAATCAGATTCCCCATTTCCTTTGGCTCCAGACGTTTAGGTTTCCTTTCTTGTTTGAAGCTATTAATTCTACCTGGGGCTATTGTGAGGAATAAATGGGTTAACATATACAAGTTTTAAAGTATATTTATGCAAGCAAAACCCATGCATAGGTTAAAAATCAGCAAGGGGTAGCTATGAGTAATTCAAATAATATTAATATTAATGATCATAAAATTGGATTCTCCTTTCAGATTAGGCTATTACTTTATGTACTTAAGGTTCCAAATCATGTTAGAAAACACTGTCTTCATGTATTTATCTGCTATAATTTGAAAATTATGGTTTTATTAGCATTAGGTATATATGTCATATAATTATATGGAAGAAAAAGGTGGTAGAGGGGGTAAGAAAGCAAAGTAAATAAAAGAAACCACAGGCTCTTTACATGAGCTAAAATGACATATTGAATTGCTGCATTTTCAATGATGCATTGAGTTAGTCCATTACATTTCAGTCAAGAACTATACCTGCTCTCGGGGGATCAGGCAAAGTCTTTCCTTTGCCCTTACGAACAGCTGAACTCACCCTTGATCTCAGCCCTGCGCCTTCTGCTGGCTTGGCACGGCTTGCTTCCTCCACCAAGCTCTGACCTATTGCCTTGCTTCCTCTGACTCATCTTGGAGGTCTGCTTCTGGCTTGCCACTTTGGCTCTGAGGTCTCCTGTGCTAGGTTCCGGGGTCCTTTTGCAACTTTTTTTTAATTAACTTCATTTTGTTTCTTTTCTGGACTCCATCCTGGGTGATGACACTCCAGGCACTGCTGTGTCTGAGTTGCTTGTTTGAGGCAGCATTTTGTATCACCAGCTGCACCCCTGCGCCAACAGAGACAAGGTTCTTTCAGACGTAACTCTTCCCAAATGGTCAGATTCCAAATGGAAAGCATCACCTTAGTGCATTTTTATGCAGGTCAAAGGATGGCTTTAAGGCTTTCTTAGAGTTGGAAACATCCCCAAAGTTCTCTTCACCTTCGATGCTTGTTGACAATGTGAATATGAAGGGAACCCTGAGACACATAAGAAATTGTTCTTATTCCCAAGCACCGAATAGGCTTTCCTAGGTATTTAGGACATCAGTATTTCAGCCTGGTGCATTTAATTATATACAGAGGAATACTGGTTGGGTAGCTTTACTCTAAAATCTTTCAAAATACACACACACACTATAGTGAGGTGGGTGGGCAGAGGTGGAAGAGGTAAAACACCTGAAACAATTATCCTCTAACCTCTTAATTTCTAGTTGTCTTTTAAACACTTTCTAACAGACCTAGTCAGGTTTGAATATGATGTTTGAGGAATAGAAGTCTTAAGGATTCTAAAGAGACTAAATTTTATGTGAGGCAGTGGTGGGGAGGCCCAGGAGCAGCTAAATCAATTTTAAGACAATAGATATGGGGAGATGTATTAAAATTGGGAAGACATTAGGAAAAGAGAGGTAGGAGATTATAGAGTTAGGAGTCTACAGTATCAGAAATGAGATGTTGAGGGCTTAGAATATTAGCTATGAAAAGAAAAAGAAATGTCATTCTATTTTATATTCATTCAGAAAATGCATGATAAGTGTATCTGATGAACCAGTCATTATAAATGTATTTCACATTTTGACAAGTGAAATTACACTTACGTCCTCAACCACTTATGGCTGGCTACTATAATTACTATTTAGGTGGGAGTAACATGGAAAGGAAGGAATCAATAATAATATTCAAGTTGCTATTGCAGTTAGATAAGGGGATGGTTTTGCTGCTCACTGAAAACAAAAATGGAGAATGGAAAAGGTGGAGTTTTGGGGAAGCTGAGCTTTGGATATCTTTATTTTGATATGTGGATCATAAAGAATAGCACTCAGGAAAATACTTGAAAAGTGGTTCTGGAACGCTCAAGGAAAAGTGAGAGAGAAGAAATCAGATTTTAGAAATAACTGGATCTATGCATTTCTTACATGGGAGTTCATAGAAGTCCTATACAAAAATGTATCACAATGTTGACTACCTGTGTCATTTTTCTGAGGAGAATGTACTCCATACTTTAAAGGAATTACTGCTGAAAACTGTAAATTCAGACTTCAAGGACAAAATAGCAGGGTTTATAATTTTTAAAGTAAAAGTGGAGAATGAATCAAAGGTAATCTGAGGTAGTTAAAGGTGATTTTTTTCTTTTGGCAGTAATGCAAATATATGAAAAGGAACTGATTTAGGGAACTACCATTTTTCCAAATTCAAACTCACTATGATCAAGGTGATTTTAACTCATAGAAACCCCACTGGGCAGAATACAACTTCTCCTTTGGATTTCTAAGACTGCAATGTCTTAAGAGAGTACAAAGCCTCATTTTTCTCCCATGGAGTGGCCGATGGTTTTGAACTGCTAACCTGTGGTTCAGCCAATTTTTTTGGTAATAGCTTATTTTTGTAATAGATAGATTGGAACATCGTTCATATACCATGTAATTTAATAGTTCAATTATATTAAGAAAAGTGGAATGAAATCATCACCACAATTCATTTAAAAATACCTTCTTCTTTCTCATACTTATTGTTGTTAGTTCCTCCTTTGTCCCAAACTCCTTTGCCATGTCCCTAGATTATTATTAATCCAGTCACTGTCTCTATAAGATTTACCTGTTCTGGATTTCATAAACAGAAACTGATATAAAAACAAAAACAGTACACAAACCAAAGGAAAAATCAAAACCAAGAGCAATGACAAAATGAAACAGGGAAATCTCAATCAAAAAGAAAGCAGAATATATCAAAAGCAAACACCATTTAAAATATGCCATCATGGGAGATTAGATGATAAATTTTTACATTTTATTCTAATTATATCTACCGTAATTGAACTTATAATGTTCTCTCTCTGATCGCTATTCACATTTTTAAGCTGTGGTCAGGGGGTATCCAGCAGGGTTTTAATCCATGTGGGGACACTGTAAATGCATTTTGGACTCCTGCTGTTATTCATAGTCTTCTGCAAACCAGGTGATCAGAATTTATGCTCTGATATTGTTTCCTTCTCCAGATTTGGATTTTATTAATTACAGTTCTCGGATCACACAGGCTGGTGTACTTCTTCCCTATGGATTTAGATGATGTCTCATTTAAATGGTTGCTTGTTTAAAGACAAGTCATTACAACCCAGACTCTTCTTTGTGATAGCCAGGCACCATCTGATTTCTTCTTCACACTTTACTAAAGCATCCACATCTCTAGTGGTCTCTTCATGAGGACAGGATGGAGGAGGGTCCCAACATAAGAACTAACGTTTTTCAGATTATGACTGAAATTAAGTACAAATCTAGAACCTATTTATATATCTGATCGTTCTTTCTCTATCTATCTATCGTCATATTTCACTTTAGATGCATCATTGTCATTTTATACCATGGATGATTGTAAGTCATTTCACAAACAGTCCTTTTTGCAACAATATAAGTGGGGACTGTGCTTTGCACTTCAACAGGTAGAATAAACAGGAATCAAATTAATTACATCTGTGGAAAAGATGATGGAGAAATTCAGTGACATCAGTTAGAGCAATGTCAGGGAATGGGTGCAGAGCAGACCTTCAAGAAAATTAAAGCTAGTCCATTTTCCCCAAGGTATGACTGTATTGGGCTGGGTTATCTAGAGAAGCAAAGCCAGTTATATATATATATACATGTATATACATATATACATACACACACACACACACACACATATATATATATATATATATATATATTTGTATGAAGGTAGTGGCTCACATGTTGTAGAGGTGGACAACTTCCAAGTGCTTAGGCCAGATACCAGGCTGGAGGTTTCACTTTCCACACAAAGCTGCAGGAGCAGAACTAAAGATAGGCAGGTCAGAGGCAGGTTTCTGGCTCCAGAGGGCAAATAATTCAGGGTTGGGAAGCAATATGACAGGCTGCTGCAAAGTTGTAAGATCAGTGGTGACTCCCAAGGTTAGAACACTGCAAGATCCAGACCCAACAAATAGAAATAAACAAACAACTTTCCCCACAGCAAAAACTTATATTGGATGCTGACCACACTCAGAAGGAGATCTCATCAGGAAAATGAGTAGGTCTGGACTGCCAAATCACTGAGAATCACGACCCAGCCAAATTGAAACAAAACCTCAATTATCACAGTGACCCTGAGTATATATCCCTTGAATTTAGAGACCATCTAAAGAATACATATGATTAAAAAACAAACAGGATTACTGATCACATGGAGATTGATGGAACTCCAAGACCATGGAATGTAGTCACTCTTCAGGGATGGAAAGGAACAAACTTTTGGCTCAGGTTTCAAGCAAGAGGCCAATGTAGAAGGAGAAAAAATCACAAGGGAAGTACAAAGCCTTTGGATAATCAGTCATTGGAGATGAAAAGGTCAGTGTTTGCCCAAAGACAAAGAGTAAAGAAAGAAGGAGGAATTGAAACATGAAAGAGAGAGGAAGGTGGCTAAGTGAAGTTACATCAAGGGGATTGCATTCAATGACCGGAAGCAGAATGGGTTTGAAATGTTGAATGGAAAATGGATGTGTTCTGTAGTCTTCATCCTGTTGACAATAAAATGTAGTAAAAGGAAAAAATAGATTTGACATATTGAACACCAATGATGGAAAACCAGGTAAGTTGTGGGATGATATCAAAGACATGAAGAAAGAAAAGAGCATTAAAAATATAGGAAAACAGAAATCAAACCGGATGTGAAAGAGCCTCTGAAACTTGCTATTAAACACAGACGAGCTAAAGTGAAAGGAAGGGATGATGGAGTAAAATAATGGAACAGAAATTTGAGATCTGGGATCATGAAGACAAGCTAAAGTATTATAAGGATGTGTGCTAAAACCTGATGTTAATGAATTAAAAAGGAAGAAAGGACTCAGCATTTTAAGACATTTATAAAACTTAAAAAAATTCAAGCCTCCAATCCTAACGTTGAAGTACTCTTGGGGCAACATACTTAGCAAAGTAGGAAACATCATAAAGAAGATGGCAGGAATATAATCACTGTCTCAAAAATAATTGGTCAATAGTGAACTCTTTCTGGTGAATCAGAACCAAGCTACATTGAAGTTAAATGTGGAAAACATGTCACCAAGAATGGACACAAAACCAATCGGAATTTTCTGATAACTTGCTGCAACACTGGGAGTTACTTGTCTGTGCCAAGTCACTTGGAAGACACGTCAACTGGCAGGGTTCCAAAAGGAGTTCCATTCCATGGAGAAGCTACCCGACAGACGACTGGGCAATTATTGAACAATAGCTATACCATATGTAAGTAACGTTTTACTAAAGATAATTTCTTAAAACAGCAGTACATATGCAGGAAACAGAATTCAAGCTGGATTCAGAAGAAATCATAGAAAGAAGAATATTGCTGATGTCAGATGGATTTTGGCTAAAGGCAGATGATAACAGATATTCATGCATTCTTGACCATGCAAAGCCACTAAATTTGTGCATCATAGCAACTTATGGATAACATTGTGAAAACAGTGTTTTCCAGAATATCCAGAACACAAGATTATGCTCACCTGGAACCTGTGCAGGGAACAAGAAACAGTTATTCAAACAGGAGAAGAGGATACTATGTGATTTAAAATCAGGAAAGGTGTGCATCAAGGCTGTACTACGCACTACACTTATTCAATCTGTACATGCAACAAAGAATCTGAGACTGTGTTCTATGTAGAATATGACATCAGGATTACAGAAAGACTCATTAACAACATATGAGGTATACATGATTCAACTGTGCTTGCTGGAATTGATGAGAGCTTGGAACATTTAAGTCGAAGATTAAAGAATACAGACATTATTAGTATGGGTCAACATACACAGATACAAAACAAATAATAATTTCACAATAGTATTAGCCAATCAGCACCATTATAAATAGAGGAAATGATGTTAAGGTCTTCATCTTACATCACAATCAGTATACATGGTAGCAGCAGTTAGGAAGTCAAATTGTGTATTCAGTTGGGGAAAATATGCTGCAAAAGCTCTTTTCAAAGTGTTAGAAAGCAAAGTCCTGACTTTGAGGACTAAAATACACCTGAACCAAACCACTTTGTGTTCAAGTTCCTCATATGCTTGCAAAAACTAAGGAACATTTGGATATCATCGATGTCTTTGAAGTTGGATGTTGGACCACCAGCAGAAGGAACAAATCTATCTTGGAAGAAGTATAGGCAAAATGAGCCTTTGAAACGGGTTTGAGGAGACTGTATCTCACATACTTTAGGTATGTTACCAGAAGGTACTAGCCCCTGGAAAGAGACATTAGGCTTGGTAAAGTAGAGAGCAAGTGAAAATAAGAGAGACCTTCCACAAGACAGATTGGCACAGTGTCTACAACAGTCAGTTCAAACAGTAGCATTGCTGAGAATGGGCTAGGCAGTGTTCGGCTCTATTGTCCACAGGGCTGTTATGAGCTGGAACAGACTCTACACCTCCTAACAGCAAATGGTGAAGCTTTGGTAAATAGTATGAGTCATTATAGCCAAGAAAAACAAGCCCGAAAGAGATCCGGAATTTGTTAACATGTTTTAGATCTAAAGAAAGGGTTAGAATAAAGAAAGAAATATATGTGGCTACAATTTTATCTTTGTGGTTTACCTAGAGGAGAGAGCCAGGTGAACAGAAGGTCTGGGGCACGACGGGCACTTGACAGAGAATTCAGTCATGAATTGACTAGCATGCACTGCATGCCAAACATTTGCTTAAGGCAGCTGCCAGTGAACAGAAATGGCTCAAAAGACTTATTGGCATTCACATCCCCTGGTTTGTCAGATTGTTTGTCTTTAAGTATCTTTGAGACCTCATCCTTACAACTTATTTTAAAAATAAAAATCATGTACATAACCATATTATATGTTTTTGTGTGAGTGTAGTCTATAGAGAAGACATAAAATAAATTCATAAAGAATAAGTAAATATATATAAATATGAATTGTAATTTATGTATTCTTACAACTAAAGGATTATTTGTAAATCATTTGAAATTTTCTAACAGCAACTTTATTGACATTTTGCTTACACACACGATATGATAGTTGTTGACAGATGCATGGACAAAGTAATCAAAATATTTCCATAATCTTCAAGAAGTTTTCTTTCATTGCTTTGCCACCCATTTCTCCATCTGCCATAGCCATAGAGAATCATTCTTGGGTTTTTAAATTGTGAAATAATTTGCACCTTTAAAAGTTTTCTATAAATAGAATCACAAAACATACACTCCTTTTATCTTGCTTTTTTTTCATCCAGCTTGAATTTTTTTTATTGCTGTATGGCTAGACCATAGTTGTTCATATTTTCACCTTTTGATTGACATTTCATCTGACTCAGACTATATACTTGTGCAAATCTAGTTGCCACAGCATTTTTGTAGAAGTTTTTGTGTGGACCCTCGCTTTCATTTGTCTTAAATAAATATTTTCTTTTGAAATAGGATGCTTTAGGGATGCACAGTTCTGGCTGTGCCAGAATGATCATATTTCCCAGGATAACTCCATTCATTCATTCTCACTTCAATACATCTTTGAAACCAACACACTTTGTGGTTACTTTGAGTGCCAACATTAATTTTTACTTCTTCCTTTTTGTAGGACTCTAATTTTATAATATCAATTTGAAATCTATCAATATGATTACATTGATATTCCAAGTCACTGGAGAACACAATGATTATTTAACAAATAATTGGTGAATGTGAGAGAAGAGATTGATCATCATTGGCTCTGTAAATCTAAAAGAATTACAACCAAAGTTGAAAATCACATTTATAATAAAGACAATATAGTACTATTAATTAAAATTTGGAGCAATAAAGGGACACTAATGAAGACACTGTTGAAATATGAATTAATAGGGTTTCTTAAGATGAATGTACCAATATAACTTTGATAATTTTGAAAATGTACTTTGCTTATGAAAGATGTTAACACCTGGGAAACCAGGTAAAATGGGTGCTGTATTCTCTTTGCAACTTTCCTGTACACTTAAGTTTCTTTCAAATTAAAGAGTTGACATTTTAAGACAAGTTTATTGAGAGATAGCATAGATAATTAATTTGCAATAACATTTTTCATTAAGTGAAAAAATTAATTTGAGCAAAAAATTAATTTGAGAAAAATATGTGATAAATAAGTGACAGAGATATATGTTTGTCCTATACAGTGTATGCCTGTAGTCAATAATAAAAATTAACTGAGGACACAAAGACAATTGAGACAATTTTTATATGACTGTGTGTGTAGAAGTCTGAATGAAGAGTGTGATTAATTATCCACAAATCTGACAGTTAATAAACATTTGAAAGTATATTAATTCCATAGTAAGCAAATAACCTTAAAAATATTTTTTTTCTATAACCAAATTGTTATTTCAGTAAAGGTCTCTGAAGGACAGATAGTGAATATTGAAGAATTTGTACTGAAAAGTTCTTTTAAATTCTGAGTAGAAGTATAAATTGGTATCATTTTCTCAAAAGGCAAATTGTCAGTTTATATCAATAACCACAAAATGGTCCATGCTCATTAGTTTAATTTAGGATGAAATTTAGTCTAATTCTTCACAAAGATTTATGAAAAAGGATGTTAGTCACATGAGTTAGTCTGGGTAGACTAGAGAAAAAAATTCATAAACACTCATATTTTATGAGAAAGTTTTATATAAAGGCTAATTGTACACTAAGCATCTCAAGGCCAATCCAAACCCACAAGTCAGCTATTAGCCCATATGTCAGACACTGATCTACAAAGTCCTCCTCAAACTCACAAAACACACACAATGATGCGGACTGCAGGAGGAAAGCCGAATCAGTGAGTGTGTCAGCATCTCAGCACCGGCCGGGGTCTCCACTCCACACGGCTGCTCCAGCACCCAGGGCTGCGTGGGGTAGGGCCACGTGGCTCCTCCTCAGGGACGTCTCGCAGGAAGTGAGCCTTGCCCACTGCAGCAGGCAACCACCCACTGATCTGATTATCAGAAAGCAAGAGCCCTGAGAACTAGAAAGATGAGGCTCACCGAGTCATTTATCTCTCTGCCCTTCAATTAATCCCACATATGTTTATGAGCCAGGTTGGCACGATAAACTTTAACTGGCACACACAACATTATAATTAAAGTGCAAATATGGAGTGGGGGAACCTCTTTGTCTAACTGAGTTTTGTACTTCTTATGATTAAAAGCAAGTAGTGTTAAAAGCATGCCTATCTCATTTGTGCTGGAGTAGAATTGTGCTCTAGAGTGACTGGTTTTCTGAAAAAAGACCACCAGGCATTTTATCTGTGGCACCCCTGAAGGACTCAAACCAACAAGCTTTTGGATTCCAGCTGGGCACTTGGATGTTTGTGTACTTACTGACACATTTCTTATCATTAACTTTAGAAGGACATTTAAAAAAATGGTTCTGGTGGTGCAGCGGTTAAGCAATGGGCTGCTAAGTGCAAAGTCTTCAGTTTGAAACCACCAGTCACTTGGAGGGGGAAAGATGAGGCTTTCTAGTTCATAAACGCGTTAAAGTCTAGGACACTCAGAGAGGCAGTTCTGCTCTGTCCTACAGAGTTGCTATGGCCCAGAATCAGCTAGATGGCAGTGAGGTTTTCTTAGTTCACCGACTTGAAAAGAAAGTATATTACAGCATTGGAATATAATAAAGCATGATAAGTAAAAGAAAAAGTAATAAGCGGTGTTTAATTCCATTCCAATGGTTTAAGTAGTTAAGTTAAATAGCATTCTGATCAAAATAATTTTATAATAAAATAAAAACAGCCTTATTCATAAACATGTTTTCAAATCAGAATTTCAAGTGACAGAATTCTTGATTCAGGGACTTGCAGTTAAAATGCAAAGCTGATGTTAGAAGTCACTCAGATGTTGGCACCTGGGGGAGTGCAATCACTTAGCGCCATTCAGTTGATTCTGATTCACAGTGATCCTTCAGGACAGCTTAAACTGCCTCCTGCATTTCTGAGACCACAACTATCTTTTTTTCCCCTTCTGTATGGAAGTAGAAAACTTCATTTTGCTCCCTGTGGTCAGCTGATGGATTAGATTGCTGATCTTGCAATTAGCAGCCCAACACATAATGCACTTGACCATTGGCAGTCCTCAGTCCTTGGCAGACCCAAAGCTACGAGCATTTTCAAGATGTCTGCTACAGGTATCAGGCATCAAAGAACTAAAAAATATATCATTATAAATGGGGGAACACAGACAGAGGATCCAATGTCTATCTGCAGGGGAAGTGACATCCCCTTACAAGAAAGGTCTCGGGGAGGAGGCAAGCCAGTCAAGGTATAGTGTAGCAATGATGAAATATGCAACTTCCCTTTAGATCCCCCCCCCCACTATCATGATCTGGATTCTATCTTATATCCGGTTGTACACTGGGGAATCCAGGACAGATCATTCCTTTAGACTAGTGGGGAAAGTGGTGACAACCAGCAGGATGGAGGGAAGTTGTAGTAGAAAGGGGGAACTAATTATAAGAATCTACATATGAGCTCCTCCCTGGGGTAGAGACAAAAGGGAAGTGGGTGAAGCGAGGCTTAAAACAGTATACAATATAGCAAAATAATAATAATTTAAAAATTTTCCAGGATTCATGAGAGAAGGGAGAGTGGGAAGAGGTGGAAAAAGGAGGAGCTAATACCAAGGACTTAATAGAAAGAAAATGTTTTGAGGATGATGATGGCAACAAATGCACAAATGTGCTTTACATATGATGGATGTATGTATGGATTGTGATAAGAGCTGTATGAGCCCCCAATAAAATGATTAAAAAAAAGATGTCTGCTGCACCTCTAAACGCAATGTGACATGATTAACCAGATAACCAGGGAAATAATGAGGGAAGCGCACTGCCATTCAGTCAATACAACTCAGAGTGACCCTGTGGGACAGGAGACTGATCCCCTTTGAGTATCTGAGATGTCACTCTTCAGTGAGTAGAAAGTCCACATTTCTCCTTAAATGTGGCTGGTGGTTTCAAACCGCTGAGCTGTGGATTGCAGCCCAAGCCATATTCACTATGCCACCAGGCTTCCTTCCCAATTGCATTGGAGAGCATAGCCCTTTTCCTATTTTGAAGGAGTTAGATTATTAGAGGAGGATGTATGTGGAGCTACTTCACCCTAAATTTAAACCTTCACTGCTCATTGGTGGCAGGGCAATAGAAGAGCTTTTGGATTCACTAAGGGTGATATTTAAAAATAAAAGGGTTCAGTCTTGGATATCCAGGTCAAACCGTAACTTAAAATTTATGCATAGGTGCATGTATCTATGTACTGATAGTTTATTAAGGGTTCTCAGCTCTTTGGAGCTTATACCTCAAAACTGATTTGATAGATTGCCAACTTTAGTGGCCCAAATCTGGTTGTTCTTTCTTTTTTCTGGCATCTCCTACCTGAGATATTGTCTAGATGGATAGCCCACATGCTGTTTGCTGGTTTGAAGATTGTCTTTATGTATTTTTTTGTACATGTATGATTGGTAAAACAGAACAAAGGCACATACTCTAAAAAACAATGATGGCTGCCCTTTCGTAATGCACTTATATATGCATTTTATTCACATCTGTGGACTTTCCTATATTTGCCAACAACAAATAATGTGTGACCTATAAAGTCACAAGAACATCTGCTGTGAAAATGCATCTTTTCAAAAATTGTGACTGAAGCTATCTATTGCTGGAGTTACATCTTGTAAGAACTCATGTAGTACCTTCTTTCTTAAAAAAATATGTGTCTCCTGGAAGACCTGAAGATTCCTCTGATTAGATAAGAATGCTGAGTCTCTTGCTTTAGTTATTAGGAAACAAAGCCAAATTCATTGCACAACTGTCGCGATCATTGATTTTTCCCTCCTCATATCTTACTTAGAATGCCTCAGCCACCTTCTACCTGCCCCCTGCTGTTGTCCTCTCCATCCTCAATATTGACTTTTGAAGGATGCTTCTGGAATGCGAATCTGACTGTGCTGACTTCTGTACTTAACATTCTCTCATTGCTTCCTCTAGCATAATACCAAACATTTGATCTGGCACATTCCCTGGCCTTTATCTCTCAGGACTCAACATGTCTTACCTTGTGCCTTGCCATCTGTCCTGTTACCTTGTGTCCATCTTACCTTGTGCCTTGCCATCCTGCTCTTTAGCTTTATGAAATTATTTGTAATTTCCCAAGAGTGATGTGATCTTCAATGATGCCTGTGTTCTATTAATCCTGATCTTTGCTCTTCCAGTCTTCATTATTCTCCTGCCCCTTCTTTTCAGAGAAAGCATGTTTTTCCTTTCATTATTTCAGCTTTACTTGGTAGAGTTTTCCTTTGCTTTTTATTGACTTCCCAGCACTGACTGCACACGCAGCGCTGTAATTTTTCATTTATTTGTACTTTTGCCCTATAAATAATAGGAACTCTCCAAAGACCAGGACAATATCTTCTTCAACCACCCGAGATCTTATTACATAACAGAGACTTGATACTCTGGAGCATGTTGTTTTTAGGTACTTACAGCCACCTCCGGCCCAACAGACTGCCAAGGGAGACATCGTCAACAATGTTATTATATTGTATGCCATTCTAGCGGCCATCATGTCAATCTTTTACATGAAAGGTCTTCTCCTCTTTCGTGGATACTCTGCTCTACAAAGCATTGCATCCCTTACCCAGTACATGTCTCTCCGGACAACATGTGCAAAGTGGCGGAGACAAAGTTTTGCCACCCTTGCCTGCACGGAGCACTGTAGTTGTACTTCAGCTACAGCAGATGGGTTTGCTCTTCTGGCAGTTTGTGGTACCTCACCAAGCCTGTAATTCAAACACATCAATTATTATGTGGTCTTTCTTCTTCGTTGCTCCACTTTAACAGATAAATGAATCGATTGAGCATATGTGGCCTGGTCAGATGCACCTGAGTTCTTGAAGTGGCATCTTTGTTCTTTAGCACTTCAAAATGGCACTGTGCTGTGGCTGGGTCCAATGCAATGTATTATGATTTCTTGACTGCTGCTTCTGTGAGTGTTGATTTGGGATCTAAGTTGGCCCAGTAACTAAAACGTTTATATGCATTGTTTCATTTAATCCCTATGATGTGTACTTAGAGGTAATATGCTTGCTTGCACTGCAATTTACTGATGCCTGCCCCTGCCCCTGGGTTGTAGAACCACTGGATTGTAGGTATATAGAACAAGCAAATAAACAAACAGAACTCACTCCCATGTAGTCAATGTCAGCTCATGACCACCCTATAAGAGAGGGCAGAGCTGCTGCTGTGTATTTTGTGAAACTGTGCCTCTTTCACAGGAGTGAGAAACCTCATGCTTTTCGAGCATAATAGGTAGAATATGATTCAACATGGGCTAACATATGCAGCAATAAGTCATCTAAACATTTCAGTGACTTACAAGGAAAGAGAAATGAAATGAAGAAAACAAATATCCCCAACAGTCACTGACTTTGTTTTCCACACTACATGTCCCTTGTCATAGGACAGATGCCAGTCTGTTTGACCAAGATTTCACTTTGCGATCTCCTGTGCCAGAGCCAGTTACGAGAGCAGAGTGAGAAAGCCTGAAACCACAGGATGATGCACTTACTTGGTCAACACCAGTCCATTCCAAAGTCCAGCAGGGTGGGTATCCCAGGGAGGAAAAATGCGGCAAACAATAGCATAGTGTACCTCTAGGGACTGCCTTGTTTGCTGTGGTCTCTGGGTGGTGTAAAAGGTTTGCACAGGACAATTAACTGAAGGGGTTGAGGGTTTCAACCCACTCAGAAGCACTGTGGATAAAAGACCTGGCATCTGCTTCTGTCATTATAACAGAGAAGGAAATCCTAAAGGGCAGTTCTATTCCATGGAGTCTTCATGAATCAGAATCAACTCAAGGGAGATGGGTTTGATTTGGGCTTAGCCCACGTCTAGTACTGTGCCTGGCACATGGTAGCATTCACTATTTGTTTTGTGAAGGATTCAACATTACAAAGCTAACAGCTTTATGGATTCAGAAACCTCTTAGGGTGACTTTACTATCCATTACCAAGTTTCTTCTGGTCTTTCCTACTCGCTTCGACTCATCCCCTCCGGCCTCGATTTCTGTTTATTTGTTCTGCACATAGTTAGGCAGTGATTTTCTGCCCAGTGAAGAAATTAGAGAATGAATGATCACAGATGTAGAATAAATTCAAGAGTGTATTGTTCCAGAAAAAATTATCTTCTGACAAGAATTCAAAGGAAAATGATAGAATGTATCAAGCACAGCAAGAGGTTGATTAGGAACAAATATGCAACCACTTGTGAGAAATGGTCTTTGCTTTCAGACACTTCGGTGAAGTCAAGGGGCAAAATTTCTTAGTGAAGACTTTAGGGTTTGATCAGATTTTAAAAGGTAGAAGGAATAGTGACAGTATTTTCCCTCAGGGCATTCTAAAATTATGATTGAAGCTGGGTGGGAAAGTCAAGATCTCATATGTGAGATATTGAGAGCTGGTCTCTTTCTATAGGATATTCACGTGGTTTATTTCTCCACGTTCTTTAAGACAGAGTAGCGAAAAGCTTTTAGCATGAAGAATGGATTCTGTCCCCGAGTCACCATATTAATCTCCTAGAATGTCTGGCACCAGTCTCAATAATTCACTCTAAGTGCAAATGGGGATGGGGACTTCAAATGCTGTAAGCTAGATAAGCACTTGGCACTTTTTGAAAATCTGATCTTCATTTTCTAGGATGAAAGCAAATGTGAAATCATAAAGATTTATGGAAGCACTGAATTCTCACATAGGAAAATAGATTGTGTGTCCTCATCAATGTGTGGTAGTATAAGAAATTTGTGCAAGGGGAGGTGAACATTCTTAAGAGGAAGTACTGTCAAAAGACAGGATAACAACACAAGAATGTAAAGAAGATGGGTGTAGATTATCTTTTTCACACTCTCAATGTAGGTTTGAGTTTTGTCTTTAATTTTTCGAAAGCAGTTGGAACATGGAAAATTACTTTGTCCCCTTGATTATTTATCTCATCTATAAAGTGATAGCAATACCTTGACATTTTGTTATGATAACTAATAACAATGTTAGGCATTGAAAATCGATAGTAACATAGACAATCTATAATCAAAGTACAGAAGATCAATAATGCTGATATATGATTAGAAATACAGTGACAAGTATTGATCTACTGTTAGATCCCATTGAGTTGGGTTCAGTTTATAATGAGTTTATGTACAATAGAAAGAAACTTTTAGCTTTTAGGAGAAGCGAGAAAAGTGAGGTTGGAAAGATAGAATTTGGTCATGCTGATTTACTTTGGATTGGACACTTGCTGATATCTCAGGAAGGTTAATCAGCTTTAACAGTGCTGAACAGTAGTCTCTGGGAGAGGAAATTTCTTTCTCCACAGTGCCATTGTGTCTCAGAATCCATTTAGCTACTTGGCTTCTCAATACAATCTTCCAAGTACCCTGACTATAATTTGCAAGCCTATATATTGATAAACAGAAAAGATTGAAGTTGTCAAGTATGTCATCTTGCTTGGATCCATAATCAATGCTGATGAGAGCAGCAGTCTAGAGATTAAGAGACACAGTGAATTGCATAAATCTGCTGCACAAGACTTAACCAAAGTATTGAAAAGCAAGGATGGTACTTTGAGGACTAAGACATACCTGACCTAAGCCATAGTATTTTCAATGGGTTCATATGCATATGAAAGTTAGATTTTGAATAAAGAAGATCAGAGAAAACTTGATGCATTTGAGGAATATTGCAAGTACCATGGACTGCCAAAGGAACAAACAAATCAGTCTTGGAAGACATACTGCTCTTCAGAGCCAAGGATAGCGAGACTTCATCTTAACATACCTTGGGCATGTTAGCAGGAGAATGCAATCCATGGAAAAGGATATCATGCTTAGTAAGGTGGATTAGGCCATGAAAAAGAGAAAGATCCTTGATGAGATTGGATTGACAAGAGTTGTAAAGGTGGGCTAAACATAGGAACAATTGTGAGGATGGTGCAGGACCAGGCAGTGTTTTATTATTCTGTTGGACACAGAGTGGCTATGGGTCAGAACCAATTCCAGAACACCTGACCACAACAGCCTGTCTGAATGTGGGCAGGAGAAGTGAGTATGGAGCTGGAGGCAGGGAACTGGATGAAGAGGACTCCCGCTCACAGGCACAGTGAAACACAGCTCACCCTGACCCTAAAAAGCTCTAACTATTCTGTCATTTCTAAACAGCTAGCCTTTTTATTCTTGCTGAAGATTGCAGGAAAATGATTGCTATAGCAACAGCTATCCCTTTTAATGCAGATGAGTACAAGAATACTCCTTGGTAGAAAGATTGGTGATTTGGGTTATGATTTATTCAAAACTCTTTCATTTGAAAACAGCAAATTCTTTTGCCACAATTTCCTGGAAACTAGCATAAATTAAAAAAAAATAATAGTTCTCAGGGCTAGAAGCCATCTCCAAAACACATATTCTTTCTCCTTCTAGTCTTGGTCTTCAGAGAGACAAAGTTCTCCGTCTTTGAGACAAAGTGATTGTTCAACCTACTACTTGTTTTGTGGGGAAGATGAGGCTGTCTATACTCTTTACAGTCTAAGAAATCCTAAGCCTCAGAAGTTCTAAGGAGAAGTTATCCTCTGACTTATAATATTGAGTCAGAATTTACTTGCAGGCAGTGTTTTTGTTTTGTTTTGTTTTAGTTTTGATCTATCCTGGAACTATATTCCTCAGTTATATTCAATAGAGTCTCAGTCCTAGTTGTACTTTTATTTTATTTTGTGTATAATTCTTCTTTCTAGACTCATTCTCCTGAATTTCCTATTTTTGTCAAGGATACCTATTTCTCTTTCTCAAAAGAGAATCTCCCAAACCGATTATCAGTTTATACTCTGTCCAACAACACATCGTGGTTGATCTCCTGTCAGTTTTACTGAGTAAGCTGTGATTTTCACCCCTGATGCACCTGAGACTCCTGTGTGGGATATTTTAATATCATTTCTTCTGAAATGGACCCAGGGAGCCCTGCTGACCCTGTAGGAGAAGCCCTGACTTCCCACTTCACAGAAGCTGCTTTGTTCTTTGGAAAACAAATGTGTGTATCTGCTCTCGTAAAGATGGAAAGCCACAAGAACCCCTATAGAGTTGCTGTGAATCCTAATCTACTTGATGACAGTGTAAAACATACATCCCCATTTATGTTTTAGGGTAAACATATTTCATATTGTGAAAGACAAGCCATGATATTTTCAATCAATCACCTCATGCACATGTGAAAGTTGATGTAGTACTGTGGCAGTCATATGCTTATGTTAATTTTATGATTGAAATATAGGGGTGGAGTCTAGCCTGTTAATCTGGAGACAGCCATTGAGTAGCCGATGAGGCCTCTATGTGGGCATGGCTTTCACCTGAGACTCCAGGGAAATCTTGTGATATTTCCCTCGTGAAGATGAGAAGCTATCTTCCCCAGTTGTTGGGGGTTAGTTTCAGAGATTATTAATCAGGGAAAAGACAAGATGCAGTCTCCGAGAAGTTGGAGGAGCCAGTGAAGAGACCACATGGCTTTGCCCTGATGAAGACAGACCTCTGAAGCTGGAGTGGCATGCTGTTGATGGAACTGAGCCCTGGAAGCGAGGAGCCATGGGGAGACCCCTGCCAGTGCCAGAATTCTGCACCCACTGACCTGTGACTTCCTGAGTCAGAAGCAGACTTTATAGACTGATTTCGAGCATATGGGTTATTATTGGACTTAGGACTTTGCACTGGACTGGATTGGGATGCCTTCTTAGTGTCACATTTCTTTTGTATATAAACCCTTTCCTTATACCTATATGCGTGTCCTGAAATTTGTTCCTCTAGTCTATCCGGACTAACTCAAGTACTTACATACTCTGTTGTCAATTTGAGACTTACAAGCAAAGGGGTGGACTTTAGTCTGTCAATCAGGTTTGCAGCTTAATGATCTCATTTGCAGGCTCCAGGGAGATAAATAACTTGCTTTAGGCGGGACACATGCTCACTCCCTGGGAGGCATTCCTGCAGCCAAGACACATGTTAGAGCCCTGGGGCTGAAGGAGCCACGTGGAGTCCTGTGGCAGTGCTGAGATGCTTTCACTGCTACAGCATCCACAGGACTTTCCACCAACTGGCCTGTGCTGCATGAGTCTGAAGAGAAATTTATAGACTGCTATCAGACAAATGGGCTCATATCAGACTTTTGAACTTAATCTGGAATGGGCTGGGCTATTTTCTCAATATTCAATTGCTCTTGTGTTTAAAGCTCTTTCTTATACAAATATGAATGTCTATGAATTTGTTTCTTTAGTCTATTCAGACTAACACAGTTGAACATCAAATAAGAAGAATCAATGCATTTGAATAGTGTTGCAAAGAAAAATATTGAAAGTTCCATGAACTACTTAAAGGACATACCAACCTCTCTTAGCAGTACAGCCTGAGTGCTCTTGAGAGGCAAGGATGGCGAGACATCATCTCATATTGGGACAAGTTGTCAGTCCCAGTAGAAAGGCATCACACTCGGGAAAGTGGAGGGGCAGCAAGAGAAAAGAAGGTCCTTGAAGGTGGGTTGATACCAGGACTGTAACAATAGGCTCAGGCATGGGACCAATGATGAGGCTGGTGCTGATCAGGCAATGTTTTATTCTCTTGTGCATAGGGCTGGTCTGAGTCGGCACTGACTTGGTGGCATTTAACAGCAGCAACAAAGACAACATGGCCAGATTGCTTTTGAACTTGATGGAAATTTTTATCATACTGTATATAATTTCTGTCACTTGCTTTTTTATTCTATATCATGGTTCTGTGATGTTGTTTTATGTACTATGCTTAATTAAAGTATCTAATTTATTCCTCAGATCTAGTTTATTTACCTATGTTCCCCTGGACTGACATTTGGATCACTTCTGTTTTATTATTGTTATTTTACTAATATAAATATAAGTTCATATGAATGTTCTTGTTCATGTCTCTGCATTCGTATATAAAATAGCATGTTTAAAACAGTGCATAGTCCTGGGAGTGAAATCACTGGGCTGTATCTTCATTTTTACATCCGTACCTTTGCAAGCTAATTTCAAACTTTTTTTCTAAAGTGGTTCTATCAGTTATTAGTTTACTTCCACAGATGTATATGAGCACACATTCATTTGCTAGTGCTAAATTCTTTCTACCTCTCCTCCTACCTTCCTCCTTCCTCCCTATCTCTTTTCCTCCTTTATTTTCTCATCCTCTAAGGTATAAGGTCCTATTTTATAGTGAATTTAATTTTTATGAAAGATAATGAAGTTGGGCACATTCTCTTACCTGACTTGTCAGTCTTCATTCTTCTTCTGTGAAATTCCTGTTTCCTTTTTTGATGCACAACTTCATTTTAGAAATTTCCCAGGTAATTTTGAAGGGGAGCCAATGGTGGGCCGAGCTGTCTGCCTGTTTCTTCTCTCCTTTCCTCCCCATGGTCATTGTGTCTGTGTTTGCTAATGCCTTCATTGCCTCAGTGCATCTCATTGCTCCTCAACAACTCCATCTGGTCTCCAGTCCTCTGCACTCCCACCGTCAACTCATCTGTCCAAGTTTTTTCTTTCTGGAACCTACCACGGACAGAGCCTCTAATTCTTCAGTTCTAAACATTGATTTCCCATTGCCAGCAAATAATGCCCCAAATGCTTATGTAACTCATGGATGAATATTTACTTGCCTTTTATAAATGTTGGTACCTTTACCATCCACTTGGCACTTTTAAATATTTATTATCTCTCTCATGTTAATATGATCATGGCAATTTCTCCTTTCCATTTCTTGCCACCCACTAGCTCCCCAGCTTATTAAATACTCCCACCACATTGGAAATCATCTCATCTTCTTTTCTTGTCCTGTGAACTCTTGTCACATTCTATAATGTCTGTATTTTCTTGATTCCATTTGCCTTGAGGTACATGTGTCCTTTTCAAGCAGTGAATTGAGGATGATAAAACTCATTATTACCCACTTCCATCTCAAACAAAACTCAAGTTCACGGCCGTTGAGTTGACTCCTACTCATACCACAGCAAGTCTATAAAACATGGGAGAGCTTCTCTTGTGGGTTTCTGAGACTGAGGAGAAATTGATGGTTTCAAACTGTTGAACTTGCAGTTTTTCACTGCTTAACTTGCAGTTAGCCCCACAAGTAACCACTATGCACCCAGACTGTGCCTCATAAATAGTAGTATTCACTGCTGCCGAATCAATTCCAACTCACTGATCGTCTACAGGGTTTCTGAGACTGTAGTTTGGAACTGCTGATTTCTTGACATAGAGAATATGAGTTGGGATACAAACTACAAGGTCAGATGTTTAAAACCACCTGGAGAGAAAACTGGGTTTCTAACTCCTATAAAGAGTTATAGTTATGCGTTGGTTTACCAACCAAATTCCAAATCAAATTCACTGTCATTGTGACTGAAAGTGACCCTATAGGCCAGGGTCGCACTGCCTCTCAGAGTTTCTGAGACGTCACAGCAGAAATCCCAATTGCAACCCATCCCATCTCCTATCTGTCTAATTCCAACAACCCCTTGGTGAGTTGTTTTATCTGTTCTGAAATGAACTTCCAAAGATGGTCCTTTACTTTTCCTTTCCTGAGATTTTTAAAAATAACTTCTTACTCATTATCGTTATACATTACTTCCTTCTGGCACTTGAGGTTTTCTTTATAATGATGATGTCATCATCATTATGGAAATCTGACTCATTTAAATTTTGTTTTATGTAATATTCTATATTTGTCTTCTTGGTGAACCTATCTAGCTTACTAAAGAGTTTCTTGTTTTGCCCTTAAGGGAGCCATAGCAAAACTTTCATCTATAGGGCAGCTTCATGTTTCATGCTTGCATTTTCAAGGAATTTTTGAGACTTCATTGTAAAAGTTGCCTCATGGAATCCACAAGTCCTCCTTGTACTTCTTTAAAATAATTGAGTAGTATATATCATTATTTTCCTTATCTCATTGGAGTTTAAATGAGCCACTGAACTTACATGAAAGCTAGCCAATAATCTGAGAGGCTTTATGCTAAAAAAGCAGTGAGCAAACTCTGTAAAAGAGAAAATATTAAATGTTTTAAACTCTGTGGGTTATATACTATGTATTTTGCATACCAGTTGTGTTTCATTTCTTATAATTCTTTAAAAATGCAAAAGTTATTGTCAGCTGAGAAGTCACCCAATTGGCTCTGGTCCATGGGGTGGGAGTTTGCCAGCCTCTCTTCAGAGTTATTCTGGAAGGAAGGGTTAGGAGGTTTGCACCACTTCTTAGACCAGCTTTTGTATAAAAGTTAGGTGGGAATGAGAGAGAAGAGAAGAAGAAAAAAAAATCCTAGCATTCTAACATTTTATTTTGTCAATAAATGAATGGGTCACTTTTAATTTTAACCTGGAAATGTAGAAAGCCTGGAAGATTGCAAACTATACAGCAAGAATAAAACTCAAGAAGCTACAAACTAATAATTTTTCTTGAACACTCAAAGAATTTAGGTCCAAGGGTAAACAAACAACTTGGGAGTTTGGAGAAAGAAGGACCCTTTCTGAGCATTTTCTTCCAACAGGGCAGAGAGGTTTGTTGGGTTGGAATACAATCTGATAAGAAGATTAGCAGGAAGGTATGAATGAATTGCTGTAGGATGAGTGTGAGATAGCATGAGAATGTAAATTTCCTGGGGTTCTAGGCAAAGAGATTCATACATTCTTTCAGGTTCTTTTTTTAGGGAACCTGCACTCCCCCTATTCCCCATCCCACCTCCATGCTTGTCAGTTTCTCACTGGAAAGGCTGCGGAGAACTATGAAGAAGCTTTCTCTACCTTCCATAGTGCCTACTGGGGAAGAAATAGTGCACTGCTGAAACTACTCATCCTATCCACCCAGACATGGTTTTGTTTGAATACCTTAATCTGAAGAGGGAGAACAACACAAACTGTAGTCTGAGATCAGTGATAAAAGCCCAGTGTATTTTAGGGAGGGAGGCAGAACATAAGAGAGGTTTAGACTCGAGTCAGGGTAGAATGCATATTCAATCAGTACATCTGGGGAGAGACAGGCATTGATGAAAGTCACACCTCCCATTGAGACAGATTGACAGTGCCTGCTTAATAAGAATATGGCTTGATAATTTTGTTGTTAGGTGCCATCAATTATGACTTATAGACATCCCATGGCAGAGTCAAACTTTGCCCAGTCATGTGTCTTCCTCACCATTTGTTTTCTTTTTGTTGTTGTTGTTGTTGTTGTTGTTTGGGGGGGCATCACTGCCTGTGGTGGTTGTGGGCGCTACCCAGTGCTGCTCCTGAGAGCCACCACTGGGTTTGAACCGCCAAGCCCGCGGGCTGCAGTCCTGCACTCAACCACTTATGCCACCAAGGCTCAGCCCCCCTCACCATTTATTGTAGTGTTTGAGCCCCTTGTTGGAGACATTTTCCCAATTCATTTCACTGAGAATCTTTCTTTCTTTCTTTTTTTTTTTTTGCTGACCTCCAAGTTTACCATGCACATTGTGCTTTTCCACACACTGATGTCTCATAAGCAGGCCCAAAGTATAGGACATAGGGTCACGCCATCCTCATTTCTAAGGATCCTTCTGGTCATACTTCCTTCAAAGTGGATTCATTAGTCAATGTATCAAGTGGTGTCTTGATATGGTCTCTTTATTCAGGTAAGATATATTCAAGGTTGTAATTTGGTTCTTGTATACTTATATTAATTTTGTTCTGCTTCAACCTGAACTTGCGTAAGAGGAAGTGATGATATGTTTAAAAGTCGACTCCATCCTTCTACTCCCAGCAGAAGGCACTGATTTCCTCCTGCCCCTCCCAAAAGTCGACTCCAACAGTCAGTTTGGGGGATAATATTGAGCTTTTCTATCTCTATGCACTGAATCTCATTCCTGTGCATTCTATCTGATGAGGCCCAGGTGTATATTGCATCTTGTTGCAAGAAGGTATCTGCGATGAAGAAGCTGTTCATCTTGAAAATTTTATGATGCAATATATAATTTCAGTCCTTTTACCAAGGCCATATTTTCTAACTATCCACACCTCTTTTTTCTTTGCAACTTCCATATTCTAGTAACTAACAACTGTCAATGTCTTGATTGCATATTTGATCAGCTTCAAACTAGTGAAGTTGATAGAATTCTACAACTTCTTCATTATTGGATTGAATAGTTGTATACATTTGATTAATTATTGTATTAGCTGGATTTTCTTCTAAGTATGTAGATGTTATAGATTAATTACATTCTTTAAGTCACATCCAGAGGATTCCTGAACATTGACTGCCAAATCAGTTAGAATTGGGGCCCAGACAAATTTATTCAAAACCGAATTGTCATGCACATTATCGACCTTTTTCAATAAATCTTTTCATACATGGATCAAAATTATTTTAAATTTCTTGATTGATAGTTTTACTGTATGCATCATATCTACCCTGGTCCTGCTGGTTTAGGCTCATCCTATAATATTTTTCTTGCCTTTTGAATGTCCTTACAATCTTTTGTTAAAAGCATGACATGTATTTGATAGGAGATGGTATGGTAACTATTTTTTAGTGCCTGAAGACAAGCATGCTTTTTGTTCAGTTTGTTCTTGAAAACGGGTTGGAGTTTGCGTTGTTCTAATTAGCTGTTATTTAGACTGCATTAAAAAAACCATGATTCCTGAAACTATGCACTGTGCATCAAAGACTTCCAGTTTCTTTAGTGATATCTCGTGCTTTATATATAGTGTACTTTTCCAGAGATTTCACACACCCCCCACCAATGACTGACTGCACTTGACTTGACTTGATGTCTCCCTTCTCTGATTTGAGTCATGCCTTTGTACTGCTTTCAAGAGGGCACTTTGTTTTGGTTTTTGGAGAATTCAATATTCAGATCTTTCCCCTCTTCCTGCTCCCCCCTCCCCAAATATCCAACCCCCAAATACCATGACTTATTCTAGAAGTCCTATTGAAACCGCTGTATCATCATAGCAATACACAAGCCTTCCTTGACTTTGGGATGCTGACTGAGCTTGGCGTGGGTAGAATTGAACCCCTACCTCTTGCACGGAATATGTGGATTCTAACACTGAACCACTACTAGAACCAAATAGAAATGACCCAAATGGAAATTCAAATGACAAACAAAATGAAACAGAGACGAGGAAGACCAAGCAATCTCACACACATGCACCTGACAACGCAGCGGAGAAGAAAGAGAAAACTAGGCAGAAAGCGATTGAAATAAACCCTGGGAATTTTCAGAATTTCATAACTAGTACCAAAAGCACAGTCACAACGATCTGAGGGAATACTAAAATGAAAAAAGAAATCCACACTTAGTCATATAATATTTTAGAATGCTGAAACCCTAAGGGAAAAAGGAAAATCCTTAAGGTAGTCCTAGAAAGAAGCTACGGCGCAGTGTGGGTAAGAGCTAGAGGAAAGCAGGGATTTGTTGGAGCCTGGGCAAATTAAAATGTAATGCAGTGTGATATGAAAACCACTGCCCACTCAACATTTTATTACTGGGAAAAACATATTTCAAAAATGAAAAGGTGGGTAATATACTGAGGTAACCAAAACCTAGCAATATTAATCTTCACCCATCTAATATAAAGAACTAAAGGAAGTTCCTTAGGAAAATGTGAGTCAGAAACTTGAATCTATATAAAGAGATGAATAACCATAACATTATTTTTAATCATTCAGATAACTAAGTAACTGTTAAAGGCAAATGTTAAAAATATGCTATGTTTACACATAGGTAAAAGTAAATTGAGGAAAAAGGCAAAAGGGCAGAGAGGAAAGGATTAGAAACACACTGGTAAGATGTCTTTACAGGATATTTTAAATGATGTCACATTATTAAAAGTAGAGTCAGATTTTTTAGCAGAGGGTTTGCAAATCCTAGGGCAATCACTAAAAAAGAAAAAAATGAAACAAACAAACCGAGACATCACCTGGAATCAGAGGACATTCTTCAGGAAAGAGAAACAAATATTTGCTATATAAGGAGCCATCATAAGGTATGTAGAAACAATGCCTTCAAAGACAGCAGAGTTTTCCCATGAATATTGCTGAATTCCTCTTGATATTAAACTGGAATGACATCTGTAATCATTCTTTTCACCCCCTCCTTGCTGGATCTGAAGGTCCTCAGAGGTCCTCAGAGAAATATTTCTTTAAGATTTTAATCAAGGAACAGTTTAAAGCATTAGCTACAGGAAAATAGATTTTAGGTCAATAAAAGAATTGCTTTCTGTTAGATATTAAAATAGTAAGCTTCTGTCATGGGAAGTGCTAAAATATTGATTCGTGAAACTGAGAATTATGTGGTAGAAGTCATCTCATAATTGCCTGGGGTTTCCAGGCCTCAGAGTTTTTAATGCTTAAACCATTTTCACAGAATAACTTCCCGTATGTTTCTTTAGCTCTTTCTCTGAACTTTTCCCATCAAATGTGCCCTTTCTTGTTCTTTATTTATTTTATAATTTTATTGGCACATCCTCCACATATCATACAATTCAATAGTTAATCATATCAAGAAGAACGGTGCAATCATTACCACAATCAATTTTAGAACTTTTTCTTTCTTTTTCCCCACAGGATTAAGTCTTCTTTAAAATGAATTGTGTAATCACAATCAGTTCTATTTCTCCCTTCCCCTCCAGCATTCATTGTCGACTCCCCAAATCCCCTCAACCTCCCCATGTGCCATCTACCATCCTTGTACCCCCTATCCTTTGCATCAGTTATTATCTCTATGCCTGTTTCTTCTGTTCTTCTCAAACTAGAAAACCCCAAAGAAGCATTATGAAATAAAAACACAATAAAGTCGTAGGGATAAAATAATAATATAAAGATAAAAGTACAAATAATGAGTAAGAGGGGCAAGACTCCATCAATATTTTAAAAGCCAGGGAAGACATTTTTGTGAGGGAACAAGCAAGAGGTAATTGCTCCTTGAACGACTGAGTCCTTTCTTTATCCCACATGAGGGGATTTCAGAAAGTTTACTAAACACGGGAATTATAATATCATGGAATTTTCCCACAATTTTTGAAGGCCCTTCAGTTTCAAAGCTTATCTATACCAAATGAATTATCTTAAAAGCCAAAGTAATATTGCTTAGTTCTTGATTGAGTGGTGATATTTTGCTAATATTTGCATGCCAAAGTTTTTTTTTCATTTATTATATCTGTGTGATGGGAAGATTATGTAGTGGTGTCCTACATGTCTCTCCTTCAATTGTGCATTTAGTGATGTTACCTTAGTAGCTAAAAGTCAGGCATGTTAGGATTATTTACACATGAACATCTTCAGACATCACAAATTATAATCTTTCTTTTTAGAGAATAGTTTATTAAACATCTACTGGCATATCACTATATTGATCTATCTTTCTTCAACTCAAGAATTCAAGTTACATGATGATACATGATGAGCGAAATGAAGTATATTAGTCTCTTCCATGAGGGAAATATTGCAAGATTTCCCAGAATTCTCAGAGAAAGCCATGTCCGCACAGAGGTCTCATTGGCTATCTCCAGATTGACAGGCTAGACTCCATCCCTGCACTCCCAATCATGAAATCGACATGAGTACATGACTACCACACTGGTACTTCAGGCTGTTCCTCGGCTTGTGGTTGCAGTACCATATGGATTATTTCCTGCCTCCCTATTTCTGTGGACCTTCTCTTACATACAAATACTGTGATACAGGATGGGCAGGTGCCCTATTACAGTATAATCTGAGGTTAAATGAACTCATATTATTTTCAGATCTCCATTTCTGAACAGTCATATTCGCCGATGCAATGATTGGGACAGCAAGGGACCTCGATGGTGTACACAATTCAATCTTGCCTAGCAGAGGATATGAGGGGGAAGTTCATTTGGATAAAGTGGAAATTGTTATCTTTTTTGGTGTTCTTGTTTTGGCTGCTTCACAGGGACAGCACATGGCGAATCACATCTAACACTCATTCAGTTTGCCAACTCCGGTTTTCAAAGAAATCTTCCCAAATCAAATCTTGAGCCATCACAAGTTCCTGAAGAAAATTGAACATTTTTTTCTTTTCCTTATCATATGTATTTAATGCTGGTGCATTTGCAGGTAGGCGTGCTGATTTTTTGGAAAAAGAGAAGCTAGTGACTCAAATAAGACTTCCTGTAGTCTTCAAAATACCATCTCAGCAAACCTAAAAAAAGGAGAGGCTAAGGCAAGCCTATGCAGCAGATTGCCTGTCAGTCAAGAGAAGCCAAGCCTGGTTGCCCACGGTGGCCCTGAAGGGCGGCTGAGCAAGGGGAAATGATGGCCATCACAGCCATGATCTTCAAGAGATTGTACTGCAATGTCCCTTAGACGGACCTATAGTGGCTACATAAATAAAGTCACTTTGACCTTTGACCTTTGGCCACCTTTGACCACATTAAAGTAAGACACACAGATTTCTGAGGACATTTGTACTGCATTGCATGAAGGAGTGTGGTCTGGTTTGCAGACTTTACACTTAACCTGTATGCGAGTTTAAAACACCCAACTGTTGGTTGGTTATTACCTATCGGGCTCCCTGGCACAAAATAACGAAATACTGCACGGGACTCTGCCAGTCCTACATTGTTCTTAAGCCTGTGCCCATATTGCAGCCATGACATCACTTCATCTTGTTGAGGGCCTCCCTCCCCCTTGCTACCCCTCCATGTTACCATGCCTGATGGCTTTCTCCAGGGACTGGCCTCTCCTGACAACATGCCAACAGAAGGGGAGACGAAGTCTTGCCATCCTTTCCTCTGAAGAGACCCCTGGCTGGATTTCTCCAAAGAGAAATGGGTTTGTCATTTTAGCATTCCATACAACTTTCCATATTTTTCTCCAGCACCACAATGCAACCGCACTTATTCATTTTTCAGTTTTTCTTATTCAAGGTCCAACTTTCACACACAGATGACACAATTGAAAATACCATAGCTTGTATCAATAGCCCCTTCGTCCTCAAAGTAATATATTTGCTTTTCAATAATCTTAGGAGATTTTTGTGGAGCAGATTTGCCTAGAGAAATGCAGTGTTTGATCTCTGCTGTATCTATGAGAATTGATTATGCATCCAAGTAAGAAAGAATTTTTGACAATGTCAACCTTTCCTCCGCTTATCATGATGTTACCATTTGGTCTAGTTGTGAGGATTTTAATCTTCTTTACATTGTGTGGTAATTCATGCTTAACCTGTGCTTTGAATTACTTCCCACCAATTAAAAATCAAGAGACTTCTACTAAAAATCTAGGTCTCTGATTTCTTTTACACTTTCTGTATATTGACAAACTTTGGAAAAGGTTCCTTGAGCCACTCTCTCCAGGTGGTCATTATTTCTACCAGGTCCTGGTCACCACTATTCCCTCCAGGTTGTTGTTTTTGGTTATTTTCTGATCCAGTTAAGCCTTGGTGAGTCTCATTTTTCTGGGGGGGCACATGAAGTGGTTATACTTAGGTTCACAAGTGGTAACTAAGGGCTCTTCCTGCCTAGACACTGTCTTCTCTCACAGCTTTTGTTTCTACTCTTTGATTGCTCTCTTCCCATAATCATTTCCATCATTATCAATAAAGATTATTATTCACTCACATCAGTGGTTCTCAACCTTCTTAATGCCATAGCCCTTTAATACAGTTCCTTATGTTGTGATGACCCACCCCCCCCCATCATAAATTTTTTTGTTTTTTGGGGGGAGCATCACTGCCCTCTAGTGGTGAGAGTAGGAGGCCCAGCTTTTGATCCTGTGGAGCCGCTGCTGGAATTGAACCTCCATCCCAGTGGCCTGCAGTCCCACGCACAACCACTATGCCACTGGGGCAGAGCCCCATAAAATTACTTTTGTTGCTACTTCCTAACTGTAATTGTGCTACCGTTATGGATTAGGTGACCCCAGTGGAAGGGTCCTTTGACCCTCAAAGGGATCACGACCCACAGGTTGAGAACGGCTGACTTACAGTATATATTTAAGCCAGGATGCCTAAAAGGCAAGCTTTGGTGGAGAGGGAGAGTGTGGGACTTAATGCTATTAAGAGGAGTGTCTGAATATTTAGTCGCTAGTCCTCTTTCTGGGATCCCTGGTGGTGCAGTGGTTATCAGTTGTGAAACCATTAGCTGTTCCCCAGGAGAAAGGGCTTCCTTTTCCACGAAGAGTTACAGTCTCGAATACCCGCAGGGGCAGCTCCGCCCTGTCCTAGGAGTCCGCATCTCCTTCATGGCAATCCTTCTGAGGGTTTAAACAAACAAACAAACAGCAATTTTATTCTCCTTTTTAAGGAAAGATGCCATATATTTTGCTTTCATAAGCTTGAAGGTCTCTATTAGCAGTAAACTAGGCTGATTCTAAAGAGGATTCCACAACTCAGTTGAATGCTTTTTTTTTTTTTTATCACAGCCATGCTTTTTGTTCATCATTTTCTCAGATAATAATGAGCTCAATTGCTGTAAATGTTTACTGCCTCTTTTTCAATGCTGGACCATCCCTGTTAGCACTTCTTTATCTTTTAATCTATGAGGGAGATAGATATCCTAGACACTCAAAGAGAAGGAACACTGTAATTTTTTAAAAATATATTCTGCTATCATATCTAAGTGGATTGTTTCTCTATATAAGGGAAAGGCTGGACAAAAGTATTTCACTAACCTGACCGACAGACTGAGGATATGATATCTAATACACTAGCAGCTGTGGTAACTGAGGATCAGTGTTCAGTACAAACTGATGGAAAACCTTGTTGGATGATGATATTTAATAGATTGGGCAAAGCACATCTAATACAACAAGTCATTGTAAAGTCTCTTACATTACCTCTTTATTTTTATTATCAAAGAAACCATTTTTGGGGGGCTCTTACAGTTCTTAAAACACTCCTTACATCCATTGTGTCAAGCACATTTGTACATATGTCGCCATCACCAAAAATTTTTCTTTCTACTTGTGTCCTTGGTATCAGCTCCTCATTATTTTCCTCTCTCCCTCACAAATCCTTGGTAATTCACAAATTAATATTATTTTCCTATCTTACAGCACCTGCTGTCTCCCTTTACCACTCATTCACTATCCCTTTAAACATTTTTATAACAATGAAATATGCTTTATTTTCATTTAAGAGCTATATTCAGATGAAACGAATAATGCAGTCAGCTGTTATGTGAAGGGACATGTTCTCTCCTTGATATCTTTTCCAGTTCCAATCAGAAATGCATCCCCAGCTTTGGTGTGTTATTTATACTATGACATCGAGGCAGTGACATTACTTTCTGAAGTGGGTAAGGAGTTCCACTCAGATTCTTTCCATGTTATGGTCTGGATCATCAAAAAATGTACACAGTGACTACAAAATTAGTTGCTTCTTGCTTGTGGTGGATGATGTTACAGACTGTGTGGAAATAAGAGTTACAGCAAGACACATATCCTTTCAAGATTTAATAAGGAATCTAGCTGAGAAATCATTTTCTTTCATATAGTTTACATATTTTTTGCACCAATTCCTATTTCTTCCTCTAGATCCTTGGGGATCTTTCTTTGTTAGTTCTCTCTCAATCTCTCTTTTCTTTCGTTTCTTTTTCATCGGAGCCAGTAGTGTTGATGGTCAACTTGGAAGATAAGTTGGTAATCAGAGTCCATGTTAATTGGAATCTTTGGTTTCTTTTCCTTCCTTTAAGAAGAAAGGGAGAAAAAGCATCCCTGCCTTCGTGGCATGTTTGCAAAGCCACCACTGTTGTTAGGCATTATGTATGTGTGATTCAGAAGCTCCGGGGTCTCTGTTGCTTCAAGATGACAAGTTCAGGCAAAAGATTTTGGGGAAGCAAAAGGGACCTTGAAAAAATCAATGTTTTATATTAATTTAATTGTTGGACAGCAAACTTAAAATGGTTATAAAGAGGAAACATACTGTATTTCAGAAAGTTAATTAAAACAAATGGCTTGGTAATGGGTATCTAAAGAATAGGGTGAGTTGATCATTCTTTTGGGATTTGGAAATTGCTACGAGCCTTGGTTGCATAGTGGATGATGCATTCGTTTGCTAACTACAAAGCCAGCAGTTCAAAACCACCAGCTGCTCTGAATGAAGAAGATGAGATGTTCCACTCACACAAAGAGTCCATTAAAGTCTTGGAAACACACAGGGACAGTTCTGCTCTGTCCTGTAGATTCTTTTTGAGTCATAAGCCACATAGTAACAGTGAGGAAGATAGCACCCAAAGTGAAAATCCACTACATTTCCTATAGTACTTGTTTTCTTTTTTCAAAGGTGAGATGTGTGTTATTTTTGTGAACTGTATAATTTTATGTGATTTTATACATAGGAAAATGAAATGAAATAAGTCTAATGAAGGCAATATATAAAAATTAGAATACATAAAAAATGATTATCAAAGTTAATAGAAAAGCTGTACTGTGGAATCTACTTATCTTCTTAAGACTCATTTATGATTATTCTAACTAATAAGTGATTTTTAAGAAATATTAAAGATGGTGCTTTAAATATAAAGAAATGCATAATGATCGAAGTGTGGAAATTATAATAGAAGGAAATTAATGTAAACTTCTCAAATGCAAATGTAGATTATGTAAAGATGTAGATTCAATGTAGCATGATTTAACACAGCGAAATAAGATGCTCACTATAATCAAATAAACATGTAGTTACACTTACAAAAATTGATGTGCAAAAATTACTTTTTAAAATTATTTAAAAATTACCCTAATTTTTGAAAGTTGTACTTTTATTCTAACCTCTGATAATTTTAGTTGTTTTCTCTGCAGTATTTACGATATTATGTGACATTAACCAAATTAAAAAAAAAAAGCAAAGTGACACAACAGATTGATCTGGAAAAAATAGAAGTAATGGTTGGAACAAAGTACTCAGAAAATGTCAGCTATTACAAAACATGGTTCATCTCTTTAATAGTTTTAGTTTAATAGTTGTCCTTGGTGTGATCACTAGGTACCAAACCCTATGCTGGACACAGGATGTCCAGATAAAACACATTTTCTCTATTCTAGGGCAGATAAAATGGCTGGTTTTATTCTTTTTAATGTGCTAGTCATTTCTGTAATTTGAGCATAAAAGACAGAACTAGACATATAAGAGACAAGCCATACAAGACAGTATCTCGCTTGTTTTTTTTTTTTTTTTTGGTTTTGAAATGAACATTTGTGGTAAGAGAGGACAAGTAAGTTGCTGTAATCACTAAGACAATGATTTCATTGTGCTTAGCACAACGATCACTGTCCATGGAAGCAGTATTCAAGTAATCAAATGCCTTATTTGCCAGGGACAATCTACTGCAAAAGACTTCATTAAAATTTTAAAAGCAAAGATGTCATTTTCATGATTAAATCCTATCTGACTCAATTCATGTTTTTTTCAATGAACTCATGAGGCTGTAAAAGTTAGGCAGTGCAAAAGGAATATAGAAGAGGAATAGATAGATCCACACTGTGGTATTAGGCAGTAATATTAAATACACAGTGGAATATTGAACATACTTGAGGCATAGCGAGCATATTAAACTGCTGAATGTACTGTGGATTGACTGAAGAATGTATACAAATGTCTTGGAGGCTGTATAGCAGGAATGCTCTTTAGACATGAGTGTGGTGAGACCCCCATACTTACTTTGGAAAAAAACAATTGTTAAAATTAAAAAAAAAAAGAAATTAAGTTAGTGGTCAGAGAAATGGATGATCAGCCCCAAATGAAGGAAATTCTTAATGACATGGATTGAGACAATCCTCAAAACAATGGGTCAACCCACACCAGTGACTTCTTTAAAGTGTGTGCATGTATGTGTGTTTAATATAAAGAATAATAGTGAGTAAGAAACACCTAAGAGCATGGATGAGCCTGGAGATCATTATGTTGAATGGCATAAGTAAATCACCGATGGACACATTTCGTATGAGACCACTACTGTTGAAAGTTAAGAAAGGGCTTTCACAAAAATGAAACCACTTGAGAAGAGGGAATGGGAAAGTAAATGGCAAACTCGAGGGTTATTGCTATTATTAGGTGGTGTTGAGCCAATTCGGACGCAGAGCAACTCCATAGACAACAGAAGGGACTGCTTTTGAGTCCTGTGCCATCCTCACAATCTTATCCACACTTGGTCCCAGTTTTGAAGCCACTGTGTCAATCCACCTTATCGAGGGTCTGCCTCTTCTTCATTGAACCTCAGTTTTACCAAGCAGGAGTCAAATATTAACTTAAATGGAAGGGAAGTAGTAACTTCTAAGAGAAATCAGAAAATTAAAATGATGGCTAAAAAGATATTAGAAGAGTATGATTGCTAAAGGCAGCAAAGGTAAATACAACTATGCATGCAATCCTGCAGTAACAATAATCTGTGAGTGGATCTGTGGAAAAACACACACAATGAGATAGCTTTGAACAAAAAGTCTTTCTTCATGTGTATTTACCTATGCCGTAAAGATATCCATGAATATAATAGATAATGCAAGGGACCAAGTTATAAAATTGTCTAAGCCATAACCAAGCACCTTGGTGGAATGAGTTGCTGCACCTGGGGAATCTGGGATATAGTCTTGAAGGGCATCAAGGTCAATTGAAGTGCCATTGTCCACAATGACAATGGTCTATATTCTACTGGGTATATCCTGTTATATTCTGATGAATAGTGACTGGAATATTCAAATTTTATGAGCTTCAATATAAGATCGCATTCTTGGTCTCTCCCCACTAGAGCAAAAAAGACTGAAGAAAAATCAAAGACTCCTGGAAGGAATTATTCCAAATGAACTGATGGGACAGGTAATCATTAGTCTTTACAACACTGAGACCAGAGGACCTAGATAGTGCCCGGCTATAACTACCAATAATTCTGTAAAGGTCACATTAGGTGATCCTGGATAGAGCTGGAGAAAAATGTAGACCAACATTTAGAATCACAATAGAGGTTTATGAATTGTATTGAGACTAGTGGTACTCTTTAAGTTATGACTCTTAGCTACTGTTCAGCTTTCTAAATGAACTCACCTCTGTGTTCACAAGACTGAAAAGCCAAAATAAGAAGGGAAGCATCTTCCTAAGGAATAACTCTAGAGGGTTAGGAAGGGAGATGAACAGAAACAGAAAACACAGGGAGGAAGTGGACTATGTGCTGGTACAATGAACAGACTGCAGTGGAGAAGTTAGCACAAAATGCACATGGTTTATTTAATGTAAAACTGAGGCTCTTCTCTGTAAATATTTGCCCAGTTTGCAATAAAATGTTAAGGAAAAAATTTCTCATGAGCAGACACCTACTGTGCAAGTATTGGCTTCTCTGCACCTGTAGCAAAAAAAAAAAAAGGAAGACAATTGAAGACTCATGGAAATAGATCAGTTGATTAGTAGATATTGCAAACTAAAGCCTCCCCAATCCTCACCCAGAAAAGCTAGATAGAATTTGACTCCCACTTCCAATATCTCTGAAAAGAATAATGCTAGAAGGTTCTGGGCAGAGGAGGAGATAAGTGTGAAACAAAATTCGAAATATTTTTTCTAAAAGCCATGTTTACTGGTAGAATGGAGACTGGTAGAGCCTGCAAGCACTCTATCATCTTTCAGGTCTATAGTTGAACCCCCCACCGTGACTATTTTCAGCCAAACAATAGACAAGTACACAGAGTGAACAATAAACAAGGAAGGTATGCCGTTCTTAGAAAATCTATCATTTGAGATAAAAAGAACAACATTTTCCCCAGATCAAATTTCAGAAAGGTTAGGAAAGAGAGAGGGATATCAACTGGAAATATGAGAAGGAAGTGGGATAAGCACTGGGAAATGAAAATGATTATAATGGATGAGTTGAAACAAAATGTGTGTGAATGGAAAACTTATCTGCTCTTCATTGAATTCACATTAACATTTTAAAAGTTTTTATCAAATTTTAAATTTTTTATAAAATTTTTTTAATTTTAAAACTTAATTTTTATTGTTTAAAAAGCTGTAATATCAAAAGTATTAAGTGGTATCTGACCCAAATCATATTTTTCAATTGCATCAAACTCATGCAAGAACTTGACAGTGAGTAAAAAAGATTGAAGAAAAATTTATCTAATTGAATTTTGGTGTCAATGAAGGATATTGACTGTATCATGGACTGCCGAATAGATTGATAAATCTGTCTTGGAAGAACATCAAGAATGCTCATTAGAAGGAAGGATGGTGAGATTTTTGTTTTATTGTTTGGGCCTGCTATTGGGTAGTGTCAACAAAAATGAGAAAGACCTTTGCAACACAGATGGACTTGGTGGCTACAACAATGGTTTTCAATGTAGCAGTGGTGGTGAGGATGACCCATAACTGGTTAATGTTTTACTCTGTTGTCATGGGACCATTATGGATTAGAGCTGACTTTGATGACACCTCCCAATCACAAAATAGCAGAAACATTAGGAGGTCTTGAGTGTGGTTCTTGAGTGATCTCAGCAAGAAATAGATCATGTTGGAACCTGAAATTTCTTCAAACTTAATATGATGCCCAAATAACAGTTTTTAATCTGAAGTTACAGAAAACTTTAAAGAATCGTGTGGATGGATTTTAACTGACATGCAAACTGTTGGGTGCATGGTTCAGAATATCAGTTTTAATTAGGGATCAAACTATTTGGTTTCTCAAAAATCTATATGCCTCCCTTCAAGTTTTATTTCTGGACTGAATGATCTCTAGATTTTATTTTACTTTAACAAATAAACTTTACCATTGCATGTAAAAATTAATCAATAAGGTAAAATTTGGAGACTAATTTTTCAAAATGTCTTTACACAAGACACTTGCCATTTCATGATTTTCTCTAATTTGTCCTCTAGTTGTCCTCTAAACCTGAGAAGCAGCTAATGGAGTTTTACTGATAACAATTGTATAGGCAGGGGTCCCACTGTTGCTGTGGGTTAAGCATTGGCCTACTAACCTCAAGGTCAGCAGTTCAAAACCACCA
The DNA here is from genome assembly GCA_004026705.1 of Nesogale talazaci. NCBI lineage: Eukaryota > Metazoa > Chordata > Mammalia > Afrosoricida > Tenrecidae > Nesogale > Nesogale talazaci. The sequence continues at coordinate 208,802 of PVJH01000253.1, forward strand.
GCATCTTTGTGGAAGACACATGGGATTCTATGAATCCATGAAGGTTTTCTGTCTAAAAAAACTTGAAGGACTGCCCTACTCTGTCCTAAAGGGTTGCTAAGAAAAGTAAGGTCTGGCTCACTCGAAGATAAGTTTTCTGCTTTCTTCTTCAAGATTAAATTTTTCTGGTTTGGAACAAGGTGGTTGAGGTGGAACGTGCTCCCATTGCTATTCTCTTCCACCAGATACAGACGGATCCTGGTGAGCTTTGTTGATACGATGGAGTTTCCACACAGACCTTGTGCATGGTCTTCTTTGGGTAGTGGTGAAGTTTATCCTAGCCCTCCACCCCTTAATCCCCATGGTCTTTTGCATATTGTGGAAGCGTAATAATTCTTCAGTTATGTATTGAATTTCTTTAGATGAAAGCCCCATCACAAGAATCCAAAGAACCACTCTAAAACTTTCAAGTGCTTTCTGAGGTGGCTAGAGAGTAGGGAAGCCAGTCTCTTGTCTTGTTTTCCAAAGCACACTGCACAAGAGTCTCAAGATATCTTGCTGGCCTGGATATTCATTGGATTTTTCATCTTTAGAAATCCCTTCCAGCAAAAGAACATCAGTTTCTAGTTCAAAATCCTTCAAATTTTAAGGGCTACATGCAAAGCTCCCCTTCAGTTTTTTCACTTTGATGGCAGCACTAGGTAAACCTGCAAGTTCTTTCTATCTAGAAAGCATCCAGCAGGGTTGAGGAATCAGGACTTCTCAATCCCTGTGAATTGAGTCTCTTTCCCTTAGTTCTGGGAAGAGGAAAGCAGAGGGAGAAATTCACTCCCCAAACTTGGTGGGACTGGCAAGCTTGAGTAAATGGCATTTTTTAAAAAGAGAGAGAACTAAATACTAAGCATTTTACTATATTTTGAAAGATACAGGAAAATACTTAGGATTTTTTCTATGTAAAGCCTGAAATGCACCTGGAGGTGATAAATCATAGAACACGTTTGGGAGCTAAGGTTTGGTTGTGCCATAGGGCCAACTAATTGACAAATGAAGTTGCAAAAAGGGTAAAATTTGAGCATTTTGTTGAGATACCTGAATAATAGAGTGAAGAAGTTAAAATGAACTTAGAAGGAATTCTGAATGATTAAATGAATTAATGATTTGTTTTGAAAAGGTATTTTTTCTGCCTTGGAATTAAGTGAAAAGCTCATTTGAAAAATTCTCTTTTATTCCACCAGAAAAGTACTAGATATTAGAATTAAAGTGATAGCGATTTGAATAGAAGGTATGATATTCATAGTTTTAGAGATACAGACCTTAGCAAATAATTGAACATTGAGAAATTAGGATAAACAATTTATGAAACAATACCTCAAGGATTTTGAGATGATTGAATTGTGTTATCTGCAGAAATTGGATGGAGATGAAAGTGTAGGATAAAAGATATAATTTTGTTTTGGAGTCATTAATGTTGAGGTTCAAATGATGTAATAGATGTACCTAGGTAGCAATTAGTAATCTTTAATCAAGAGATACCAGATTGGAAGGAACCTTGGAGTTCATATCTTCCAGAAATAACTCTGATCATAAATAACCCAATTTCTCATTAAAACCACTAAGAAGATCAAACCCTTTTATCTCATGAAATCTCATTACTTTTGGGGTCTTATTTTCTGGTCCTACATAATTTATTGAATATAATTTAATCCAAGATGCTCAGGATACAGTTATGGCCAAAACAGAGAGATGAATTTTTACAAATGTTGACATTGTTGGTTACATTGTATTTTGTAGCTTTTCTGATGTAGTAGTGGTGGGTTCTGACATCTTGAGATATCTAGCTGTGCATCTGGTTCTTGTCAGAGTAGTTTCAACTATATAGTTAGACAGTGACCCAATGCCTTTAATTTCAGGCATATGACACAATCTCTGTCATTAAAGATAATATATTGCAATCTCTGTAATCGTAAACACTTTTCTCCTTGTACTGATTCATCACAGAAGATAGCAATATAGGACAATAAGCAAAACTAATTGTTTTGAACACATGAATTCATATGAGTAAAAAAAATTTTTCTCTTAAAAGTCTTAGCATTTGAAGACAACAAATGTACAAATGTGCTTGACATACAATGAATGTATGCATGGACTGTGATAATAGTTATATGAATTGTTCTAGATATGATAGCATTGAATAATGGTAGAGGAACAGTAACAGTTATCATTAACATAACAGTTATTGTGATCTTCCCATAGGTCTTCTGTTTTATACCAGCATCACATAGTCCTATGTGAGTTTCACATCAACTCCGTGAGGAAGGTGCTGTCATTCCAGTTGTATATAACACAGACAGTAATAAAGTGTTCACGCTCACATCACTTGTAAAGGTGGAACCAGGGTACAATATAGGCAGTTTGGGTTCAATTGCTAAGCTCTTCAATATTACAGTGATGGTTGGACAAATATAGGACTTGGGAAGAATCAGCCTTTATATTTCAGCATGAAGAATGCATGGTGGGCTTATTTGGGGCAGACTGAATGGGTATATCTTTGAAGAACTTTACTTAATATGAATTGGTGGGACTGCCTCTTTAAAACTTTTTTTCTTGTCCCATTTCTCTTTTGATTGATAGCAACTGAATCCTTGTCTGACTGTAGCAGATCATATATTTCTAAACTGTGGGGAACAGTAAGGTGCTGTGATTTTAGCAGTCTTAGTAGCCTGTATATGGGTGATAGAACCACACTCATTGTCTCTTTTCTGTTGTTATTCCTAATGTCTTATAATTATTGAGCATGCAGGGATCCTAATAACAGATGGTTTCAAAGAAAATAAACCAGAGAGGTTGCAACTCTTTAGTACAATGTCATGAGTCCTCATTAAATCCTTAGCTCCAAGGGTTTGCAAATGCACTATTGCCTATACAGGCATGGGGTGAAGATGGCCTGCTGGGGTGAGATGTTACCCCAATTAAATGAACAAGAAGTGAAAAATATTAACTGATCTTAGAATCAACCCTGAAGTGCTCCTTCTACACAATAAAATACATTCATTTGAAAGGAACCCAAAACAGATTAGAACAAAACAAAACAAAGCTCACTGCCATTCAATAGATGCCGACACATAGTGGTCCAATAGGACATGGTTTGCATAAGTTTCTCAGACTGGAACTGTTTGCTAGAGCAGAAAGTCCCATCTTTTTCTCCTCTAAGAGAACATGGGGGGGGTGGATTTTGATATATGTATGCAATTGTGTAAATTCAACCACGATCAGCATATTACCCTAAATGAGTCCCTCCCGCAGCATACAGGTAGTTCCCAGATCCCACCCTTATTTTTAGGCAACTGCTTCCTATCACTATGAAACACAGTTTCTCTCTTGAGATTTCTTACAAATTAAATCATGTCATACATATTCTTCATTGGTGGCTTTTTCTGTTCAAAGAAATAGTTTTGATATCCACTCATGTTATTTTATATTTTAAGTTTATTGCTTTTATTGCTGCCAATAAGTAGGTATATTAATGAACTATAAATAATTCCACTACAAATTATTCAAGGTGCCCAACTACTAACTGAATGGGGGGCAGTTCAAATGCATCCTGAGACCCTTTGGGAGACAGAGCAGGTGACATGCTTCTGAAGGTTATAGCTTCTATTCTGCACACAACTGGAACCCCCAACCTAAGTCACTGCCATCGAGTTGATTCTGACTCATAGCACCCTCTAGAACAAAGTGGAAATGCCCCTGTGGGTTTCCAAGACTATCACTCTTTACAGGAGGAGAAACCCTCATCTTTCTTTCCTGAAGTGACTAGTGGTTTTGAACTTCTGACTTTGGAGTTAGCAGTCTAATGCAAAACCACTGCACCATCAGGGCTCAGTTTCATGGGAGGTAACAAAAAAATTGGTGAATTACATTGATTTTTTTAAAAATTTGAAATCAGTTTTATATTCCTGGGAGAAATTTTCTTTCCCTTAACAAGTATAGTATATGCATATTTTGTATATTGTCAGGTTCCCTTGAAAATCCTCTTAAGTATTTGGTACATCTTTGTGAGGGATGCTGATATATGTGTATTTTGTAATTACTTTGGTTAAGTATCATGCTTATGCTCACCTCATACAACACATTGGGAAGTGTTCTTTCATTTTCTAAGATCTGGAGTGTTTACATAGGATTGACAATATTACTAAATGTTTTACACAATACTTTAATGAAGTCATCTTGCTCTGGGATTTTTGTAAAGTTTTTCATAATGAAACAAAATTGTTCAACAGTGTGTTAGTCTGGATAGAGTATAGGAACAAATTCCTAGACACCCATATGGATATAAGGGAAAGGTTTATATACAAGAGGAGTAAAACATTGAGGAAGCATCCCAACCCAGTCTATCCAAGGTCATAAATCCAACATTAGTCCCTATGTTCCATACAAGTCTATAAAGTCTCCTTCTGACTCACAACACATGTGCAGTTGAAGCATGTTGAAGCATGTGCAGTTGAAGCGCTGGCAGGGGTCTCCCCATGGCTCCTTGCTTCCAGGGTTCAGGGTCCATTAACAGCATCCAGTGGCGGTAGAAGCAACTCAGTACTGGCAGGGGTCTCCACGCTTCAGAGGTTTGGTTCCATCAGGGTAAGGCCAGGTGACTTCTCAGGTTCCTCCAGTTCCTTGGATGCTGCCTGTTGTCTTGTCAGTCGAGCGACCCCCAACAACTGGGAAAATGGTCTCTCATTTCCATGAGGGAAATACGAGACTTCTAGAATTTTCAGGAGAGAGCTATGCCCACACAGAGGTCTCATTGGCTATCTCCAGATTGACAGTCTAGACTCACCCCTACACTCTCAATCATGAAATTGACATCAAAGTACATGACCACCACAAACAGATATAGAAATATTTAGTATTTCTATTTGTAATGGTTGTTTTGTTAAATTAATCATTAAAGAAACTTTATCCATTTTATTGTTGCAATAAAATCAGTTTTTATTTCCATTCTATTTCTTATTGTTTTGTTCCCTTTCTGCTTAGTCAGTTAATTTTTTGGGGGGGCATCACTCCCCTCTGGTGGTTGTGGGAGCTACCCAGCCTTGCTCCTGGAGAGCCATTGCTGGATTTGAACCGCCACGCCCGTGGGCCGCAGTCCCGCAATCAACCACTATGCCACCAGGACTCAGTCCCTAGTTAATGTTTTTATCTCTATTATTTTCTTCCTTTTACCTATCTTGAGTTTAATTTGCATTAAAAAATAATCCTGAACCTATCACAAGGATCTCATATAACCCCCTACTCGGGAGACAGATAGCAGAAAAGTGGATGAAAGACGATATTGGATAGCATAAGCCATGAAAAAATAATAATAATTTATAAATTATCAAGGGTTTGTGGTGAGGGGCAGGAATGGGAGGGAATGAGAAGCTGATCCTAAAGAGCTCAAGTAGAAAGAAACTGTTTTGAGAATGATGATGGCAACAGATGTACAATTATAGTTGACACAATGGATGGGTGGATGGATGGATGGATGGTGATCAGAGTTGTATGAGTCCACAATAAAATGGTTTTAGAAAGTAAAATAAATAATCCTAATGTGGAATTACATATGATTGATTTTGGACCTATCTTATTTTTTAATATAAACACTTGAATATGTATATCTAGAGAGTGCTCTAACTGGACATCATCATTTTATATTATGCAATCTTTTATTCAGTTAAAATATCTGCTAAATTTTCTTATAATTTCTTCTTTGGTCCATATTTAGAGGTAGTTGATTATTTAGAGATAAACTGTTTATATCTACTTGGGAATATCCATGTAATTAAAAAAGTGCTAGTTTAGTTCTATTGTGGTCAGATAGCATACTCTGAATGATTACAGTCCTCATAAATAAAAACCTGATTTATGAGCATGATTATGATTTATCTTGGTCTAACTTGAAAATACTTGAAAAAATCTGGGTTCTACTGTTCTATAAATGTCAACTAGGACAAATTTGCTGTTAAGGTTGTTCAAGTTTCCTATATCTTTACAGATTTTTTGATCTACTGCTCTAGCCATTAATGAAGGAAGAGTATTAAATTTGCCAATTATAAATGTCTATTTATATTTTTACTTCTGTCTGGTTTTTATTTCATGCTTTTTGAATTTATGTTACTAGGTACATATACACTTAAGATTGCTATCTATCTTTGAACTGTATGCACTTTATTATAGGGCACTCTTTTTATCCTGATCATATTTATTTTCCTGAAGGCTATATCTTCTGCATTAGTAGTATTTGCTAGTGTATCTTTTTTCATTGTTTTACAAATAAATCTGTCAGTATATTCATATATGTTGCATATAGCATGCAGATGGGGTTTGTTTATTTAATCAATACTAATAATTTCTGCATTTTAGCTGGAATATTGAAGTGATTTTTACTTAATATCATTTGATGTCTTCAAATTTGAATCTACCATCTTGTGTTTTGCCCCCTATTTGTTCTGTTCTTATCTTTGTTTCTGCTTAATTTCTCTTGTTTGGACTGAACATTTTTAAATGTCTTCATTTTGCTCATTAATTTATTAACTAGATCCTTTGATGTGTATTTCAAGAGGTTTTACACTGAATTATTATTTGTTGCTAAATACTTTTTGATATGTCTTCTGGTTTACCTTTTTGTTTGTTTCATGTGATTGAATCTGCTCTTAATATCATCTAGTGATTTGGAATCAGCGCTATGCTCTAACCAACTGAGCAAACTGGCCAGCACTTAATGACTTTGTGTTAAAAGTATTGATACTTATAATTACTGTTTAATTGCCCTTACCTGTTTATTATATCATATTTGTCATTCAGTGTTGGTTCAGTGACAGAAATCTGTTCCTGAATGTAAGTCACATTTAGGATTTTTTTTTCACATGTTACACTTTTCAAAATTGAATGCAAGGCATTATGAATATTCCATTGTTGACTGTCTAGATTTTATTCCCTGTTTTTTTCACTGTTGGTGAACTTACTTGAAGATTAAGTTATAGTTTTTTAAAGTATTATGTTCAGATTAAAAGAACTGGTTTAGAATAGCCCCTTCAGTAAAGATAGACTACCCTATTAATTGGGCAAAATTTCTGAGATTTTACTGATTTCACTATGTGTTCCATGAAAGCACTCCACTCTTATTGGTTAGAAGTCAAATGTTTCCCAGTATCGTGTAAACTTCAGGAATTAGTCATGTGGCAGTTACCTAGTTATGTAAAGTTTTCTCCTATGTACTTATATCCATATCCTTTCAAGTTTTTGTTGTTTGAACATTATCTCTAGAATGTTGCCTACAGCTTCTAGCTACTCCAGCTTCCTTGGAATCTGACCTGCATGTGTTTAACTTGGTGGGAATGTCAGACTCTGCTCAGGAGCTCCTTTTCTGTTCTGAGACCTAAAAGATGACTCCTGGTAGAAGGTCAGGGCAAGCACAGGGCAAAATTTAGTTTATTTCCCTTCTGATTTGGGAGAAATGAGAAAACCTTGGAAAGTTGTGAAAGCTGTTTTACTCTGTCCTACAGGCTCACTAGGAGCTGGAATTGATAGCCTTGAGGTTTTTGATGTTGTGTTTTTAAGAAGATTGAGTGATTGTATCAATAAACTAGTTTCCTGGTGACTAGGACATTTTGTAGTAAGAGATATCTTAGTGCTGTCTTATTGTCATCTATAACCATCACGTGTCAGTCTTACAAATATGTTCCTTGTGTTAGGCCCAACAAACCCAGACACACTCCTCTATGTGGAGGAAAGAGCTTTTTACCAAGATCTTTCTATCAAGTAAGGTCAAGAAAACATCCCAGCCAGATCCAACTCAAGTCCATTGTCTGGTGCTAGTCCATAAGTCCCTCTTCAGATTTAGGAAGCCACATGCAATGATGCAGAATGCAGGAACATCACAGGCTGGTGGGTGCAGAGTCGTGTGGATTCAATGGTGGTGTAATCCTGGCGACAATCAGGGCCTGCCTGCAGGAAGGTGGAGGCAGAGAGAGAAGGGGAGATTTCCAGGGCCCACCTTAAAAGAAAACCTTGCTTACAAGCACCAACAGGCTGTGACCTGCTTGTCAGGCTGAATACCACCCCTACACTTCTGTGTATCTTGTGCACATGAAGTTATGTGACTATAATACCCCTCCCAAGTTGTCACATCTCAATGAAATAAAGCACTGACTTTCTGGTGGATTGTGCCAGATACCTTGCAGTCCTATTCTGTTGCTTCCATTCTCAGAATAATGCAACATCTTGTTACCGTTTGTGTCCTCATTGCACTGATCCTTGCCACCATTATTTTGTGCCTAAATATTGTAGCTTCTTGGCTGTCTTTCCTTTCTGTCATACTGCCCACACCCCACCCAGTCTGTTGGTAAGTAAGATAGGAGCTAGCAAGAAACTTAAAATGTAAGTCAGTTTATATTAACCTTCTGTTCTAAAACCTTCGTGGGTTTTTCATCTCAGGGTAAAAGTCGAATTAGACTAGCATCAGTTAATTATTTTTCCTGTCACTTGCTGCTCTCCAGATATCCTGATATGGTTTGCTGTTGCATAAACACACCAGACATACTTCTTCCCCAGGGCCTCACATTTCTGTTTCCTTTGTTCTGTAGTGTGCTTGTGTGTGTGCATGTGCTGAGTATCTACACTGCTTCTTCTTTCACCAGCATGTAGGTTTTGTTGAAAAATCACCTCCTATGCTTTTTCTTTTTCTTTCTGACCACTTACTACAATTTCTGTCCCACTCACTCACTCAACTCCTTCTTTTCTAGGTCTTTTTCCCATAACATTTATCATCATACAACATAGCTCAATCTTTCATTTGTTAATTTATATCTCTCTATCCCTACTCTTCCTAGAGCAGTGGATCTCAACCTTCCTAATACCATCCATGATCCGAGTTTCTCATGTTGTAGTAACTCCCAAGCATAAAATTATTTACATTAGTACTTCATAACTGTAGTTTTGTTACTGTTATCAATTGGGTGATCCCTGTGAAAAGGTTGTGCAACTTCCAAAGGGGTCGCGACCCACCGGTTGAGAACCACTACCTAGAATGCAATTTTTGTCTGTTTTATTTAGTAGACTAGCATTGTAGTTAAAGCACTATTCACGGGAGAGATGGAGGAAATGGAAGGGAGTGCCAACAAACCCAGGGACGATGGAAGAATAAGTGATCTAAAACTGATGGTGAGAAGGGCATTGGGTACTTGGTTTGTGCGTGTGTGCATGTGCATGTGTGTGTGCATACACACACATGACCACGCGCTGAATCCAGGGAAATGAAGCCGAGAGGAATTAGCAAAAACGGAATGAAGGCCAAATGTGATAGTGAAATGGGTGGAAAGTAAAAGGAAATAGAAGAAAGAACTGGGAGACATAGAACAGTTATAGAGGTCTAAAAATAGGAATGTTTATATGTAAATACATTTATATACAGTGACAGCTGAATAGAGATATGTATAATATTTATTTATAAAGTATGATGGTAGCGGATAGACATTGGGTCTCCACCCAAGTACTCCCTCAATGCAAGAACAATTTATTCTACTAACATGACACTCTGATTCTCACCTTCCCAACACGATCACTGAAGGCAAAATGGGTGCATAAGCAAATGTGGCAAAGAAAGCTGATGGTGCCCAGCTATCAAAAGTTATAGTGCCTGGGGTCTTAAGGGCTTGGAGATAAACACGTGGTCATCTAGCTGAGAAACAACAAAGCCCACATGAAAGAAGCACACAACTTGTGTGATCGTGAGGTGTTGATGGGGTCAGGTATCAGGCATCAAAAACCCCAAGCAAAAAAGGGGAATAAGGGGGGAGGGTAGGGAGAGACCCAAGGCCCATCAGCAGTCAACTGGACACCCCCGTCAGAGTGACCACAAGGAAAAGAAGAGCCAGTCAGTGCAGTATGGCACCAATGAAATGAACAGGTCTAGTCCTTTAGTGCTTCCTTTTAGTGCCTCCACCCCCATTACCATGACCCCAAGTCTATCTTAAAAAATCTGGCTAGAACAGAACATGTATACCAGTATAGGTAAGAGAACACAACACCGGGAATCCAGAACAGACAAACCTCTTAGGACCAATCAGGGGAGCAGTGATACTAGGAGGGTAAGAGATGGTGGGTGGGTAGTAAGGAGGAACTGATCACAGTGATGGACATAGGTCCCCCGTCCCAGGGGGATGACCAGCACAAAAGTGAGTAAAATGAGACAGCACTTGGTGTAAGACAGGGAAAAGAAGAGAATAATTTATAAATTATCAAGGGAGAATGCAGGGAGGATGGGTAGAAAAATGAGGAGCTCATCATGCCAAGGACTCATGTTTTGAAAAAGATGATGACAGCATATGTGCATATGTGTTTGACAAAATGGATATATGTCTGGGGTGTGGTAAGAGCTGTAAGAGCCCTCAATAAAGTGATTTTTTTAAAAAAGAGAAAATATTATTGTGCACTATAGTAGACACTTAGAAGATATTTATAGATTAAAGGACTATTTGAAGTCAATTATCATAATGACTACTTCTGTCTTCCTGACTTAGTATTTGATAGTGTTGTAAAGACAAACAAAAAACCTTTACAACTTTTACAGGTTCTTGATCTTTGACATCCATATTGCCACATTTTCTGTTTGCAGAGAGCTTACATGATATAGATATTTAAGACTGAGCTTTCCTTTGTATTTAGAAAAATTATCTTGAAATTTCATCCTGGTTCCCTTGTCTGGTCATAGAAATTCTCAAATCAATTCAGTATATATCTTTCTCAATGTATAACTTTTGGAGTAGATTATCTCACTGAGAATCAATTCTGCAGTTTGCAGCGAGTTTTGCTTTGTTTTGTTTTTGTCTGGCTCTATTCTCAGATGGTAACATTCATTTAGGTTTCAGGGTAACTTGTTGTAGTCACTGGTAATCACTCTAAGTACCTTAAAAATGGATACTATTCAACGTGAACATTAGAATTCACACTAGTATCAGTATTAATTTCTTCCTTCCGTCTTAATATAAATATACCTTCTTAAGTACATAGGCCAGCTGACAAAAGCCTATTTTTTCCATATGAAGCTGAACTATAGTTTTCATAAGGTCATTGTACTACATGATTTATAAGTTTGTTTAACATGACAACATGTATCCAAGTTTGAATCAGTAGTGAAGGTTATCTGACTGCAATTTCCAAGTAAATGCCCTATTTTGAAATTTAGTTGGATCATACATTTGAGATTTAATGTACTAGAAGCATTTTATTATCTTAGATAAAATGTGACAACCAATGTTTATTCATTGTTGTACATAGGTATTTGACATTTAAAGATATAAGTAGCAAAATTTAGATTTAATTTTATTCTCTCTCTTTCATCTTGTTTCATCACTGTGGCCTTATTGCCAGTATGTCTGTAAATGCTATCTCTTCTTTTGTATGTATGCATCCTGTTTAAAATAAGCAACCCAAACCCAAACTCACTGCTATTGTGTGGATTCTGACTCACGGCCACTCTAGAGAATAGGTTAGGATCGTCCCTCTGCATTTTGGAGGCCGAGTGCCTCATCTTTATGCTGGTGAGCACCTGGTGATTTCAAACTGCTGACCTCAGAGTTAAAGACCAACTCATAATCCCTACACCACCAGACCTGGTTAGCAGTTGAATTAACCAGGATTAGCCAACTTGACATTTGAAGCCTTGGCTGTGGGGTAAATGATTAGTACTTTTGGTGATAGAGAATGAGAAGGCCCCATTCTTGGGATATTTGCTTCTGTTTGCTAAGCAACTTCCTAACATATGAGGTAAAAGATAAGAGAAAATATTCACTTCTGAATTCTGGTCTAGTGTATTGTGAAGATGATTGATGTTCTGGCTACCATTATGATGTAAACATAGTTCTTTAATATCATAGAGTGATCTCAGGAAGATTCAGTTCATCTTCTAGAAAAGTGAGTAAACTTTCAGATAAACCTCATGATAGCCTTTAATAATATTGGATAATATATGATATTGTACGTCTCACTCAATAGCTTCACTAAGGATTTTTGCATGCTGAATATATCCCAGTATACAACTAGCACAACAAGCAAAAGAACAATAAGCAGGGAAAGTATTACCGAGGATTGCAATTTACTTTGGTTCACAATCAACAGCCACTGAGGCAGCATACAAGTGATGTATTATGTGTAACAAATAATGATACAAAAGAAAATGTTAAACTGTTAAAGAATAAAGATGTGACTTTGAGGCCTTCCATGTGCCTGACTCAAACTATGGTATTTTCAGTTGTGTCATATTCCTGTGAAAGCTAAGCAATAAATAATGGAAACTAGAGAAAAATCAATGGATTTAAATAATAGCGTTGGCAAAGAGTGTCGCATATACCGTGCACTGTCAGAAAATGAATAAAGTTATCTTGGATGAAGTATAGCCAGAATACTCCTAGAAAAAAGAAAAGAGGTTTTGCTTCATCTACTTTGGGCATGTTATCATGATGTCCCTGGACAAAGACAACAGGCTTGCAACACTAGAAGGTCAGCAAAAAAAAAAAAGGAAGCACTTCAGTGAGACAGATTAACGCCATAGTTGTAGCAATGGACTCCAACACTGGGAAGATTTTGAGGATGGCCCCGGACTATCTGTGTGCAGTTCAACCTCCCTTTACCCAATGCCCATTATTAAGATTATTATTAAGAGCTAAGAGAAGACAGGACCTTTGCCCCATATCAGAGATGTTTACCATTGGCGGTAGGTGAATTCTTACTCTTCTATGGAATCTTTTGGAGCTACTATTTCTTGTTTTTCAACCTCTTGGCACCCAAGGTTCCCCCATCAGAGAGAGAGAGAGAGACAGACAGACAGAGAGAGAGAGAGAGAGAGAGAGAGAGAGAGAGGTGTGCTGAACATCCGTGTTCAGCATTGCTGAAACTGGTGGTCCCCGATTCCAGGGTTTTAAATTTTGGGTTTCTCATACCTATAGTGAGAGTGTTGAGAGTTTTTATTTGATAATGCAGAATTACTGATGAAAGAGATTCATTGATTTTAATTCCCGTGAAAATGAAGGAAGGCTAACTCGCATGTCCTTAATTGGAAAACAACTTGGGTTAATTGAATCACCAGGCCTCTGAGTCAGGATGTCAAACATAGAAGAACAGGAGCTCTATCGTAGTTGACTGGATACAACGTAGGTAAAATAATATGCATGTCTCAGGAGCCCTAGTGCCTGATGGTTATCACTAGAAGCTCTGAGGGAGAAAGATGGGGCTTTTCTCACTTGGTGTTACCATCTTGTAAACTCACAGTGGCAGCTTTACCTTGCCTTCTAGGGGTGCTATGAATTGCCATTGACTTGATGGCAGTTAAGGTGATATATTTTAAGGCATCTAAATATACTATTTTATAGTATATTTAAAATACTATAGTATATTTCAAATAGTATATAAAATATACTATTTTATAGTTCACATTCTTTTCATTTGTTATCCCTATAAGGATAGGTAAATATGCTGAGTGATTGAGTACATTCTATGTTTGTACAAATTATAGTACTATTTTATTTTGTTTTGTAATGTAATAGATATTTATTAAACAATATCACTAAGAAATAAGTATACTACTGAAATTAATTATCACATAAAATACTGGAATGACTGTCAAAAGCTTGCTTTGATAAAAGAACACTAGGGAGAAAAATGATTAAAATGTCATCGAAATCACAAAATAGAACCCATCATAACTGACTTAAATCATATGCATACTATATCATATACAGATTTGTACTAGTACAATGAATGCAATCAATGTAGTCTTAGAAAAATGACATTACATTATTTATCACTTTGAAGTAATGTGATTAAATTAATTGCTAACCAGATTTAATTCTGGCTAGAGTGAATTTTTCCTCTCTTCTGTTCATGTATAGAGAAACTCATTAGAATAAAATTTCTGACCTCTTGAACAACCCCTCATTCAGGGTGGAGGAATGAACGACTGGGTTGGAGAGTGATGACTAGTGTCCCATATTTCTTGATTGGGATAGATTTTTTCTAGATATTCTCTCTTTCTCTCCCTCCCCCCCCCCAGGAGTGTGTGTATCTGTTCCACTATTTAACTTGGAGACAAACAAGACAGGAACCCTGTGTAAATTATCACTGTTCAATAGAACTGAACTTTCTGCAAGTAATTTTTTCCCAAGATAGAGAAATGGAAGGTTAGGGAAGGGAGTTCTTGTCCTAACACGAAGACATGTCCTTCAACAGCCTCATCAGTATGGAAGGTGGTGTTTTGATCTCTATCTGTCTCATTCTGTTTCTTTCTCTTAATTGGTTCCAATCTTGAGCAGTGTGGAGGGGGCTAATCATGACCGAAGCTGTCAAATCTCAACACTTTTCTCTTTATGTGGTAAGTTTGCCTTGGTTTTCTGTGACAGCACTCCTTTCTGTTTGCATTTTGTAAACAACATTATAATAAAAATAATTCAGCCACACAGCTAAATCCTAAGATTGTCATCCTTTTTCTTCTTCACTCTTTAGTAGGTATTCATATACCACTTAAGTTAATGAAAATATAAGATGGAGAATTATTGCTAGTCTTCTCAAACTCAATCAGAATATTATTCAAACTTTCTTTAAATCAAGATAGTTTTGAGAGCTACTTTCTACCCATGTCAGTGATAGCAGATAATTTTTGAATTTTTATGAATTTGCCATGAAACTGAAAACAAGAGCTAAGTCCTAAAACTCACTGGTAATCTCTAGAATGAGGCTAGTTGAAGAGATAACAGTTTCCACACAGGGTCAGTTTGAATGGAGCCACTATTGGCAGCAATAACATTCACACCATAGCAAAATCCATTTCCTGAGAAATGTGCTAAATCCCACTTCAGGAAGACATTCAGCAAATTTATGTCCATTGTGGACATTGTGGATGAACTTGTCCCACTGGCAAATAACTGAGAACATAAAAAGAATAAAAGGGCTTTGGAGACATGCAGGCAGATCTACAGAATAACACTGATTTTTTTGAGGGGGGTGGGTAATGAGTTTATTGTATTTGTATGTTGGTTCAAACAACTAAGCCATTATAAGAAAATTAGGAAATATGAGAAAATGTTAATTTTGATGCTAATAAGAGATTATATTAATTAAACTTTTGGGACATGATGAAGGTTTTTGTGACTTTCTATCAAAGAATCTCTAAAGTTTGGAATTATGCAATGAAAGATATACAGGATAATGCTTTGCCTGGAGGGGAAGAAATGCAGAATGAGGTTTAGATGGAGTAAGATTGACCATGAGTTGATAACTCTCAAAGCTGGTGATTGAGATTTATTATATTCACCTCACGATTCTGGAACATGTTTGAAATTTTCCATGGAGGGGGGGGGGATATTTAAACTACTGAAAAACACGAAAGCCCACTGAATGGGCTACTCTACTTTTGAGAATGTATTTTTCTCCTACAAAGCAAAGAAAATCCACAGAAGATTTTAAAATCCCAGGTACCAAATAAAAGTCTCTTCACCTCTCTTTAAATATTAGGGCTCCTTAGCAATCTACAGTTGCAAATGCACGCAAGACTACTCTTTGGAATAGATCATGTATCTTTTTACACTGGAAACCAGCTGTCAGAGCAAATGTGTGAAGTAACCAGGTCCTCCCAACGTGTGTGCTGAGAGTGGATTCCTCGTTTGCTTTTACCCTTGGAATGGGTCAGGGAGCTGAAGCAGTGGGATCAGACTTCCAGCCTCCAGTTGTCAGAAGACTGTTGCCAGTATGATTTTTATTAAAAATGTGTCATGGTGTAAGGAAAGCCAGCTAGCAACCAAGCAAACAAACAAGCACTTGGGACATAGACGTACTGGACATAAAGTCTGGGCCTCTTAGCTTGGGAATTCTTCTTTACAGCCCACATTCTACTTCAGAGTGGTCAGTGTCTTTTCCCAAACTGGATTTCATATGCCTGAGTGAAGCATCTCTCTCTCTCTCTCTGTGATTTTTTGTGCAAACATAGTTATTGATGCACAGTGGGCAAAGGATACACCATCTGTCCTCTGCAAAGTTTCTCTATTTTCCTCCACTGATTCTGACATTGACGATTTCTCTGACCCTGACATGGCAGGCACTCACTCATTGGGGATTTAATAAGCATTTAGTGGTTGACTAACAAGGTCTGACTCAGGGCTGGGTCTTGGGGATCAAGACACAAACATGTAAAACATGTCTTATTTCCTGTCATTTTCTTTTTTCTCGGTCTCTTAGCCCTCGGTGCCAACTTTGACATTAAGGGCTCCCAAACTAAAAAAAGAGTTCTCATTCTTGTCCCAGATGGTGCTCTAGAACTTCCAACCTTCTTCTCCCTCTGTGCAAGGCCACTGATTGTGGCTCTTTCCTTTTGTGACAGGCATTTCTAGCATTGCTGTCTGCATTTCAATTAACAGAAGGTGGACAATCCTACTCTGTTCTGTTTCTGGAAACCCCCTTGTCCAAGAGAAAACACAGATTGTGAAATACTGTGGTGGTGGAAGAAGCCCAAGGGCTTCTGAGAAACAGGGAACCTCCAGCTGTGTTTTGAAGGATGGCCTGCAGAGTTTGGTTAACCATTGTCTTCCTTTGTCCCTCTCCCCTTGACATAGCTAGCGGTGGCCACAAAGCCTTGATGTATTTGTTCACTCTTGAACAGATAGCAAGTATCCCCTCCGTGACAGGCACTCTGTATAGGACTGCTTTGCAGGTTTCCAAGCCAACAAAGAGACAATTCAGAGAAGAGGATGATTGATGTTTTGAAGTGGAATGCACCAGTGTGTTCCAGATCAAGTCTAGACAGGGGGTGTGGAAAATATGATCTGATTTTTGTCAGGAGCTATAGCTTTAACATTGGGGATAAAGGTTAAGGCAAACTACTTTAAAATGTGGCCCAATAATTTTCTTAAATCATTTCAATGACAACAAAAATCATGTTCAATCAGGTACAGTTTGGAATCTTATATAGATTCATATCCCAAATGTATTAGCTTGGAAAAGTTATTCTTTTGGTGCCTTGTTTCTATATGTGCAAAACCAAGATAACAGTAGTTATCCTGTCGATTGTTCAAATGATTTCAAATAAATTATATAATCTAAGAGTTTTTATAACCTGGAAGGTGCTCAGTAAATGTAATTGCTTAAAGTTTCAGAGTTTTGAAATGATAATTATAGCATTTTTTCTGAATAGGTGAAACAGAAAGTTACATAAATTAAGAGTTCAGGAGTTCACATAATGTCAAAGAAGAAATTAATTTATGAGTGAGAGTAACAAATAATAATTATTAATTTAAGTATCAATTTCCCCTACTAGTGACATGAATTGCAACCTGCAGCGTTGGAGTCTACAATTTTTTTTCCTAAGCAGGAAACCTAATTATTTCTGCACATTTTTCAATAGCTGAACAAAGTTCACCCTTTATAATATTTGATTTTCTATTTGCATTAATGTGCTAGTTTTGTTATTACAGCTGAGCTGTTGTTAGTTGTCCTCAGGTTGGCTCCAACTTTAGGTATTATAATTGGAAACTACCTAATTCTGTCCTATCTCCCTTCTCCACCTCCTCTCCCACTTTGCATGCATTTATTTAGGGAGAGTTGTTCATGATGTATGCATTATTAACTACACAAAAAAGGACCTAACATCACCAAAGTACTGGGATAATGTCACACTCTATTCTCCCACTGCTTTGATCATTTTTATCAAGTGTAGATTTTGTCTTTTGTAGAAAGCATACAACATTCCAATTTATTTTGACTTCTAAATAGTGACTACTTTCATAAACTCATGGGTTTGCTTCCATAAAAATCAACTGTAGCCTGCAGTCTCCTTCTGCATAAATTTGCTTCCATGAGAGATGGCAAAAATGTGAGAGCATGGTTGTGTAAAGGATTTGAGAACTATGACAACTCACATATGTCATAAGGTTAATTTTAGATAAGATTTCTTTCCCACTAACACTCACTGTCTCCATTTATAAAGTACCATGCTAAGGTTTAAAATATCCAAGGGATTTTAGACCAGAGGGGGAGAGAGAGAATTGCTTCCCATGAGGATTGATTCATCATGTATTTATATTCTTTTCTAAGCTGAATAAATTTCAGAGCTAGAACAATAAACATGTAAAATGTCTACCAAATCAGCATATTAATGTTCTTACTTTTATCAGAATAGGTTTCTTATCTCATATCACATTTAAAATCGATAGCAAGATGTCACTTTGGCACTAAAACATGTCCTCGAATGCCTGTGATAGCACTTCAATTGCTTATTAAACATGAGTCATTTTATCAGACATATTGGAATATTTTCCCCATAGATCTTTGCTAATACAAATTCTTCCTATTAACCAAAATGATAAAAAAAATAAAATTGAGAAATGAAGCAAATATTGTTTATTTAGGACACATCAAAACCATCCAGAGGTTATTAGAGATTCAGTTTCTAAAGCAAACAAATTAATCAGTACATGTCCATCGTGGCAGTTAGACGTCCTCTTCAGTAAAAGTTTTTGAGGTTAAATAGAAACTGTAAAAATGGTTTAAAATATATGCATTTTTCTTTCCAGTCATCAATAACTGAATTCTCTCAGCTCAAAGGAAAGGGAGCCAGGCGCTTATTTCCCTTGTGTGACAGCACCGTTGAAGTATATATTACAGAATAAGATAACAATCTTACTGTAAACCTACAGATGTCATGAGGCTGTTATCACATGCCATCGAGTGGCTTTGGCCTCCTAGTGATCCCAGGTACGACAAAACAAAACATTACCCAATCCTGGCCCATTCTCCTCAATGTTCTTAAGTTCAAGCCCTTGGTTGCGGCCACTGTGTCAATCCATTTTGAGGAGGGCTTCCCTCTTTTTTGCTGGTCCCTCCTGTTCAATTAAAAGCCAAACAGGGTTCTCAGATGGCATGATGATAGCAGGCAGTATGCTGCATTTCAGATTGAGTTTAAACCTAGTATCCTCAAGTTGGTTCGGTCTCACAGTGACCCTATAGGACAGAGTAGAAGTGTCCTCAGTGTATTTCCAAGGCTGTCAATCTTTATGTATTATATATTAATGTTAACCCAAGCATATGGATGTTCTCATTTCTATCAGATTGCCACATCATTCTCTCATGGATTGTTTACTAGGATTGAACCCTCACCTTCCAGTCAGTGAGCAGCTCAGCACTTTTCCACTGTGCCACCAGGGTAATTTCAGGACTACATCCTGGGAATGGTCTAAGAGTCAAGTAAGTAAGAATGAGAGTCTTTTGTTCAAGGGATTGTGACTGATAAACTGAGACATAGCAAAATTAGAGGAAGGAATTCGACTATGTAACATTTTGACAAATGGAGAACTAGCACTGTAGAAGCTGTGAGAGCATCAGACATCTCCAGGTCTCAGGAGGCAGCGGGGAGAGATCAGGAGATAGAGCATAGGACATTTTCAGGGCAGTGAAATGTGTATATGTATGTGTGTGTGTATAATATGTATATACACACATGTATGTGTGTGTGTGTACATATGACAATGTGATTGTGGGCATGTGACATTATGCGTTTGCCCAAACCAATTGGGCTGTCCAGCACGAAGGACCACCTACTCATTATCTCTGTGTTGGTCCTGATTCAGAGCAACGCTGTAGGGTTGAGTGAAACTATTCCTTAGGACTTTTGAGGCTGTAAATCTTTAGGAGTAAACCTCTTCATTTTTTCTAATGCAGAGCAGCTGGTGAAATTGAACTTCTAGCCTTGTGGTTAGCAACTTGACATTTGACTTAGGGCCCCTGACAGCACAAAGAGTGTCGATGGGAACAGTCTGCCTGATTTTGTGGCAAACCTCAAACTGCCATGGAAAAAGAAAGAACACATTTTAAAAATTGGAAAGACTATGAGATGGATCGAACAGTCAAGGGCAGCTGTGCTGCCTTGGGGAGAGGTCGGCATCAGGATCTTGGGCCGACCAGCAAGAGTGGTGACAAGGAATGTAGTTACCAGAATTGGGGTAAAAGGTTGAGATTTGTTCTGAAGACTAAGCCAGATGCTTGATCTTTAGTGTGAGAACTAGAGTCAGGCTCACCTGTTCTCTTCTGAAGATGTGTTCAATCTTTTTGATTTGGTTTCAGTAGCATCTCTAAGTGGCGCTAAAGAATTTTTCTTTTCCAGTTTGGGATAACTCCCCCAGGGCAACACATTTTGTATTTACTCACTCTCGATTGTTGTGTTCATTTAGCTAGTCATGTCTAGCATGAGAGTTTAAGATAAATGTTTCAATGTTGGGTGGATCCTCTTACTAACCCTGGCACCAAGTCACATTATTTAACTGGGCAAAGCCTCTGCATCCTTAGCTTTAAAAAGAGAATCGAAACATTTATTTTGCAACAAGATTGCTAGGATTCATACAAAACACCTAGCTGCTTAAGGTTTATCTTTCAATGTTAGAATTTTAGTTTTTTGTTTGGATTTGGACTAGGTACCAGTACTAGTTGCCCTTGAGCCAAATTGATTGCTGGCAACTCTGTTCATGCCGGAATAGAAGTCTGCTCTGTAGGATTCAATGTCTGTGTTTGGGGCACGCATCACCCTGGATCTGAGCCTTCACTCTTTCCTCTAGCTGGTTAAGATATTTACTGTAAAAACAGGACTTTACCATTGGTCAAAGGGATGCTACTTAGGTACTAACTGATATAGATTTCTTTTATCTGATTAGATGTTCAGTACACTGACATTTCTGTTTATTTTTTTAAAGTTTAACAATTTCATTGATACACAATTCATATTCCACTCAATTCAATGGCTTATGCATATGTAAGAGTGATGCATTCATTAGCATAATCAATTTTTTAAACATCTTCCTTCTTGTATTCATTAATATTAGCTCTCCATACACTCCCCCAACTTGCCTTGCCCAAACTCTAAGAATCTATTAATTCAGCAACTATCTATAGATTTGCCTATCCTGAATTTCATATAAAGAAAAATATACCCATACCAAAACCCCAGCAACCTTAGCAAGATAAACAAAGAAATTCTCTAACTAACAAGAGAAATTTAAAATAGGTCAAAAGGAAGATGATAGAATAAGTTGTTAAATTTTAGCCTAAGTATATCTGCATCAATCCACTTTTCAATGCGCTCTATTTACTGTAGCACAGCTATTCATATTCCTGGTGCATAGTTTTGTCTCTTTTAATGTGCCTTGCAGCCTGGTTGTATTGTCACAGTCCTTTAGTAAGTACCAATAAAAAATCTATAATAATTCTTGCCAGGAAATATAACACTAGTAATGCTATATCTGTTTAATGTATGAATCAATTTACCTTAGGTTTTGAATCTGAATTTTCACTTTTTGATTTTCACTTAATAAGATACTTGAAGTTTTGCTGACATATTCTTTTGTGAAAGTATGCACATCTGATCATTTCTTTTTGATAACGCAGAAGAGATTGGCTGATAATACCCAAAGGGGCATGGCTTCATTAGGAAAACAAAGAACGTTTTCTTTCCAAACACTCGTATAGCCACAAGAAATAGAGGTTAGAAGTCCAAACCAATATTTTAGGGGAACACACCTAAGACCTACTTTTAGTCATCATTCTAAAGTTTTTTCTTCCATTGTTCACGTTGGTATTGTTTAAGGTATGATAATCGTTGCAAGTCCAAGCCAATATTTTAGGGGAACATACCTAAGACCTATTTTTAGTGATCATTCTAAAGTTTTATCTTCTATTTTTCACTTTGGTATTGTTTAAGGTCTGATAATCATTGCAAGCTTTTCCTAATTCTTTGGTATTGTTTAAGGTATGATAATCGTTGCAAGCTTTCTTGAATTCTTCCTTTGAAATATGGGAAAGAATTTAAAGACTATAAAAGAGTAGTTTTAATTGAATATATGAAAATATTTAACTCCTTTTTGTTATGAATATTTTAAAAATCAGATCAATGTCTAAAACCTTCATTACTTGGAATTCTACAAGTATAGTGTTAGAGATTATTATTTCAAAATTCATATTTTTCATCCATTTTTCCATGTGTAGTTAAGTTAGGGCAAAAATTGCAAGAAGGTAGGGGGTAGGATAGATTTTTTCAAAAGTTAAAGAACAACGTATATGAAATGTATATATTCATATAATTCTGAACTTTGTCTCTATTCAAAATCATTTGATAATGGTTTATTTATTTTTATTTGAGACCTTCACAGTATTAGCCAGGAGATATACATTATTCCTTCTATTCTAGATATTTATTTATGCAATTTAATACTATCAGCCCTTATAGAACTTCCATAAATAAAAGAACTGTGTCTCAGAAACTATAATCGTTTCTTGAAAGGGATCATAAAGCTTCTTTGTCCACATTGATTCACATGATTCACATTGACTTGGACAATACAGACTGGAAAAATACTCAGCATTTTCAGTATTTTGTCAAATATTTAAAATATGAATACATTTATCTATAAGACACACATGTGTAAAATTTTGTTAGAGGCCTGCTAAAATGTAAATGTGTGTGTTATTTTATTTACCACTAAATTATTATTTTTTTAGTTCTAATACATAAATCAAAGTCTTTAGGGACCTGGTGATTTTTCGACCATTTTTACCATAAATTAGCTAAATTGTTAGTGATCAGTTTTCCCTATACAGTAAATGTGGGTGGATATTTCTGCTCTCCTCTGGATTCCCTATTGGCACGAGGCAGGGGGATGATATACTTCCATGGTCCATCCTTCTTTATCACTCAGACATTCATCATTCCTCCCAAAGAGTATGATTTGGTTCAGACCTTTTACTAAGATCAGGAGTTAAACTTGTTACAGAGAACACTCTCCAAAATGAGATCATAGCCACAGGCACAGAGTTTAGAATTCTAAATCAACATCTAAGGCAGGGCCATATTAACTGATTCCATCTCACCTAAATATATGATCTTATAGTGTCTGAAGAGCAACTATTGCATTCTGTGACAAAATTGTGTATGCATACAGTTATTTAGCAGTTACCTATATTTATGTGATTCAAAATATTTTCATCATGTGATTCAAAATATTTTCATCATTAGGTATGGCAACTCGAATGCATGTTTGTGTGTGACATTTAAAATTAATGCAATTAGAAGAGAAACTTCCAAATATGAGCAAGTCAATTTAAAATGCTTGAATACTAAGAATGCCTACTTAGGAGAGGTTGTTGTATGCCAGGTGTTTTTCTAAATTCTTTATATCCTTTTCACATCTCTATGATACAGGCCTTCTTATTTCAGAGATGGATGGACAGAAAGGTTATGCCCTTGCATTATTTTGCCTGACCTCAAAGAGAAGTCAGCCAATATGAATACTTGGAAAATAAAATACTTAAAATTAATCATGGCTTGCCTAAATCAGGGAAGGGCAGGAAGTGGACCCCAGGACAAAGAAGTGCAGAAATATCATATACCTATTGGGTATCAGGTATAGGAATATGTTATTTTTCCTGATTTTCCAAGTTGTGGGGTGGATTTTCACTTCATCATTCATATGTTCCACTGAGCACCAGCTGAGCGAGCATGATTCAAAGCCATAAAATAAAGATGAGCTTGGTTCTTTGGAGTTCACCCTCTCCCCTCTTTAGTGCTCCATGAACTTGACCTCTAACACTCTGCTTTTGGATTTTAGCTGATTTTTTCATGTAGGGTCCAGTAGTACCGAAGGAGAGGGCAGTTGAAGTTTGCGTAAGACATTTTCCTCCTTTTCAGATCTTGGTTTTGACAGAGGGTCTGTTTTTTCAGCAATGGTCAGGCCGTCCACTCCTAGGTAAAATCAATCTCTGGCCTGATTCTAGGGGCATGGTGAAGCCTTTTTGCCTCATGTTTTTAGCTGCAGGTGAGTCAGTTCTGACTCACAGTGACCCAATGACACGAAATGAGATGAACTACTACTGGCTTTTCCAGTGACTTCCTCCCACTCGCTGTCATGTTTGAGCCCATTGTTCCAATATCAATTCGTCACACCAAGAGTCTTCTCCCTTTTCTCTGCCTTTTTTCTACTTTTACAAGCATGATACCCTTCTCCTGGCTCTGGTCTTTCCTGATAACATGTTGGAAATCTGTGAGACAAAATCTCACCCTCCTCTCTTTTCAGGCGCCAATTTAGCAGTCCTTCTCCTAAGATAGATTTATTGTTTTTCTGATACTCCATGGCTTTTTAATATTCTTTGCCAAAATGCCATAATAAATTCTTCAGTTCTTCAGTATCTCAAGTTCACATGCATAGAAGGTTGTGGTAAATACCGTGACTTGTGTCAGGTGCACTTTCATACACAAAGTGAAATCGCTGCTCTTCAACATTTGAAAGACCTTTGATTTCCAGACTGCTACACTCACGAATGTTGATGTGGATCCCATCGAGATGAAATCAAGATGGTCAATTTCAATATTTGCTCACTTTTGGTCCAGTTGTGAGGAACTGGGTTTTCTTTACATTGGATTTCTATTCATATAGAAGGCAGCAGCCTCCAGTCTTCATTGGCTAGTCCTTCACTTCTCCCTTGCCTTCAGCAAGAAAGATCATGTATTCTGCATATTGTAGGTTGACGATGTGGATCCTCCAAATTTGATGCCATGTTCTACAGCCAGCTTCTTGGCTCAGCACACAGATGAAAGCATGCTATGATAGTTAGATTTTTGTCTACTTAAGTCAGTGGACCGCTATAGGATCTTCCAGTCCTGGAGCCAGCCATGTTGACTGCCTTAGATCCATTTGACTCTGCCTCTACCATCCTGTGGTATTGCTCCCTTCTGGTTCACCAACTTGCTTTGCCAGTCCAGCAACTGCCAGCCTCTGGAAAAGTCTTGCAGTTTAGCATCTGGCACATGGACTTGAGTTGGACTGAGCTTCCCATTCTGTGCTGTGTGTGGACTGCTTATTTACTATATTTACTATATTTATATGAGTGTCACTGCCTTTTCCAATAACTGGCTTTATTTCTCTATAAACCCCAGCCTAGCACCCATGTAACAACTCCTGACTATAGCTGGGTGTGCAAGTTAGATTTCCGTATTAATTTAAGTCTGTAAGAAGATATGGGTGGAGTGCCACCTCTCACACAGGTCAGGGTCTGTTGGCGACTCCTTTGAGTTGTGGTGCATTTGGTATCCATAAAGTGAGATATTGTGAAGAACATACTCTCGATTCTTTTTGGTATGTATCCTGGACCCATATCCCCATACATGCAGATTCCTGCCTTCCTGGTTTCGCAGCCTCCCAATCCCAGTAATCCATCTGTGGAGTATCAATGATCTGCTGTAACATCTGGTCTGCCAATTATTCTGTCTACTCTGGTCTGTGATCCTCCAGCTTCTGGGTCTCCTGGCTTCCCAGTTTCCCAGCCTCAGGCAGTCACTCATGAGAAAAAGCCTCCAGCATTATGTATGACACAAAGACCAGGACCAATCATACTTAATCATTTCTGCTATGAGCCCTTTTAAGTGTTACTGGTTTTGTTTTTCTAGAGAGAAGAAAATACAGGCTAACATATTGTGTTAGTCCAGTTAGACCAGAGGAACAAGTTCATAGATACGCATATGGATATAAGGGTGCTATTTATATACAAGAGGAATAGGACATTAAGAAAACATCTCAACGCAGTCCAATTCAAAGTCACAAGTCCCATTTAGCCCATTTGCCCGATATCAGTCCACAAAATCTCCTTCTCATTCAAAGTCACAGCTCAGTGGGTGCAGAGTTCCGGCGCTGGTGGGGGTCTCCCCCTGGTTCCTCGCTTCCAGGGTTCAAAGTCCATAAACAGCATCCAGTGGTGATAGTAGCAACTCAGTACTGGCAGGGGTCTCCCCATGGTTTCTCTAGCTTCAGAGGTCTGGTTCCATCAGGGTAAGACCATGTGGCTTCTCCTCCGGCTCCTCCAGTTTCTCAGATGCTGCCATTATGTCTTGTCCATAGTTCGTTGTGTCTGAGACTAACTCCCACCAACTGGGGAGATAGCTTCTTATCTCCACGAGGGAAATATCACGAGATTTCCCAGACATATCAGGAGAAAGGCATGCCCACACAGAGGCCTCATTAACTACTCGCTGGCTATCTCCAGATTAACAAGCTAGACTCCACCCCTACATCTCAATCATGATATTAATATAAGCACATGACTGCCACACATATGGACTGGGCTTTATAGAAAAAACAAACCCAGTGACTCTCAATATGCATAAGAAATGAATTTATAATAAGAAAGAAGTCCAAACAGCTGCAGAGAGGTCAAGCCTAGTCCAACTCAAGTCCATAGCTATTTTTCCTTTGGACCATAAGATGTACCCTCATCTCCGCCCCCCCATTTTGGGGGGAGAAAAGTGCATGTTGTGGTCCAAAATATATGGCATCTTATCTAATTCATTTGTTTTGTAGTTCAATGTTGTAATGGATATAGAACTGAACAAATTTATTATTTAGTGAAAATCATGGCAGAATTTCCAAGGTGCAGTGTATTAATAGTAATTGGCACATATGCAATAATTCTCATGGATTACATGATTAATATTAAAAGAGTATGTTAATTCATTTCTCATTGTAGAAATCGAATCATGTATTTTAAAGGTCAAGCAGTTGTTCTGGGTGTCCTGAAAACAACTGGAAGCTTAGAGACCTCAGATAACCCAAGATGTCAGGGCCCTCAGCTCTCTCTCTCTCTCTCTCTCTCTCTATCATCATCATCTATCTATGAATATCTATCTATTTATTTTTCTGTGCAAAATCATTTTGTGAATCTCAATTTCAAATAGGTTTTTTTTATGAAGTCAATTTGTCTAATTTTCCCTTCCTGTGTTTTGAAAAGCCACAGTAACACAGTGTTCTAGAGCTAGATGGGAAGAGAAATTTCTTTATTTTACTCATGAGGAAATCAAGACCTTTGGAGTTCTTACTTATTGCTGAAGATCAGAGTGATAATATCCAGGCTGGAACTAAAATCTTCAGTTTCCAAATTTCTACAAAGCAAAACCCAACTCAACCCAACTAAACCCAGCCAAATTCATTGTCCTCAATTAGATTTTGATTCATAGAGGTTTTAAAGGACAGAATAGGACTGCTCCTTTAGGTTTCTGAGACTGTAACTCTTGACTGACATACAAAGTCTTTCTCAAGTGTGGCTGGAGGTCTCAACTTCTGTCATTGTGCTTAGCAGGCCAGCCCATAAGTGTATGGGTCTGCACGGCCAACCCTAATCTCAGATGCTGAGAAAATTCACCACAGAAGACAGCACTGCAGATACAGTCTGGGGATCTCAGACCACACAGGAGCAAACTAAAGAAAGGAAAGGGAAAGGGAAAGGGAAAGGGAAAAAGAAAGGAAAGGAAAGGAAAGGGAAAAGCATCCTGGCCCACCAAGCCTCAAGGGCGACATTCATGCTTGGAGCAACCAATGCACAGACAGGACCATAGAGTTGACCCTACCATGAGATATGGTGTCCCCTCACTGATTAATAGCACTAAGTGGGGACAGCACTTGAGACACAGTGTGGGAACTGTGCCCTGTCTGACACCCCAGCCCCCTACCAACTGGGCCAAACATAAAGGAAGAACAAGAGAGGAACAAAGGGAGCAAAGCAATGAGGGCCCCTAGAAATCCCCAAAATAGACTTTGGGGCCAAGCTTGGCACCTCATCAGATTCAATTAGAAAACATTCTTAAGGGTCAGCAGACAGACGTGGAAACTTTTATAGGTCTTTCCCTTTTTCATGTGTATTTATATAAGATAGGCCGAATAAACAATCCCAAGGAAAAAACAATGGGACAGACAGTTCTGGGCAGAAGTGGGAAAAGGAGGAAAGGAGGGATGGGGAGCCAATAAACCCAGGGACAAGAGAAGAACAAGTGATCCAAAATTGATAGCAAAGAGGGTGTAGAATGCTTGGTGGCACTTGATCAAGTGCAATGTAGTCAAGAGGAATTACTGAGAGTGGAATAAAAGTCAAACATGATAGTGAAGCAGGAGGAATGTAATAGAAAATAGAGGAAATAGCAAGGAAGAAAAGGATAAATACAGCTATGTACACATGTACACATATTTTTATTTAATAATAGGGATATTGGTCTATGTACACATATTTATATGATAAGTATTAAGGCTAGTAGACATATATTGTGGCTCTACTCATTTTCCCTCAATTCAAGAACACTTTGTTCTAACAAACTGGCATTCTATGACGCTCATCTTCCCAACACAATTACTGAAGACAAAATTGGTACAATAAACAAAGGTGATGAAGAAAACTAATAGTATCTGGCAATTAAAAGATACAGTTTCTGGGGTCTTAAAGGCTAACAGACAAACAAGCAGCCATCTTGCTGGAAAACAAAAAAGTTCACATAGAGGAAGCACACCAGCCTGTGTAATCATGAGGTGTCTCCAGGATCAGGTATCTGGCATCAGAAGACCCAAAACAAACTATCATGCCAATGCAAATGAGGGGTAGGGGCAAAGTGAAGTCCCAGAGCCCACCTGTAGGTAATTCAACTTCCCCTCACAGAAGGGTTACAAAGAAGGGATGAATCAGCCAGGGTTCAATATAGCTCAGACGAAGTACACAACATCCCTCTGGTTCTTTCATGCTTACTCCACCCCATCATGACCCCATTCTACCTTAAACATCTGGCTAGACCAGAGCATGTACATCGGTTTAGATAAGAGCTCTTGACACATGGAATTCAGGACAGAGACTAATAGTAACTTATAATTTAGCAAGGGTTCACAAGGATGGAAAGGTGGGAGGAGGAGGGGAAAAAAAGGAACTGATACCAAGGTCTCAAATAGAAAAGTGTTTAGAAAATGATAATGGCAACATATGTGCAAATATTCTTGACAATATTGATGTATGGATTGTTGTAAGAACTGTAAGAGCCCCCAACAAAATGATTTCAAAAGCAAAAATTTAAAAAAAGAGTGCAGGTCATGGTTGTTTCTAGCTAGTGTGGAGCCCGTTACCCTCATTGATACCCTGTATTCAATGGAATGAAATGCAGCCTTGTGCTGCAGCATGTACACAATCTACATTATGATTGGGCATTTTTTTACACCTACTGTGCCAATTCATCTAGTTATGAAGCTACCTCATTTGACTTCTCCCTGTGTTCTGGAATTTCTATTTTCACAAAATTATCTTCACTTTATTTGAGTTATAGAGTCAAAGAATTTTGCCGAGTCAGCTAAATAAAAGTAAACATATTCTGGTATTTTCTTCTTTCATTGCCAAACAATCTGAGATGAATAATTATCTCTCCTATTCCATCTACTTTTCTGAATCCAGCTTGAATATCTGGCAGGCTCCCTGTTGATGTAATGTTGGAACCATTTTAAAGATTATCATTTGTCAAATGCTGTATATTAATGATATTGTTCTATGATTTCTGCATAAACATTAAGGTGTATTATACTTTTAAAGTAAATTTTAACAACATATTTTCTAAACTAATGTTGAAATGCAAATAACTTTAGTCACTAAATGATATTGAGAAGTGAAAATGCAGTTGGAAGAATTAGTCTGACTTGAAGACATAGGTGCTCTGGTGGTGCAGTGGCGATGCATTGGGCTGCCAACTGTGAGATCAGCAGTGTGCACTGTGTGGAGGAGAGACAAGGTTTTCCATGACTCAAAGGAGTTACAGTCTCAGAAACACACAGAGGCAGTTCTGCCAGGCCCTCTAGGGTCACTATGATTTGGAAGAGACTTAAAGACAGTGAGCTTGGTTTTGAGAATTTTAGATACTGAAATGCGTAAGTAATTCATAGAGGAAAAGATAATATTCCTAATAATTAGTTGGGGAAAAGTTTTGATGTATATCTGGAAAAATTAGTCTAGATCATGTAGAAAGTTCAACTCGATATATATTCAATTTTTAGCAGAAATAGAGAAAGATAGCGATCTGACAGTTAGGCAAGTAATTCTAGGCAAGACGAACTTGTCACTAAAGACTGCAAATACTTTTAAATTTTATTTTTCCTCCTCTTTTTTTAAATGACCACTTAGCCTACTATCTAAGCTTCAGCGATGATGTAAAAGTTGGGAGGGGCTGAGCCCCGGTGGCGTAGTGGTTGTGTGCGGGACTGCGGCCCACTTGGATGGAGGTTCAATTCCAGCTCCACAGGAGAAAAGCCTGGGCCTCCTACTCCCACCACCAGAGAGCAGTGATACCCAAAAAACCAAAAAAAAAAAAAAAAAAGAAAGAAAGGAAGAAAGAAAGAAACTTGGGCATCAAATGAGCAAGGCTGAAGAAAAATCGGTGCATTCGAATTATGATGATGGTTAAGTCTATTGAAAGTTCCATGAATTGCCAAAAGAACAAACAAACAGATCTGCCTTGAAAAAAAAAATATATATATATATATATAATCTAGAAGGTTTCTTGCAAGTGAGAACGGTGAGACTTCAAGTGCCATACTTGGGACTTGAGAGCAGGTTCTGAAGAAAGACATATGCTTGGTAAAGTGGGGGGCCATGAAAGATGAGATCGACACCTGGTTGCGACCATGAGCTCGAGCCCAGCAGCGATTGTGAGGAAGACACAGTCGCAGGCAGCTTAGTTCCTTTCCGTGTAAGTCTCAATGGAGAGCAATTAGCAGCAACAGCAACCTGACAGTAATTTCCCTGTCCTAGGTGTATTGCTTGTCTTCTATTTCTTTTAGCTGTTTCTTACATTTCCTTTGTGTCTATCCATGTTCTTTCCTTTGTGTTGCTTACGCATCTTAATGCTTTATGTCAGGTTAGCTATTCATAGCCAACTTTTTTTTTCCTTTTTCTTTTTAGCTTTGTGTGATGGTGGAGTCAGAACTTGGCTGTCGTTAGAGAGGAAATTCTCCTTGACACGGGGCTTGGCGAATGGATGAATTGTTTTGTATTTTATTTCCTCTCAGCTGACTTACTGGGGCTCTGCGGTATTGTTCTTTTGAATCCCACTGGGATTCAGCCTACATGTGCTAATCATTTCAGTGCTTAGGATCTTTCAAGATTCTAATCACACTTTGCAGTCCCTTTAAATTAGGCTTCCATGCCTGTCATTTACTGGAGATGTTCCTTATCAAATGTTGCTCGCAACCCCTATTTTCTTTGTATTATTTGTTTAGTTTTTATCTTAATTTAGTTTTCTATGTCATAAACCATGTTTTTTCTCGTCCTTAAAATATCTTATGTATTTGGCATCCACTAATCTTGTCTCCCATTTCTTCTTATCTTCTTGATAATAATTTTAGGGCTTATCTCGTCTCTTTTCAAGGTTCTACTTCCTTCCAATTACTTTTTCTCTGCACAGAATGTATCTTCTAGACTGCAGACCTGACAGTTTTGATCCTCTGTTAACAACAAGTCAAAAACAGCCCCTTGCTATATTACATATGGAAAAAAAAAACCTTAGTGTTACATGATAATATGAATGTCTTACACAGCTTCCTACGTTTATGCTCCATACTTCCCTTTTCACAGATTCTATTTTTAAGAGTCATACAAAGCCAAACAAAGTTTCAAAGATAACCCTTTTGCATAAAATTGATATTGATTTATGACAATCCCATGTATCAGAGATGAGAAGTGCACCTTCATAGGACTTCTTAGCTGTAACCTTTACAGATGATCACCTGACATTTCTCTTAGGGTCTTGCTAGGTGGGTTTGCACTAGCAAGTTTCAGGTTAGAAGTCCATCACAAACCACCCATGCCACTTAGGGATTTAGAGCCACAGAAACTATAGGTAATTCACCAAATGTGTATGTCTCTGTGATGCTCCTTCCAATTAGATTATGCTTCCTTTTATTTTCATTTTCTGGCATCTTACTGCTCTGGTATAAATTTTCTCATCATACTCTTGTTTACTGTTAATTATTTCAACAGATGTCCTCTCTGTTGTTATTTTCATTGAATTCTGCTTAGTGATCCCATTTATGAAGACCTCGTATGACAGATTAGAACTGTTCCACGGTGTTCTTGGCTGTAATTGTCAGAGGAACAGATTACCAGGTCTTCCTGCTGTGGAGTCCCTGGATGGGTTCTAACTGGCAACTATAAGGTTAGCAGACAGTGTTTAACCATTGTTCACAGGACTTTCGTAGCCTCATCCCATGATGCATAATGCCCATTGTTCTGCTCGCTTGACATTACATTTTTCTCACTGGTGTGATCTTTGGATAGCAAACTGGATGCCTTCTGTTATGAGCAGAACCTGTCACCTTGAAGGCCCATGATATTTATTTGCTTTAAATACTTGAATTAATTCTTAATTACATTCAGCTTTGAGATGATTGTCTTTTTTCCTGTTAGGAATCCATAATAATAATTTCCTAAAAGTAAGTATGCAAAAAATGAATGGAAATATTTTGTGTAACTTTTGCATTCTATATTTAAAGTATGTTGTTTGGGGTAAGAAACTGATCTGTATTCCAATTACATTATATGATTTCTACAATGCACATTGTAATGGAATAGACATTCATTAGGATATTGGCCACTTCAAATAACAATCTGTAAAGCAGAGATAAGACTAAAAGATTTTTGTGGGTTATTTCAATGTTAATTTAGTTTTACACAAAAGAAAGGACCAGGTATTTCTTATACAATAATAAAAACATGTGCTATATTACATTTATGATTGAATAATTAGCCAATATTTGTTATTTCCTACAACCATCCATTAATAAACAAAAGCCTAAAGGATTTAATATTTATGCCATTTCAGACAGCATATCTCCATTTTATGGTTTATCCTTTGGGGATGGTTCTAATAACTTACTTTGTCATACAGTTTTAATAATTGACCTTTTCAGATTCTGGAGACTGCATGTCCAGAGAAAAGCAGTTGTACATTTCCTTGATGATAAGAGAACACTGGTATGAACAATGCTATGGCAGAATTATATAAATAAAAAATTAAACCCAACCCACTACCCTTGAGATGTCAACTCATATTAGGCTACAAATCTTTAGGGAAGCAGACTGTCCCATCTTTCTCCCATGGTTGCAAAAGGCCATGATAGTTCATTTACATTTTTAAAGGAAATGACTTGAGAACGCGTTGAGAGACTCTTCTTTGTGAGCTGCAGAGGTGAGACAACTGAAAATAGGTTGATGGGATAGTAATTTCAAGAAATCATTTACTGAGGGACTACTCTGCAAGATACTGATGGGCACATGGCTATTTTAGTAGATTTTCACAACGACCTTACGAGGTAGGAGGAATTGTTTCTGTTTTTATAAAAGCAAACACAAGGCAAAAGTGGAGGGTACTCTCATGGGTTGACTGAAAGATCCCAGTGTGTGGTTGAGGTGCAATTCCAAGGCAGAGCCTTCTGAGTTCTGTTTCAGTGAGCTTTCTGTTTGAGCTTGCATCTTTATACAGGAAAAATAGATTATACTGGAAAAACGGAAAATGTTTATCGTTCATATCAGAAATCATACTGCCCCCATCTTTTTAAAAGCCCGAAACATTCAAACGCTTCAATACTGATGGTGTATTATCACAAACACATGTGAAATATGAATGAGGGACTTCAAAAAATTCATGTAAAACTTTCACCATCTTTTCATTTCCTTTTTCTGTGAACCTTTTTGAAACCTCCTCATACAACAAGCTGTTTGCCCTCGTGGATCTTGGTGGACACAGATTGCTGCGACTTTCTCTCACAGACGGACTGGGGGTACTTAGAACTGCCAACCTTTGATTGTCGCCTGCTGTGAATCCTTTGTGCCACACAGGCTTTTACGGGGCTCTCAGGGATGAATGTGTAATGCATGTTGGATGAATAAGTGGATGACTGAGAGCAAGCATATATAAATTCATCAAGGGGTTGGCTGATATTGAAATTGTTTCTTGGTTTTCAGCTTGCTACCGAGTATGTAACTGAGTCTTTGGGAAACAAAACAAATAAAAAGAAATCAAACAGAACTCCTTGTCATTTAAAGGTGACATTGGCATTGAAGTAGAACCAATGAGGACCCAGCATCAGATGGCGAGTGCTAACTGTGCCACAAAGCCGGTGGATGACCTGTTCAATTTTATTGGGCTCCATCTTCCATTTCTCATGAGGAGGGATTATAGATGGAAAATGTTAGAACGATGGAACTTGACTGCACGGAGGTTAGGATTGTCTCATCTAGGATATTTCATAGGAGGCCTGATGGCGTAGGGGTTATGTGTTGGACTTTGATCCTCAAGATCAGCAGTTCTAAATCACCAGAGGCTCCGTGGGAGAAAAGTTGGACTTTCTGATCCCTTAGTTAGTCTTGGGCACTCACAGGGGCAGCTCTAGCTTGTACTGCAGGGTCGCTGTGAATCAGCAGGGACTTGACGGCAGTGAGAGAAGACATTTCATTCATGGACGTTATTATGGGCATCATGCCATGGCCTGGAAGCATCCCTTTTAATTGTCAGAATGCTTGTCAAGTGAAATTGCTCCCAGAGCTCCAGGAAGTAAATTTTACTCAAAGCTTCAATATGGAAAACCACTAAAAACTGAATTCCGGTGACTCTTGAACTTCTTTGCCCTCTAATATCAGCTCAATCTGTAATCTCATCCCTTCCATACCACTCTCAGAAGTGCTTGTTAAATTCCTAAGGCCAGCCCAATGTTGCATCTTTTAAAGTGACCAAGGAATTGGTGATACCAGGTGGCAAACATACTAAGACCAGTCCCAAAGGGCGACCTATGTTCTTTAGACTCTACAAAAACAGTCCGGCAGTTCATAGAATTTGGAATTAGCTTAGCACGCAACCTTCTGCTTTTAGAATTCATTTTTTTTTGTATGTCCATATGGGGCTGGATTCCCTGACCTTTTACTAAAGCTGGAACAGATTGTTATGACCAGAATTTTGTGTCTGCTGCCAAGCAGGGCAGTAATCAGTGGCAGAGTTCATAAGCGGTCTGTTAGTTAAACCAGGCAGTGTCATGCCATGGATTCACTGGAGGCAGATCATAGATCTTCACGTTTTTGTGTGATCATTCCTGCAGGAAGTTTGAATGCAGTAACATGGAAGCCCTCAGAGATCATGTATGGTTGTTTGCTTAAAACTTATTCAATTGCTGTACTTCATTGTCTCAGTTTTCTCAAGAAAAGGACATTTTTTAATTGATTATGATTGTTTGGGATCTTTGAGCCTAACAAGGAATCTTTGACCAATGTTCTTTTTATCTCATAATTAGGCAGCATTGTGGTGCCAGCCAATTTTTTGCAAACCCAAGGACATAGCATTTGTGAATTAATTTCAAGAGCTGTCTGTATAGACTCAAAAAAAATTAGACAGTGAAACAAAGACTTAATTTAGAAGACAAAATACTCATGAATTCTTGCTCAAACCTAAGAGAAGACAGATGCAAATAAAATGCCTTTTAGTTATGTTTTAGATACATATTTTATATGCAAAATTCAAGTTTGTATTTTAATATAAACTTACATAAGATTATGTAAGGAGTGCTTTTCATAGACTCCATATGTCCTTATCTTTCTCTTTCTGTTTTACCATTAAACATATGTTTCCTTTCTTGCTCTGAAATTCCACTTTTTTTGGTGGGGTAGGCAGGGCCCATTTTTATTTACTGTATAATCTCTCATAAATAATGCATATTTGCTTCTCCCAGTAGACAATCGCATTAGCAGTGGCAGCTACAGGTTCATGGCCTGAGCTCTGTGGCCATATTGCCAGTGCCCGGGGTGACTCCTGCCTTTGCCCTTTGCTGCATGAGTGGATATGGATACATTTCTTTCCCTCTCTGTGATCTAGAAGTCTCACCTGTAAAATGAAGATGACAGTAGTTGAGAAAATGCTATCAGAGGATACATTTAAGGACTATCGAATAACGCTTGCCACAAAGTTCTAGTATTTACGATGCAAGAAAATCAATATATGTTCTGCCCAGATGAATTCTTTGTGAATTGATATTTGTAAATATCACGCATTCTGATTCTGCCTTTCACACCCTCTGATATTCTGCCTTTGGGTTTTCATATTTTTGGAATATCCAGGAAGAGATGTAGTTTATTCATTCTGCTTGGCATAGAATTTATATCAATATACTCACTGTGAGCTACTGAAAATTGCGAAACTTGCATTCATGCAAACAAATGTGCCAGTGATGATAGATGAGAAGGCCTTGTAGCAAGGGGAGGAAGTCAGTGAAAGATTTTAGGAGGAAAGTCAGCCCACTGAAGACAGAAAGACTGGTTAGCTAGACCTTCCAATAGTACAGTGTAGACAAGGTTCTGAGGGAATGAAGGCCCAATCAAGAAACTCTAAGTTCAGTTTGAGTAAATATAAATGAGGCAAGGGGAGTAGTTACTTGGAGACCAAAACGGAGAATGCCAGCCAGAATGAGATTTTGTCGAAGCTTGTAAACCACATGGATGTTTTTGAATTATCCCTCATGTACCTTACCCATGGAGCCACTGCAGAACATAAAGGGCAAATATAAAGACAAAGGTATCTTGTTGGTTTGGGTTTTAACCCACCCAGAAGCTCCTCGGGAAACAAGGCGTGGTGATCTTCTCCTGTAACATCCTCCAGGGCAGGTCTGCTCTGAATGGGAATGATCATGGAGGCACTTCACCACCACAATATAAAACTCACCCTGGAGAGGAGCGAGGAGGGGGGTTAGAGCTTGGAAAATGGCTCTCACCCAAGCTATACAGCTTTATACACTACACTATACACTATACACTTCCTGCACTACAGATAGTGCACTCCATTGGTCATGAAGGGACTCCCTGTCTGCACCTGTCAGAACACTGATCACCTTGCCCTGGGAGTGTGGCTTGTGGTCCGTGCACATTTTGGCACCACAGAGGACGTCCCTTATTTTTATACAAGTGACTCACACTTTATGTGTTTTTTAAAAACTAGTTATCCCCTGTTATTTTGATAATCATGCAACACATTTAACTTTTAACATGGTACTCACTTCAATTTTAGTATTTTCTGTCCAGTGGATTTAATGTTACTAGGATAAACTGACCTTTTGGAAACTGTGTAAGTCACAAAAAATTCCCTAAACCAAGTGCAATCCAGGCTAAATGGAAGGTACTTGTGATGAAAATGGGACACCATGCAAAAACCATGGAGTATAAATACATGACTAGCTAAATATCAGTAAGAAAGGATCTAGGATGAAAGCTACCAGAACAAGATGTTTATGTTTTATTATTTTTACAAATCTTAAACTGAAGCATAATTTTGCTATTAGCCTTTCAAAATCAACAAATACTAGTCAGCAGATGAAATTGCATATTTGTCTTAAATTGGACCATTTTAGCTTCTTCAACATTCATTATCATCATCATTCAGCTCTAAGAACCTTTCAGTCTGGTCCTCATACTATCATTGAACTGCAACTGCACCTATCAATTATCACAGAGATAGCTGCAGGTGTTTTTTCTGTGATTTCTGAAGTGATGTCATCAGTACCATCACTGTTAATTCTCCAGCTTCATCATCAATATTCTGCTGGCCTAAACTCCCAGTCTTTGTGAACCAGTTATTGATAGGTTCTGGGGTTTTCCTCCAAGGAGAAACTTCCTACTCACAGACTTCTTTAAACTTTGCTTGACCAAGTCATCCTGACTACAGTATAAACTCAAGAATCTCAGCCTCTGTCTGGTCACTCCATCTATTCTCTCCAATGTCTTGAGGGTGGTACCTCTAGATCTAGTAGATTCAACTTACAGATGAGGCCAGAAAGTATGATTGTTATATGGATGCCTTTTGGAGTTTTCCTTTAGAGAATCCATGGTGGTTGAAATTTAATAAAGATTCTTTCCAATTGATAGCACTTCTGATGGATAATATAGGCATTTGCATGGAATTTAGGAAATCTAGAGTTTCCAACTATTCCTCAAAATCAATGGGGATATCATCATCCACTTAGTAAAAACAAATGCATTATTTGTACTTCTTATTTTACAATACTGGTGTCCTATCACTCTTGATCCACAATTTTTTAATCCTGGTGTGATAGGTAATCTTGTTGTGCCAACATGGCCAAAGGCAATAGGTAGGTCTGTTGTGACAACACGGCCAATGAATGAGATCAATTGAAGGGTGGAGATAGAAATGGTTAGGCAAGCCCCGCCCTTGCTCTCTTGCTTTTGGATCTTCAGACCAGTCAGCTCCCTTGTTCATCCTTTGCCTTGACCTCCAAGCAACATTATCTGTGGGACATCTAATCATGGACTATGTATCTGTGAGTTGAGGTTTCTTCAAGCCCTGCTTCACCACGCTCCTGGGATAGACATCTCTTGAACTGGGGACAGTTGGATGCTGTCATCTGGCTGACTGTTGGTGACCTGCTTTGCTGTTTGCTTCTTGTGGCCAGATAGCCTGGATTGCTCTACGGAAGACTACTCAGCGGCCCTCAAGACTTGAAGGACTGCCAGTCTTCTAGCTGTCTCACGCAAGTGAGTTGCACCGAGCAATCTGTACTGCTTTATAGATTAGTTAACTGTTTATTTATTATTGTATATGTCTCTCTATCTGTCTAAATATATGAAGAGAATTACTAGTGTCCTGGTTTTGTTTCTCTAGAGAACCGTGTCTAGCACACATTGTTTATTCCTTTATTAGACAACTTGATTAGCAGTAAGAGTTTCAGAATTAACATGAATGAAGCTGAAGTTCACTTCTGGAAATGTTGCACCATATGCAGAGTACATGTATGAACATGATAATCATAGCTTTTCAACATAATTTTGCCATTTCCCCATGCTATTTGTATGTGAATGATGTGGGTCCATTATGTAACCATCATTGTTTCTTCTCTCCTCAGACAAGATGAGCATTTTAAGTCCAGTACAATGCCATATTCCAATCTTTCTATCATAGTGGATTTGGAACAAAAATTAAATGAAGACATGGTCTAGAAGAAAAGAAGTAGTGAGAATGGGGATTTTGAATTATGGCTGATTTCCATTTTTCATTCTTCTTTCAAAATTTACTATATTAAATGAGAGAAAGCATGCTAGAGACACTATTTATAGTGTCTCTAATAAATAAAAAAATAAATTTATAGTGTCT
This sequence comes from Nesogale talazaci, assembly GCA_004026705.1. NCBI lineage: Eukaryota > Metazoa > Chordata > Mammalia > Afrosoricida > Tenrecidae > Nesogale > Nesogale talazaci. The sequence continues at coordinate 247,821 of PVJH01000253.1, forward strand.
CTAATAAAATAAAATAGATTTATTAAGGTGACAATAGAGGCCGGGTTGTTAGACTCCAGGTCAGCGGTTCAAAATGCACAGGAGAAAAGTGAAGTTTCTTGTGTTCAGGAACCCAAAGGAGCATCTTACTCAGGCCTTTGCGGTTACGGCCAGTTGGCATTGGCTCAGTGACAGTGCGTTCTAAGTTGTGGAGGGGGAGGGGAATGAGAAGGTCTATGTTCCTCTAGTTCTTGAATACTCTCCCTCCCACCCCCTCCACTATCATGATGCCAGTTCTTCCTTACTAATCCAGCTAGACCGGAGAATCTACACTGGTACAGACAGAAACTGGAAGCCCAGGGAACCCAGGCTATCAGAACCCCTTAGGATCTGTGGTGAGAGGTGGTACAGACAGAAACTGGAAGCCCAGGGAACCCAGGCTATCAGAACCCCTTAGGATCTGTGGTGAGAGGGTGGGGAGGGTGGAGAGAAGGTGGGGTAGAAAGGGAGAACAGATTGCTAGGATCTACATATGGCCTCCTGCCAAGGGGATGGACAATGGAGAAGTGGGTGAGGGGAGATGTTGGATGGTGTAAGAGATGATAAAATAATAATAATTTATAAATTATCAGGGGTTCATGAGGGAGAGGGGAGCAGGGAAGGAGGGGGAAAATGAGAAGTAGATACCAGGGGCTCAAGTGGAAAGTAAGTGTTTTGAGAACAATGAGGAAAACAAATCTATAAAAGTGTTTGACACAATAGATGCATGTGTGGATTGTGATAAGAGTTGTATGAGCCCCCAATAAAATGATTTTTTTAAAAAGCCTAAGCAAAAACAAAAAAAAGAAGATCTATGTTGGACCATGAGAAGGTACTCAGACTGACTTGTTAAGTTGTTTGTGTATACTTTGGTCACGTAGGTTCTTTCTATCTGTTTGTAGAACTTTCTCTAGATTTTTTCAGGAGATAGTACACATTTCCTATTTCTTCCTAGATCTTTCTAATTACATATTGACCTAGTTCAGTGGGAGCTGGGTGATGTGAGCCTTTTGACGTTGACAGAACTTACAATGTCAAATTGTTCATGAGTTTATGCCATTGCATTCTGATCTTCTTTTTCCTTTCTCGTTTGTTTAAAGTGGAGCCAAAAAATGGCTGGAAAAGAAAGCAGTGTATAGGCTGCCAATGGTATTTTTTTTTAACTATGAAAGATAATTGCCATGTACATAGACATTTTTAATGTAGAACAAATAATTCACTTATTTAAATTTTGCCATTTAGATCATACTTCCTGGAGTAAAACTCACTAATAAACCCATTAAAAAACAAATCAATCCCTTTGCCTTTGAGTCAGTTCCTGTCACAGTGACCCTATAGGGCATAGTTGGGCTTCCCTCCAGGGTGTCCAAGGTTGTAAATAGTTACAGAGGCAGACTGCCACAGCTTGCCACCATAAACATGCTGGTGGGTTCAAATGGCCATCCTTTCCATCAGCAGTTAGTCACTTTCCCTCCGGTATCACCAGACAAGGAGAAATAGGGAAATAATTTGTAATACTCACTTTGCTGGGCTATTGTTGGAACCTAGCACACAAACAGATCATATACTAAGAACTCACTCTTCCTTTCTTGTCAGCATTCAGTTTGAATTCTACTAATGTTTTTCAGAACATGTGTCTTTAATACACATGGAATTTAAATGGCTGCTCAGGAGTAACATTTCATGTAGCTACATTGCAGTCAGATGGCTATTCAAAAGATGTCTTCTATTTGTTACTTATTGCCTCAGGTAAGCTAATGGGTTCAGTTGATATTAATTTTTGAGACTTCATTTTTTTAAACTTGAAATTTCCTGATGCTTGTTACTCAATTAAATAAATTAATGTTCTAATAGCTTCTGAGATCTAGTTGTTGGATGCTTCTAGTCTTAAGTAGTTTTACTTGGGAACTTGTTTTTCTCACATACAGATCTATCTCAAATTCAATGGCTCTCCCTTATTTACTTCTCCTGCCAATTTTTTGAACAAGTATAGTTTTCTCTACTATTTCCCTACATTCATTTACTAAACTAACTGTACTTGAGTGCAGTGAGTTTATGAGAGTGTGGTGAGACGGTACGTGCAAACTCAAAGGAAGAATTTTAGTATCAAATTCTGGATGTGTTTAGCCATTTGTTGAGCCTAGAGAATTTTCCCCCCATTAGTTTTCCTGGAATTTCAGTGGTCATAAAATTTATGGATAATTATATGCTAGTGCTTTTATCTGACAATTGCAGACAACAAATTCCACAACTAGACAGGTAGCTATGACACATGGCACATATGAAGACTAGAGTCGGGGTGATGATTCTAGTTCTTCCATTTTTGAATTCCTTTTTCCAACTCATAATATTTTTGATATTAGTTCCAAACATCCATCTTTGAACTAGACTTTAGGCTTATTATTTTCAAAGGGAAGACTCACTGATAGAGTGCAAGGATTTTGAGATCATCTTAATTTGTGAGGCAGTTAACATTTCCAAAGAATTAGAGCACTGACATACTGTTGCAATTTTTATTCCCTCAGGGAAATATATCAAAAATAAACATAAATCTCTATGCCTTAATACATTATCATCATTCCATAAATGGACATTTTAACACCTGCCATGATGATGAGTAAGCCTTATCTTGTTAGTTTAGCAATGATGACTATAATACCAAGCAGAACACTAAGAAACCAAATATATTGCTTTCATGTCAATTCTCACTCATACTAACACCACAGAATGATAGTGTAGAACTATTCACTAGAGTTTAAGTCTTTATAAAAGTTGATTATCATATCTTTATCCTGCAGAGTAGCTGTGAGCTCAAGCCACCAATATTTTGGTTAGAAGTCCGGTGCTTTAATCTCTGAGCCATTAGGACCACTTAGTCAATAAATACCCCAAATCTCAAAGAGATATCTATATGAGAGTAAATAAAAAACCATTGTTACAGAACCATAGAAATCTTTCATCGATGAAAATGTCAAAGTATGAAGCTGTTATTTCTTAAAATATCTTCCGTCTCAGTCTATACACTTCTGAAGATGCTGTTTCCATATTTCACTTCCCCAAAGAACTCTAGTATCTTTGGTTTGCACTACATGAAAATGGCAGTTTGGACTTCATTGAAAAACTCAAATAGTGATATTTTCAATGTACTCTGAGTTTTAGGAACAGAAAGGAGTTAGAAGGGGCAAGATCAGATCCAGAGGTTGGATGCAGTGAAATATATCAGTTAAAATCTTAGGGGAAAACTCTTGCTAGCCTCAATGAATAAATAAGTGCATTGTGGTTATGGGATGGAAATCTTTAGACATGGTTTCATGAACTGCCTCTTACCAAGGAGTTAGTTTGAAATGTTCTGAAAACTTCTTCCTCAAAAGAGCGCATAATTGTCCTTGGTGCTTTGAGAAAATCCATCCAGTTTTTCCTTGGGAACTCCCAAACCAGTTGTTATAACGTTCTGAGTTGACCTCTCTGCCTCGATTTGAACTGTCTCAGGAAATCCCCTTGAAATCCCCCCTTGTTTTGATTGCACTTTTTTTCAACGCCAATCTGATGAGACCAAGTCAGGTATGGTGCTGGAAGAACTTGTCTGCAGCCGTCCACTGATGTCAGTGGCATGTTTAGACACACCTTGTGGTAGTTCCATAACCTCGTGTCAGCGAGAAGATACTAAAAGTGTTGGAGTGGAATCTAGTCATGCTGAGCCCATGTGAGCCTTGGAGATGCTTCCACTGCTTTGGGATCAGTTTCTCCTTCCCCCTCGGCAGGTGGGTGCCTGCATTCTGCATCATTGCACATGGCCTTGTGAGTCTGAAGAGGCATTTATGAACTTGTGCTAGGCTTATGGACTTGAGTTGGACTGCCGGGGCTGTTTCATTGATGCATACTTACTTTTTGATATAAAACTCTGCTGTACACATATATGAGTGTCATTGAATTTTTTATGTACTTAAACAGGCCTAATACATATTTTGTTTGGGATAAGCTTATGCATATATAAATAGGAATCCTTGTAGCAATATTTTTTAAATAGTTGCAGTACTTTGTGATGTACCTTTATAGACATCATCAGGCTGACTCAAGAGGTAGCTAGACAGGTGCTGCTAGCAATCACCTCTCTGGAAATGTCTTTATCATATAAATTATTGTGGTTGTAAAAGTGAACTAGTAAGAAAAGATCTTAAAGAAGTGAATTTTCTAGCTACTGAAGATGAATAATGGCTCCTGTAGATAAAGGATTCCTTCAAGTAAGGAAAGGTTAGTTTCTCTAAAACTTGAATTCCAATCAGAGAATGTAAAGTGGGTTTCATAAAAGAAATTGTTAAGACAAATGCTGAATGAAGAAATTGAAAAGCAGCCAAACAGGTTATTATCCAAAAGTTCGTAACTGTAAGAAGTGACAGGGCTGAGGGAAGAAGGGATGAATAGGCCTCCAGAGTGTAGTTGTGAAGAGGAGGAATTGCCAGTTGAAGATGAGCTATAGAGCAGGGATGGAATACAGTGCTGAGTGGATGGTTCTGAAATTACCAAGAGGAAGTACCAAAGTCCCTTTCTCAATTCTTTTTTCCAGTCTCCTGCATTGATTCTCATTGGACTCTAAGGGAATCTAATATCATAGGGAATCTGGGAGATGAAGTTTGTAATGTTTTCCCCAACATCACAAAGAAGAGTATATAGAATGATTGGCTTCACACTCAAAGGCATATAGTGTTCAATTTATTGAGAAGTAAATTTTGCTGATGCAAGATAATCTCAAATTAATGGAAGGTGGCCTTTTCTTTCATTTAATCCACTGATTTTGAAGCTCAATTGCCTATTGCAAATGGACCTTTTGTTGTTGAATTCTGAGAAATGTGGTTTCAGAACAATGCTCACTTGATTGGTATTTCTAACATTTAGAAAATCTGAAATAAAAATCACGTCAGCATCTCCACCCTGAAAAAAAAGATAGACCCAATTAACTGAATTGTGATAAGGGGGCTTGGCTTTAGAACTAGTTTTTCTGTTCATAATCATCAGATTATGTGATGTTTGGTGAATTTATTACTGTTTCAAGACTCGATTTCCTCAAATTTCACGATAATACCCACCCCATTCGGTGGTGCACTCTTATGAGACACACTGAAAAAACGTAGCCTTCTCCTGGGACTGTGGGTAAAGCATTGAGCTGTTACCTCAAAGGCTGGCGATTCACAACCACCAGCTGTTCTCTGAGAAGAGGGTGAGATTCTCTTTGTCCCACAATATTGACAGTCCCAGAACCTCTCTCTATAGCATAGCTATAAATGGGAATGGACTCTGTGGCAGTCAGTCTATCTGAGTAAGTGAAAAAACATTACTACAGAGCAGCAATTTATTAAACAAAATGATCAAATGTGAAGCTATTATTTGTCCACATAGTTTGCATCTGGGTTTATATACTTCTGAAGTGGGTCTTTCCATCTTCAGCCTGTTGTTGGCTTTCTGCCATTGAGTTGGGGCTGACTGCTAGCTACTCCATGTCCAGCAGACGGAAGCACTTCCTGGCCCTGCACATCCTCATGCCAGTTCTTCTGTTCGAGCCCATCGATGCAGACATTGTATGATCATTGTATGATCAAGCCCATTTCCAAAACATTCTGCGCTCTTCCATCCAGGTCACATCAAAACAGTAGTTTGGTCACCCTCAGAGGAGTCCAATGGTGGTCCATTTCAATGCTCCATTTCAATGCCCCTTGAGCACAACAAGCAAGACATAAGGGTGAAGGAACAGGATCAAGTCTGTAGGGTGGATTGCTACAATTATTGGGTAGATATAATTTTACATACTGTATGTAAGATATTTAAAAATTAACTCAAATCATGCTTTAGAAACAAACAAATGCCTCATGGTTGTAAACTCCTGACCCCTTAATCCCACTCAGGGTTGAACATGGTTATGTACCTGTGTTACATATCTACTTTGGTTATATAATGGTGCACTTTTGAGCTGGGAGAATCTGAGAACCACAGACTAGGTATTAATATGTGAAGAGAGTAAGGTTGTGCTATCTCAATACCTGCCTGACCTTCAGATGATTTCATGAATCTCCTGGTTCATCTGTAGTTTCTCAGAGGATTCCTTAATTAGTGCAATACAAAGCTTGTTCCTGTATCCTCAGGCTTGGTCCATTCCTGATCGAATGATAGACAATGAAGATGTTCTAGAATTTTAAAAGCCATCCTGGTATTTAAATGTGGTATAAAATACCACTCTTGGCACAGAAATCTCTAGACTACTTTTAGCAGGGAAGAACAATGACCAAGTTTCCTCAGCAAAAATGAAAGATTAAACATAAACTCCACACATTCTCAGACTAGTGCAAGATAAAAATGAAATCTTAATGAAGCATAATGCAAGTTCGTGCTTCAAGGCATTTAAATCTAGCTTGCAAAAAAAGACAACAATGAATTGTATGCATATAGACACTCAACATTATTGGTAAATTTATTCATTTAAAAAATAAGTGTAATAATGCTGTGTATATATGAAGAGGTACTCCCCCAAAGTCATAATTGCCCTGGGTAGAGTGGAGCTTTCATATTTCACATGTTCCCCACTACGTGAGCATCATCCAACTCTCTGAGTCAGTGCATCCTGTGGCGTCACCTGGGGAGGTTCTCTGGTAGATGTTAAGGAAGGGATTAGCGTGAAATTTTAAAGATGATTTAGGAGGTGTTATAAGTTGAATTGTGATCCCTAAAATGATTTTTTGAAGGTGAACGCCTGGCTCTTTTCCCTGTGACCTTATTTGAAAATAGGGCCTTTGAATATGTAATTTCTTAATGTAAATAAATGAAGTCATACTCATTTTGAGTAGGCTTAATACACATTACTAGCAATTTTATAAGAAAGAAGAGACAGAGAGACACAAGGAGCAATCTTTTCCATGAGCCTTCTGAGAGAGCTCTCTCAACATCACAGTTTCATTCACTGAAACCCAAGAACCATAAAACAATGAATGTGTGCTGTTTTAAGTCATCCACTATACGGTACTTTGGAATCCCTAGGAAACAGGAGGGAAGTTTCTTTTTAGTCTTCAATAATGGATTCAGCTAATTTAGTGTGCAGAATGGAAAACATTATTGTATTCCAAAAAAAGGGTTATTTTAAAACCTCTAAAATGTTTTCAGCAGCACATTGACAAAGAGCCCCCAGAAGTTTAAGCCAGATTCAGAGGAGATTATTATATGAGGAATATCATTGCTGACATTAAATATATCTTGGCTCAAAATAGAAATGATCAAAAAGATGTGTGTTTGTTTATTGACTCTGCAAAGGCATCCAACTGATTATAGATAGCTGATTATAGACAGTCATGAGAACAATAGGAAATCCACAACACTTAACTGTGCTCGTGCAAAATTTGTACATGGGTCAAAAGGCGGTTGTGTGAACAGAACAGGGAGTTCTACATGGTGTAAAATCCGGAAAGGTGTGCATCAGTATTATATAATTTCACCATACTTAGTTGAACTGAAAGCTGAGCAAATGATATGAAAAGCTGGACTATATGAAGAAGAAAGCAGCATCAGGATTGGAGGAAGTGTCCATAACAACATTTGATGTGCAGACGATACAACCTTGCTTGTAGAGAGTAAGCCGAACTTGAAACACTGGCATAGGAGGATCAAGGATTGCAGCCTTTGGTATGGATTAAAACGCATTGCAAAGAAACCAACAGTTTTACTACTGGACAAATAGACATTATGAAACACGGAGAAAATATTGAAGTTGTCAAAATTTTCAGTTTGCTTGGATCCACAATCATACTGCATTGGGTAAATCTGTTTTACAAGACCTCCTTAAGGGGTTGAAGAGTAAGTGAATCACTTTGAGGACAGGTGTGCTTGAAGCCATGCAGGCCCATTTGTCTCATGATGTGAGAGTTAGACAAAGAAGAACAAAGGGCAAAGTCAGATGATCCCTTGGATTAATGGGCAGTGGTGAACCACATTGAAAGCAATAGGGACTACCATCAAATCTGTTTTGGAAAGAGTGCAGCCAGAATGCTCCTGAGAATTGAGGGTGGCCTAACTTTACAACATGTACTTTGGATATGTTTTCAGGAGAAACTAGTCCTGGAAAAGGGCATCATACTTGGTAAAAGAGGGTCGGTCCATCAGAAAGAAGACAACCATCAAGGAGATGGATTGACACAGTGGCTGCAATAATGGACTCACGCCCAACAACTAACAGGATAATGCTAGCCCAGATGGTATTTTGTTCTGATGTTACAAGGTTTCCATGGGTCTGAACGAACTTGAAGGTACTGCACAATTAACTGAGGACAAAGTAGAACTGCTTTCAGAAAGTTCCTAAGACTCTAAATCTTTACATGAATAGATTGTCACGTCTTTTTTTGAGGTGTGATTGCTGGGTTCCAACTACTGACCTTTTATGGCTAGCAACCAAATGCTTCACCAATTGCAACACTAGAGTTCCTTAACTTCTCCACAATAAAGTCAAATTATGTGTTAGAAATTCAGCCCTGGTTTCCAGGGTGATGTTAACAATACCACTATTTAGTATTTCTAGTCACATAGCTGTAATTCCATCTAGCTCTTAACTATATATATCTTTATATTAATGAAACAGACTTGAAATCCCTCATGGAATAAGAGTTTAAATGTTCATAATAAGAAAATATACAAAAGCTTCTTGAGACTCAGCAATGATACAGGATACTTTTTTTTCCTACCAAGATCTTTTGAAATTGCAATACTCTTTTCCAGTTAAATACTGCCAACACAGAATTCATATTTTCTTGGAGACTAAGTCTGATTGAATTTTAAATTCAGTTCTGTTTTAAAAAGCTGAGGTTTCATTTAGCAACAGTGAGTTTTTCTATGGAGCTGATAGAACTACAATGGACCTTTATATTTGAAAGTATTATTGAAGTTCATTGGTTCTGGTGGCTTCTAACTGATTGATGTAAGCCGTGCCACAAAGTGCTGATTTTTTAACCTCCAAATGGCTTGGTCATGTAATTTAAAGCTGGGGTCTCTAGCTTTTTCAAACTCATATTTGCTAAGTTTCTCTGTGATGAGCACTTGCTGAGTTTCCTGTACTTATGAGAGATTGAAACTCATGATCAAAAGTCAAAGACATTTAATTTCTTCCCATATTTGTACATGAGGGCTTCAAAAGTATTTTTTCCTTAGTGGGGGAAATAGAATGACAAGATTGTGATGGCTTTTTTCCTAGGAAATTTTGGAAAAATGCAGTATTTTATTTTTTGGTATTACTTTCATTTTCCCTTTTTCTTTTTTAAAAGACAGTATCTTCAAAGGATCATATTCCCTAAATCCTGAATTTTGCATGTTTTAGCTAAATCGTTTTGGCCAAATGATTTCTCTGACCTTTAGTCTCTCATTAGGAAAAAATATGGAAGATATAAAAATAATCCTTCAGACATGGGGATCAAATGAAATATCATGGATGAAAGTGGTTTGTAAGCAACACAGCCCTGAACAAATGCATGTTACTTTTATATTCTTTGATTATTTGAGAGCTGAACTCTTACCCTTTGTCTTCAATGTCAAATAGGTTGGCATTGGTTTTTTTTGGATCTATTTTATGAGCCTCTTTTTTCTCATCATGTTTTGATGGACAGGCTGGGTATATTGCAATATTTATGTATATATGTATATTGTGCATGTTTAACATGTTAAGCTTAGAGTATGCATAATGTATGCATGGACTTTTAACTAAGGATAAATAAGTTGTTATTTTTTTGTCTTTTTACCCCCTTCAATAGATATTTTAAATCTTCCTCTCCAGAGGCATTGCATGACATCTGATCAGGGACCGTTTCCATCTCTATAATGAAGAAAAGTAGGAGTGTGATGACAGTGACGGCTGACGATGTAAGTTACAAAAGCCAGAGTTGCCATAGTCCACCTAGTTCATCCTTGTTTATTAGTGTCACCCGGCAATTCCGTTCAGAAATCAGGGTTGTTTAACACCACTGCTTCCAGACTGTGTTTCTAAATCTATATTTTGCCAGAACATGGATCCATCATCTCTGGAAGGAAGGTGGCAAGAATGACTGCCTCTTGGATGTGGGCTGTTTGAGCTGTGTTCTTTATTCACCATAACACTGATATGTGGTGCAGGCCCACATCCTAATTCTTAGACACTCCGCTTGTGTGAGCATTCCTCTGCGATGTCTTTTTTCCAGACTTGCCCCCTCGTACAGCTCACCTTTGAGGGTTCCTTCCTGAGGTGGGCCTTTGGAAACTGATCCTAAGAAGTTTGTGATTTATAGCTGCGCAGGGTCTGTGCTACCTCCACGTGTGCTCCTTGGGACAATAGCAAGAGCGTATATGGGTGTTTATTGAAAGTGAAGAAATCCAGACCTTCCTCAGCCAACAGATCAGCATGCATTTTATTGCAAGTCAAAGCCGACTAGGCATGCGCATCAGATTTGAAGCGCTCTGCTCTTGAACATTGAGGACGTCTTTCAACTCACCGTCCTCCTCGTTTTGGATGAAGATGGGTTGAAATTATCTTTTTATAGGGTTAGTATAAATTGCATTCAACCTGATGGTAGTGCATTCTTATTTTAAAGTGGCCAATTCCATTAATCGTTTGTCATATCATGCATCTAGAGTTGAGCTTTATACAATATACTACTAATTAGATAAGCAACAGGAAGGGAGGAAAGAAGAAAAGTAGAGGAAAGAAGTATAGTCTCTTCATTATGTCTATAATGGATACCATCTAGTGTCTAAGTTCCTGTTTCACAAATGGAGGGAGGAGAAGCGGGGCTGGCTACATTAGGAGAAGACTGGAACTTGACAATTAATGTTAGTGTCTTTTGTATAAATGCTCATCTTTTTTCAGCATTCCTCCCAGTTCTAATTCTTTTCTGGTCAAGTGGCATCGTGACCAAAGATGACAGGATGAAGGATATGAGGTGTGCTGCCTTTTCCTACTCTTTTCCACAGGCTCTCACCATCATGTGCTTGAGGAATCACTCATGTTTCCAGGTTTTTACTTTTGTTCTTTGCCATTAGCACAGCTGTTGTTATAACAAGAGCAGGGACATTTTTGGTTCCACAGTAGAATTCTCACCTGTGCAGGAGATGTGGGCTTGCTTTCTGACCAATATTGGTACCTCATGTGCAGTTGCTGCACACTGTCTTGTATGTTGATATAATTCTGATCATGTTTCAGGGGAAAATCCAGACAATTAGACTAAGAAGAAAGACGTAGGTTCCTCCTCCCAAAAATCAGCCAACACAAACCTTATGGGTGACTTGAAAATGACAATGGCACAGGACCGGGGAGATTTTGCTTCCGTTGGTCATGAGGGGACTGTGAATAAGAAGCCTCATCTACAACGGCCAGCAGCACGCATAGCAGAGGATAATTGTTCTTAGCATATGCTCACTGAAAGTGTGGTCTTCACTTCCAGTTGTACATTCCTTTTTCTTCAAGTTTATTTCCAGTCCTTCACTTTATGCTGGCCCCTGCAGATTCGATAGTCCCATGCTATGGCATACTGGTATGGTTAAGTCTCAGTTTGTGTTTGTTCCTCATAGGGGCTGTGGGAACTCCCAAAACCACAAGCTTAGAAGTATATGACCTAGGCTAGGGCTATGTCTATTATTTCTGCTATTTAGTGTTGATAAACACGATGAGTGCTTTCTAATCAATACCTGCACACTTTGTCATACCTTTGTTTTCCTCTGCCACTCTTCTGATCCAGAAGGGAACTTCCCCACAGCCATATATCCTAAATTCTCAGTGTCAGTGACATAAAGCTCCATCCACTCTTCCACTAACTTCTTTTGTGGATAAACTTGGAGTTACAGTGGAAAGAATATTAATCTCTGAACAACATTTAGTCTAAGAACATATGGGTAATATCACATCATTGTTTCCCCAGAGATTTTTCAAAACAAGTATATTTCGAGTAGAGTTATTATGAATTTAAAAATTTTGGGGTTTTCAGGAGTAACAATAAACTGAAGTCCTGTCTTGAAATCTCTTTAAACTGATGAGTGTGCAGTTTGGCAACATCATGCCGATGAAAATAAAAACTTGAAGAAAATAAGTCAATAATAAATTCACTGCAAGTAATTAAGAATTGAAAGGCTTAGCTTGTGCTTTTGATATTGTCATTAATTTGAGGGGGAATAGCATGTCAACTTATTATGGGTAAGAGTTGAAGATTATTATGAATAGCTTTGCATGGGTTAATGAGTGTATAGGAAACAATTTTAATGTTTTCAGTATTTAAATTGATTTCTAAAATGTTATTCCATTATGTTCTTTCATGGCAATGCATTTCATTTTAGAAGGTTTGCTAAAACAAATCTCTTTAACAGAATAGTTTCATATCTATAACTTCAAGCATACTGGCAGATGAGTGTGGGATATATATTGCTGTGTCATTATAATTTTTCAGATAGCAGGTATCAAAAAAAGAGTCCATTTAGTTTATCTACTAGTTGTAAAGGAACCCTAGTGGTGTAGTGGTTTTGCACTGGGTTTTTAACTGCATGCCAACAGATTGAAACCACCAGCCCCTCCAAAGGAGATAATGTTTTCAAGGCATCAAGACTTAATTTATCTGTGTTGCTGGATCGTACTCCACTGGATGTATACCACTGTGTATACACCACACAGTGCATATACTATGCTTGGTTTATCCTTTGATTTATTAATGGACTTTTCATTCATTTACACTATTGTGAGGAGTAGAGCAAGGTACTTTGATGTGTACATTTCTGTTAATATCCCTGTAGTGACCTCTTCTGAATCTATACTGATGAATGGGTCATATTATATTTCTTTGTTTCGCTTTGGAACAACAACCAAACTGTTTCCTACAGGTAGCTATAGCTTTTTACATTTTCACTAGCAAGGGATTAAGGTTTCTATTTTCTTCACAAGCTTGCCAACCTTTCTTGTTTTCTCTTTTTGTATCATTGCTGTTCTAATAGAGGTAAGGTAGTACTTCATGGTGGTTTTGATTGACATCTGCCTCCTCTAGCTCTTGGGGGAAAGAGGAGACTGTGTTTCCTATAAAGACTCACAATCTCAGCATAGCCTGCACAGGAGCAGAATGGACTTGATGTCCAGAGCCTTGGTTTGGGTTTAACAGTAATCCACAAGGAGCCCTCGTGGCCCAGTGGGTGACCATGAGTTGCTCTTAGTGGCCATTCCCAGTGCTATAGTATTGTCTCCGTAGTTTATTCTGGCATGAAAATGTCAAGCAGAGGTCCACCTGTTACTCCTACTACCAAGAGTACCAGGAACAATATTTGCTAAGAAATAGGCAAAGATGAGTAACTCTTATCCAAGGTTATAAAACAGTGCTTATCTTTTCACAGATATTTTATTCATGACCATACTGAGACACGTAATTGAACATTTCAGTTCAAAGCTTGATAAAGTATACTTTTCTTTTTTTCTGAACTCTCACTTACCTTGAAAAACACAAAACCCGGGGAAACATGTACCAGTCACCCGTAATTATCAACATCCTGCTGTCCTTAGGTATTAGTTTAGTTTAAGATACACTGCTTGAAGAACTTTATTCTTCAGGTGTTCAAAAATATTTTTTAGTACAGGATTTCATTTTAGCAATTTTTTTAAAAAGAGCATGAGAAAGGACACAACAAACACAAAACAATCAAGAAGGAAATACTGGAAGAAAGAGGAAGACAGGAAATAATAAGCCTTCTACCCCATATGCTATAAGTGATAAATGGCATCGACTGTGCATAAAGATTGCCAAGAATAGTTGAAACTGACAAATTTATTCTAAAAGTTGACAATGAGCTTCCTCTTTTGGCTTCTCTTAAGCATTTGACGTCAATGTTAGATTCCAGTTGTGAGATAGTGAACCAAACTTTATGAGTGACAGTATGATTACATAGTTTCTTATTTTACCCTGCATCATTCTAAATCTTTAAATTTCACTTTCTTTTTCTTTTTTTGCTTCTCTTGTGGTTTCTCTAGAATGCGAAGGATTATTTTGAATGCAGTTTGAGTAAGTCCTACAGTTCTTCCAGTAACACACTTGGGATTGACCTCTGGAGAGGTCGGAGGTGTTGCTCAGGAAATTTACAGTTACCACCACTGTCCCAGAGACAGACGGAAAGAGCAAGGACTCCCGAGGGAGACAGCATTTCCAGGCCAACCACGCTGCCATTGACCACACTTCCAAGCATTGCAATTACAACTGTAAGCCAGGAATGGTGAGTAGTCCCCAAACCAAATATCAAGTCTATATTTTTATTTTCCAATTATTGTAAATGCTATTTCATGCTATTAAAATATGAAATATCTATGGAAGAACCCAGATGCTGTTACTCTGAGAAGTTTTTTTGTCTATGGGTAGCAAAAAGAGGCTTTTAAAAAAGTCCAAATATTTCTAGCACCGAAGATTGGTAGGCCAATGTTTTAGGCAAAATCTAATGATAAAGGAAGGGAATGAATTTTTCATTCATGTCACGAGACAGCAAAATCACTGCCTATCATCTGGCTCTTAAAAAAGGGATTTGCCCAGTATGTTTCAATATTAATATATATATTAGAATATCTATAGATAGAAAATTGATTTTTAGAGACAGGTTAATTCTACTATTGTATTGTGGCATATACTTGCTCCTAATTTCTTATTACAATTTCACTTTAAGTACCTTATTTTTTGATTATCTACAAAGTAAAACGCTTCCTTGTAAATGCAGAGAAAATACGGCATTGTACCTTGAAGATGTCTGAAATATTTTGTATAATCTATATTTGATGCAGATGCTATTTTAAACTAGGTCAAGTTTGAAAGCCTAGTATTATAACATGTAGTCTTATAACTGTGATTAAAATTCCAACATGATGATACTCCTTCAAATGTTCTTATTAAATATTTAGTATTTAGCCTAGAATTTATTTTTTATTTGCATAATTTTTATTTTCTAAGAATTGGTTGTTTAAATAGTGTGAGATTTTAACATTTAATTGAAAAATATTTCCCTGTGTTTTTGTAATTTGTAATTTTGCTAATGAGGTGTTTTGGAAAATAAATTAGTTTAAATCTTATTAAAGCAAAAGACTAAACACAATAAATATCTGTAGTATTATCTCAATAAGTCACATGATAAGCTTGTAGCTGATGGATGATCCAACATGTACTCTTTGAAGGATACCTGCCATCTCCTACTTAGTGATTATTAACACTATTAAGAAGTAGATCATTGACTGATATGATCACTGATGACAAATATGTGCATAAGCAAATGTGGTGAAGAAAGCTGATGGTGCTCGGATATCAAAAAATATGTGTCTGGGGTCTTAAAGACTTGAAGGTAAATAAGTGGCCATCTAGCTAAGAAGCAAACCCACATGGAAGAAGCACAACAGCCTGTATGACCACGAGGTGTCAAAGGGGTCTGATATCAAGTATCAAAGACTTAAAAATTATATTATTATACATGAGGGAGAGTTCAAATTGGTGACCTAAAGTCCATCAATAAGTGAAGCGACATCCTCTTACAGAGGGGTTGCAGCGAGGAGATGAGCCAGTATAGGTACAGTGTAGTAGCAATGAAATGCGCACCTTTTCTCTGGTTTTCAAATGCTTCCTCCCACCAACTGCCATTATCCCAATTCTGCCAGACACATTCAGCTAGACCAGGGGATGTACATTGGAGTCAGAAATGTGGGAATTTTAGGATACATAATCCCTTGAGACTAGTGAGGAGTGGTGACACTGGGAGGGTGGAGGGATGGTGGAGTACAACGGGGGAACAAATTTCTGGGATCTACATGTGACCTCCTCTCTGGGGTGCAGACAATGGGGAGGTGAGTGAAGTGACACATAGGACAGTGCACGATACGAAGAGGTAATAATTTGTAAATTATTGAAAGTTCATGGGGGAGGAGAAGGGGAAGGGGAAATATGGGGAGTTGGAATTAAAAAAATAAAGAACTAGAGGAAAGAGTGGAAGGGGAGCTTATGCTGGAGGGGTTCAAGTTGAAAATGGAGATGAATGTGGCAACATGTGTACAAGTATGCTTAATACAAATGATATATTGAATGTTGTGAGAGCCCCCAATAAAATCTATATTAAAAAAATTAGATCATTGAGAGTCCAGGTACCACACTTAGCTGCATGAAATGGTCACCAGAGTATTCTGTATGTGACTAGGAAGCATGATAAAGTAATACGATGATGCACTTCAACAAGACGGGATTAAAGATTTGGGAAGCAAACTGATTTAGCAGAATTAAACAGGGGAACACTCAGAGCCAATCATTCATGGCCATAGAGTGGATCCTGCCTTGTAGAGTGGAATGGTCTCTTAGGGCTCCCTAGGCTGTGATTTTTACAGGAAGGTTCAGGTGGTCTTTTCTCCTGCGGAGCCACTAGTGGATTTATACTGTTGATTTAAAGAAATTATATCAGTTATGTTTTCTTATGTTTTTAACATTTTTTGAAATCACTTTTATTGGGGGCTTATGCAACTCTTATCTCAATCCATGCATCCATAGCATGTTAAGCTCCTATGCACATTTGTTGATCTTTTAGTTAACAGCTAAGAGCCTAATCACTGAACAATATGTTTCCTTGGATGGGATCTATACCTACCTACCTACCTACCTACCTACCTACCTATCTATTTAACTGTCCTCTATTATCTACCGCTTTTCTTCTGCTTTTTCTGGAGGATCACCCATTATATATGTTATATATAATGATGAACCTTTACAAAACAAATATACACACATACCCTTAAATGAAGCACTTAAATGAAGAAACAATAAATCACCTACACTTCAGAGAGCCCCTCTAGCTAGTGTCTCCTTCTGACTTTGCCAGAATTGATGTTTGTCTATGTTTGCACTGTGTATGAGAGGGCTGACACAAAATGTAGTCTATTGACTCTAGCTTCTTTCTCTCAACTTCGGGTTGATGAGGTGTGATTAATTTTTTTCTTCTTAATTGTATACAGCTAATTTTCACTGAAATAGGGCTTGCAGGCAAAATTTAAGGTATAAAAAAGAAAGTGTGCTTCACCATAGGTCATTTGCATTTGATTTTACCAGTTATATTGGGGAATTGTAACATTTCTAGGCTGCTTTTGAGAAACCTGGTTGGACTTTGTTGGTAATATGTCAGGGATTTCTCTTATCATTGTTAACACAAAAGCATCCTGCCATCTAAGGGTATAGTGGGTAGGGCAGGTTGAACTTTATTTTATCTGTTCCCCAAAAGAATAGTCCTTCTGGAGTCTCAGTTTAACGTGAGGAAGCTCTTCTTTTGGGCTCCTCATCTTTGACTTAGAATTCCAGTGACATCAACTTTGATCCTCAAGGCAGTCAAGTTCATGCTCACATTTGCTCTCACGTTTACAATTGCTCAGGGATGTTTACAATGTAGTTCTGGTAAGAAACGTCTCTGTAAACTTGACCTGCTATTTCTTTATTGATTTGTCATCTTTTAGAGATATTTGTTCCCATTCCCCACCTGTCACACTTTTTTGGCACTTCAATTTGTTTTCTGAAGAAGGGTTAGTTGAAATTCTATAGTCTGCTAACTGCAAAAATTTGGCAGACCATTGTTAAAGGAATTCTTAGGTGCTTCTATTCTGCATATGTTCAGCTGTAAAATAAGTGTCAGTGTATTCTTGAAATGAAATTTTTATTTGTATTTCTGAAAACTATTTTCCTAGGAGGTGACTGGTTTTTGTTTTATGCTCCTGAAACCCCTGTATTTCCCTCAGCTTCTGTCTGAGTAGTTCAGGCTTAAGTGGTATCCTTGTTTCTTTTCTGTAGTAAAGATGTGTGGTTCTACGCTTCATCTCCCCTTTAAAAAAGAGCATCCACTTAAGTAGTAGTTGCATCAGATTCTTATTTCAGCTACACCCTTTCTCTAATCCATGTATTCATTCATTCTGTTTGAATTATGCCTTTTATTTTGTTTTCTCCTTGCTACTTGATGAAAAAAAAAAACTCGAAAGCAAACAACCAAAAACAAAGAACAAAATATCAGTAAATCCATGCATACTTTGTGTTCAACTATTGGAAACACTATTTTTAATACAAGCTACAGATTGAACAAATCCCAATAAAAACTCAATACATCCCCGGTTAGCTATTTTGTAAATACTGGCAAAATGATTTTAAAGTTTAGATGAAAAGCAAAAGAAATAGAATTGTCAATACAATAAGGAAGAAGAATAAAATTGGTAAAAGCACACTACCCAGGGTCAAGACTAAGGTTAAACAATCCAAGAAATTATAGTATTAGTAAAAGAAGAGACATGTAGATCAAGAGACTAGAATACAAAATTCATAAATAAATCTAAAAAATTAGAGTCAACTGATCTCTGACAAAGGAGCTGAGACAATTTGATAAGGGAAAAAATATCCTAAAAAATTAGTTAGATATGTGTGTTAGTCACAGATGATTAGAGAAACAAATTCATAGACACTCATAGGTGTATAAGAAAGGGTTTTGTATTAAAAATGTATATCGTATATTGAGGAACAGCCCATCCCAGTCCAGAACAAGTCCTGATTGACAGGCTAGACTCCATTCTTAATAGTCTTAAGTTGACACCAGATTATGTAACAACCACACCATACTTCATAAATTTCCATGTAAGATACACAGACACTAGAAATTCCAGGTGACCTTAGATTTGACAATGAATTTTTAGATAAAATGGCTAAAGCACAATTCATGAAGAAATTAGAAATGTAGGATTTTATTAAAATTAAAAACATCAGAAAGATAATTATAAGACTGGAAAGATAGAACCAAAACTGGGTGAGAAGATTTGTACAGTACATATCTAATAAAGAGTTTATATCCATAATATGCCAACAACTATTGAAACTTAACAATAAGAAAACAAATAACCCAATTAGAATATGGGCAAAAGATATAAATAAGTGCCTCACTAAAGAAGATAGACAGATGGCAAATAGACATAGGAAAAGACAGTCAACATCTTTTTTCATAAGAGAGTGTAGAATTAAAACAATCAGATGCCGCTACACACCTCTTAGTAGAATGGAATGCTTTCTACTAATTGCTCGACCCCATTCCAAGAATTCTGGAGGTCTGGCATGGGGCCCCAAATTAGAACTTTCTAACATATCCCTGGGTGATGCTTATGGCACTGGAATCACATTTTACATTCTGCTATTGTAATTGTCGTTATGGCCAGCAGAGTCAATTTTAACTCATTAACACTATGTCGATTCTGACCCCTTATAACACTGGAGGGTTGAATTGCCCTGTATAGTTCCCAAGATTGTAAATATTTATGGAAATAGAAAGCCATGTCTTTTTTGTGAATTGGAACTTCCAACATTTCCATTATTGGTTAAAGATATGACCACCATGCCCCCAGAGCTCCTTCTACTGCTCCACACAGTTTCCTAGGCTGTAATAACAGCTATGAGAGCAAAAGATCAGGTCTTTTCTCTCATTGGTTCAAACTGCCAAACTTCCTGTTGGCAGCCAAATGCTAAACCATGTGCCTCTATTTAAAAAGTACTGACTTAGATTTTCTCAAGGAAGAAGAAGGTAAAGTAATCTGAGATTAAGGAGTGGGGAAAACTCCTCTCACTCTTCTTATTTCAACCAATGACATGCGTTTTTCCACATCATGGAGTATGCTAGGATGGCAGTATTTGCTCAAGGGATTTTTACTTTTCTGTTTCCCAAGACGATTGGCTTGTTCTAGTAGGCACTAAACTACTAACCTCAAGATTGGTGGCTCAAACACACTATTTCCTCTGTGGGAGAGATAACAGGCTACTCTTGTGTGTTAGTCCGGGTAGAGAAACAAATTCATAGACATGGATGTGGATATAAGGGAAAGGTTTATATACAAGAGGAATGGAGCATTGAGAACATCTCAACCCAGTCCAGTCTAAGGTCATAAGTCTGATATTAGCCCATATGTCTGCTACCAGTCTATAAAGTCTCCTTCTGACTTATAAAGCATGTACAATGACACCAGGACAATCACAAGCCAGTGGGTGCAGAGTCTTGTACATGGAGCTGTGTAGAAGCATTCCGGTGCAGGCAGGGATCTCCCCATGGCTCCTCGTTTCCAGGGCTCAGGGTCCATCATCAGTATCCAGTGGTGGTAGAAGCATCTCAGCACTGGCAGGGGTCTCTCTGTGACTTCTCCGGTCCCAGAGGTCTGGTTCCATCAGGACAAGCCCATGAGACTTCTCTTAGGGTTCCTCCAGTCTCCAGGAATCAGGATCAATCAGCATGCTGTCATTTCAACTTGTCAGTAGTTCGTCTTTAAGGAGCACAGTCAAGTCTCTCTTCTCCAATTGGGAAATACTGCGATACTTCCCCAAATTCTCAGGAGAAAACAATGCCCACACAGAGGTCTCATTGGCTATGTCCAGACTGATAGGCTAGACTCTGCCTCTAGACTCCCAATCATGAAATTGACACAGGAGTACATGACTGCCACATCCTGTAAAGAATTTCAGTCTTAGAAGCCCTGTGGCGCAGTTATGCTCTGCCCTGTAGGATCATTATGAATCCGAATCAGAAAAATGGCAATGAGTTTTTTTCTTGATTTTTTTTTTTAGGTTTGAACTCACAAGATGTTGGAGGATCATATTCTTTTGAGAATTTTCACATGTTATTGATAAAATAAACCATTTGGAAGCCTAGAGGAGCTCTAAGGGGTCAGTGGTTAAAGCCTTGCCTACTAACAAAAGCGATGGTTGGAGCCCATGAGCTGAAGCCATGTATACCCTAAGAGGGCAGTTCTAACCAGTGTTATAGGGTTCTTATGAATCAGCATCAACTTAATGGGAAGAGATTTGGTTTTGATTTATTGTCATATATATCAGAAGAGGCAAGGAAATAACGTAGGCCAGGGATCTTATTTTGTTGTTCCTATGATGTATTTTTCCCTGGCTTCTCCTTTGTTTTTCTCTCAAAGAAGATTATAAATATAAATCTGCTTGGCTCCCACCCCTGCATGCCTGAGGGGTGTACTTTACATCTTTGATTCAGTTGTGAACATGATGGCTCTATTCAGGCTTCTACTAACATAGGTGTCATGTCCCCAATGTTCTCCGTCCCAACCTTCACCTCTGCTGAGAAGAGTGTTGATTTCCCACTGTTGGGAAGCAGAAAGCAATCACCACTATTCTCATTCTCATAGAGGTGAAATTGACGGGTCAGTGGAGGTGTAAATACTGAAACACAGATAGTTCTCCATTGTTCCCAGACTCTCAAAAGTTGACAGTCTGATGAGATTCTCAATCATTTTCTTATACTTTTGTGCTGCGCCTCAATGACTAATCTCAAAGACCTATTTCAAAGATCTAAACATCCACAGAGGTTGAGGACAAATACCAGAGATTCAACCAAAGCCAGTGTGAGAAGGGGCATGGATGACACATATCTGCTCAGCTTTCATCACACTTACCACCCACAGACATCCTTTCCGCAGCAGAGATTGACTTTGTGATTTGTGCATCAAGCATCGCAGTCAGCAATTCACACAGTCTCTTCAGAGTGCTCCACATGAGGTAACAAACAAAAGATATTTAGGGTCACCCATCATCCCTTCTATCCTTCATTTCTTAGACATGCTGCAACCAGGTGGAAATTATATGAGAATATGGGAAATTTATATTTTATGTAAAGTACATTTAGGATATAGTCTGTGTGATTAAAATAATTATAATATGTTACAATAAAATATAGATTACATCATCCCTATAACACATTATAGAATCTCTGTACTTGACAACTAACTGTAAAATTGGATACTTAGGTCTACCCCAGGGTGTCTTGGAAGAAAGGTCGCGTGAGCTACTTCTCCCCAAGTTGGCTGTTGAAAATGCTGTGAGTGAAGGTCTGCTCTGACACATGTGCTATTGACATGTCAGAGTTGACTCTGTGGATAACCATTTATAATAATACATTCCATCTCTATCTAAATTTAGCTCATTAACAACCTTGCGAGGGGCACTTCATTCCTTCATGGAAAGCAAAAATAGGTAAACAAAAATGACTACAAGCAAAGGATAGCAGTTGGGAAAATGTTTTCATAATGAAAAGGAAGGCTTCATTCATATTTGATGGTGTGCGATGCTTAAGTAGCCACCTTGACCCTTTCCCTTTTAGTATCATTCGGGGAAGACAAGAAAACCTGAGCCTCCCACTTGTTGGCATATGTGCGGAAGTGGAAGCCACACAGACACCTGTCTTCTGTGTCACTCCCACCATGGCCATAAGAAACATCTAGGCCACCTGCCTTCTCTTCCTTGTTTCACTTTAGACAGCATCTAAGTCCTTCTTCTTAGGTTATTCCCACTGACCTAAGTGAGTAAAAAGTTTTCTTTCTTTTTTTTCCATACCTACAAGTTTCTGTTTATCATTACTCCTAGTATCCATAACTCCCTTTAGAAGGCATGTGCCTCAAGGGATGTCAGGTATCTTAATAACACAGGCTTCATAAGCTTAGTTGTCTAATGTTGTATTTATTCCTTTAGTCTTCTCAGGGAAATAATAGTAATGTGTTAGAGATAGAGGCTAATGAAGATAAAGAGATAAACAAGACATGCTCACTGCCCTCAAGTAACTATAAGCTAGTAAATGAGACAAATGTTTTAAAATATTGAAAAATGACATCCTAACTAGGATGTGCAAGCAATGTAGGGGACAGATGATGAGTGGTGAGTCCTTTGTGGGCTGAACAATAGAGGTGAATGTCATAAAAGCCAGAGAGGAGATTTTGAAAGAAGAACATATAGTTTTATTTGGTTGTAGATCAGGGTATGTGTGATTAGAATCAATTGGAAAGGGCCTTGAAGGTTCTGTTGGTACATTGGACTTTGTTGTGAAGGATTCTGAGAAATGTAATGAAAAAAGGACATTTTTATCTTAATCAAACTGTTTTAACAGTGATATAGAACACAGGTTAGAGATGGGGCCGGGGATTACACATTAGAAGGCTCCGGCTTTCTCCAAGAGAAGAATGAAGAAATTTGAGTCAGTACCAGGGCAAGGGAAATGACGCAAAGGAGGACCAGTGCTATGGTACTAGGATGGCAATGATGAAAATAACACTCATGTGATTTTATATTATGGAGTTTGCATTTGAATGATAGAAAGGGAACACCTAATATCTATGATCTTATTTCCAACAATGAAAAAAATTGAGTTTATATGGGCACATGACTACCCATTGAGAGAAGACCATAGTTTTCCCATCTCCCTTGCAGCTGAATAGAATTATGTGACTAGATTAGACCTTGACTTTACAATAAAGGGATCTTTTTCTTCTTTACTGGTGGGAGAGGTATGCAGTGGTGAGTTGTTTTTGAAGCCATGAGGCCAAGGTACTTGTCACTTGTTAACGAGTCTTCCCCCAGTCCCAATGCCTCATTCTTCTTCATATAGGCAAACTTCTTAGATTATTTGCTCAGAATTCATACTAAATAAATATTATGGCCTCTCATAATTTTAAGCTATGCAGTATTGCCTTGTTCTGTTAAGACAACTGACTCTTGGTTTATGTACACATGGGTTTCACCTCCTCATAAATTTAAAAAAAATTGTCACAATTGGACCAATAAGCAATATCATGGTAAGCAGTTAAATACTCAAGTTTCCAAGGATTTCATTTTGTTTGGATTTGTAGTCAATGCCCATGCAAGCAGCAGTCAAAGCTCTGGGGAGATTGTTGCAAAGTCCTCTTTAGAATGTTAAAACGCAAAGAAGTCACTTGGAGAATTAAGGTAGCCTGTCCCAAGGCCTGATATTTTCTATTGCCTCATGTGCATGCCAGGTTGTATCCCTCACTATATTTATTCAATTTATTATTTAAGCAAATAATCTGTAGAGGTCTTATTAGGGGAAGAGTGCTGCATCAGGACTATAGGAAGGCTTGTTCATTAACAGTGTGATATAAAGGTAACACAACTTTGCTTGTTGAAAGCAAAAAGGATTCAAATTACTTAGTAATGAAAATTAAAGACTACAGCCTTAAGTTTGGATTAAAAATCAATGTAAAAACCCCAAATTTTCACAACAGGACCATTAGTAGAGAAAAGAGAGATTGTCAAAGATTCCATTTTACTTGGATCCACAATCAAAGCACATTTGAAGAAGGAGTAGAGAAGCCAAACAGCATATTGTACTGGGGAAATTTGTTTCACAAGGCCTCATTTAAAGTGTTAAAAAACAAAGATGTCCTTTCCAGACTAACGTGCCCTTGACAGAGTTATGAAATTTTCAGTGGCCTCATATACAAGGAAAAGTTGGGCAAGGAATTAAGTAAGACTAACAAGAAATTGATGCATTTGAAATATAGTGTTGGTAAATAATATTTAACATATCATGGACTTCTAGAAGAACAAGCAGATCCATCTTGGGAGAAGTATAATCAATATGCTCTTTAGATAAGTGGATGACAAGATTTCTCACATACTTCAGAGAGACCAGTCCACAGGGAAAGACATCATGGGTAGCACAGTTGAGGCTGAAAATCAAAAAAAGACCTAAATGAGATGGATTGGCATAGTTTCTGCAACAGTAGTTTCAAGTATAGCAAGGATTGTGAAGATGATTCAATACCAGGCAAAGTTTTATTCTACCATGAACTAAGTCACTATAAGCAGAGACTGACTGGACAACACAAAATAATAGTCTTATCTGATACACTTACTGACGGTAAATGAATTAAACTGATTGGTCAATTGATCCAGGCCTTACTCTATTCATTGAAGAAGCAGTTGCTTCCATGACTAAAATAATAGACAAGAAAATGGTTCTGTTAAAATCTTTGAGTTGTCTAAATTATAATGACCTTATATACAACAGAAAGAAGCATTGGGCAATTCTGTGCCCTCTCCATCAACTTTTATATATTTGAGTCCATTCTTGGGGCAATTTTGTCCATCCATCTCATTGTAACTTTTCCTCCTTTATGTTGATCCATGGCTAAACATGGGGTCTTTCTGTAGTGATTGGAGTAAAACTACAAACTGGACTAAGTATGATGAAGGAAACTAACCTAAGGGTACACACACACACACACACACACACACACACGAGAGTAGAGATGTTCTGGGCATAAAAAATGAAAATAGCTGAAGCCCGGTAGCATCGTGGTTGAGTGTGGGACTGCAGCCGACTGGCTTGGTGGTTCAAATCCAGCAGCAGCAAGGCTGGACCTCCCACTTCCACCAGAGGGCAGTGATGCATAAAAAATGAAAATATTTAAAAAATAAAATTGCTATGAGATCAACAGATGTGGAGAACAAACTTTTTTGAGAGAAATAAAGAAAACACATGCACACATTCAAACACTAGCTCTTTTCAGTAAGTAGGCTGTCGAGTTTCTGTGTTTTGGTTGGGCCTCCGGTTTGGTAAGAAGTGCTTGCTGTCTTTAAAGTTTGAAAGTGGCCATCCGAGCTACACTAGGCATCCATTCAACAGCAGTAGCAAAGGAAGACAGAGTTAGTGATTGGAGGAGGAAATGCTGCCACCATAAACATGCATCTTCTGTGTCGTGAGACTAATGGAATTGGATGGTGCTTCCTTTGTTTTTACCATTCAGGAAGAGTTTGAGAGAAAATTACGAATTCCTTGAAACCTAGAAATCCTTGATAGAAAGGAAGAAACAATACAATTTCAAATTCACAGTGGCATCTGGAATATTTGGAGTCATCAAGGCTTACTAACCACTAAGATTTCTGCCATTAGGTAATCTTTTCATTTAAAACTCAGACCAGAACTTGACCCAGAAATCTGCATCAGATAACACTTTGCTTTTTTTTATTTATGTGGGATCAAATTGACAATGTGGTTTATCTATGTGTTTTACCTATGTGGGATCAAATTGATAAGTGGCATCTTGAAAAGTTAGATGAGAAACTTTGTTTTCTAAGGATCTACATTAATGGTGGTGGACTAAACAAAAGAGGAAATTTTAAAATGTTTAATATCATTTTTCCCCTTCACCATTTATGGGACCAAACATTTGAAAAAGCAAAAGTACATTCCTTGTTGGCCCTGAGGATTCCTACCCTGGAATCTCTGTATTGGGGGCACTTATCTATAGCAGTGTGCATGCTCTGATCTAATCTGATTTATAAGGTAGAATTGAGGTCATGATAGTGGGGGTGAAGGAAACACCAAAGAGCTAGAGGAAAATTGTTTCATTGGTGCTATGCTACACCCTGACTGGCTCATCTCTTCCCTGTGAGCCCTTTGTGAGGGGATGCCCAATGGTCTACAGATGGGCATTGGGTCTCCAGTCCATGCCTTCCCCTATTCACCTTGGGTATGGTTTTATTCTGGGTCTTTGATGCCTGATACGTGATTTGATCAACACCTCATGATCACTCAGTCAGTGTGCTTCTTCCATGTGGACTTTGTTGCCTCTGAGCTAGATGGCTACTATTTTATCTTCAAGCCTTTAAGACCCCGGACACTATATCTTTTTTCTTTATTAATACAGTATTTATTTGTCTCCCCGCTGGCTCCTCCCGGAGCCAATGACTTTCCCCAGGCTCCCCGGGGAGGTGCAGGGAGAGGAACATACAGGGCAGACAGACGTGAGGCAGAGAACTGGGGGAGGTGGAGATGTCTCCTTCACATGGTGAAGAGGATGAGGAAGGCCACCATCAGGCAGAAAAGCCCCAGGGCTTCGGAGAGGGCAAAGCCCAGAATGGCGTAGGAGAAGAGCTGCTGCTTCAGAGAAAGTTTCCTGGCATAACCAGTGATGAGGCTCCCAAACACAGTCCCAATGGCAGCTCCAGAGCCCGCCCTCTGGCTGTGGCAGCGCCGGCTCCAATGAACTTGTGTCCATGCCCCTTGAGACAATGCTGGTTTGGAAGTTGCGACTAGGGAGAAGTGAGGTCAGGGGCTGTGGGGCTGTCGAGCGCTCGTCTGTCAGTGTCGCAGGCCGTTTCTGCACCAACGCAGACAGGGGTCGGCTCAGTAGCTGGGAGGAGCTCCTGGCCAGGGCAGGGGTGGAGACGAATTTGGCGCAGGTGTACAGTTTTAGGGGGTAAGGGGACAGTGGCAGGCGAACTGCTCCTCGTGCAGAGAAGACAGAGAGGCCCACTGTATCTTTTAATAGCCAGGCACTATCACCACATTGTTTATGCACCCCAAAAGGGTAATCAATCTCTAGGATCAAACTAGAACTCCCTCCCAGTGGGATGAATAACGGAAAAGTGAATGACGGGCAATGGAGGATTATGTAAGATATGGAAAAAATAATTTATAACTTATCAGTGGTTTGTGAGGGAGGGTGAGGGGAGAGGGAAGACATGGGGAGCTGATATCAGGGGCTCAAGTGGGAAGAGAATGTTTTGAAAATGATAATGGTGGCATATGTGTAAATGTGCTTGGCACCTGGGAGGAATATATGGATTGTGATGTGATATGTAAGATCCCTCAATAAAAGTATTTAAAAATAAACAAAGTATAAATCCTAAAATATTGTTATAATCTGAGGATGTAGGTTCAATTTTCCAAATGTTACCCATACTGTTTGTAATCATGTACATATTTTTTCAACCTTTTGACATATCACTACTAAAGTTTTAATTTGATGTAAGATCTCAATAACAAAAGGAAAAATAAGTATGTAATTGAGTGGAATTCTGATTAATAATGACCTCATAGGACAAAGTAGAACTCTTACATAGAGTTTTTAAGTCTGTAAATCTTCATCATAGCAGACTGACATCTTTTCTGTGGAGTCACTGATAGGTTTGGACTACAGGTCTTTCTGTTAGCAAATGAATGCTTAATGTCTTAGATCCCAGAACCCTAAAAAAATCAGTAGATTGGTTAAACATAGTGGTTGATTGATTATTAGTTAAATCTAGTTCCTCATCTCTCCAATTTGCTTTCATTAGAAGAGCATCTTGTGAGAGTTTTAATTCAGTTTCCCATTATATTGTTATCAGCAGGACACAAGATTTTGTTAAAACTTATCATATCCTTACCAATTGCATTAGTGTTATAACAAATGGCAGCAATATCAAGGCTAAAATTATTATAAAATATCAGTTATAATAGGCAGTCCAGTAAAATATTGATGTGGTTTGTTTTGTAACTCAAAAGGTCAATCTCAATAAAGTCTAGATCCTAAGTCTCTTATGAATATATCCATATTAAATGTTTTATAAGGTTGTACTGACACAGGTTTGTAAAGAACCTTCTTTTTAATAACTACTCATCTCTTCCCTGTCATCTCATTGATAAAATTTCAGTCAATTTTAAGATGTTACTAATTCTGACTAGTTGTACTATTAAGTGTGTGTTGTTTGCTCTTTGTGAATTGAGTGGTAGAAGCTTGAGAGAATCTAAGAAAATTGAATTTCCCATTTGTGAACTTCCATAGAGGAAGATGAACAAAATTAGAAAAATGTGACTTTTGTTTAACAATGTTCTTAAGCCATGTCCCTTACATCCTCTCCATTGCCATCTGGGGAGAAATATCTAGCAGCATTTTTGGGTCATAATGCAAGCCCTTTCCTATGCATTTACTGTATGCTGCTTCCATATTGTATCCTAACATGCCATGATCTTTAAACAAGTTCTACTGCCATCTGGGGTAATTATTGAATGTTTCTTGGGTCAGAATACAGTTCTGTCTAATTTTGGTACCCTAGAAAGCTAATTATAGAAGTAATAATTATTTTTTCCAAATAACTTACCCTATTTTTCGCTGTCTCTTGAAGTAACATCCCTTTTAACCACCAAGTACAGGCAAATATGACTTTTCTTTATTATGACTTTTTATTAGTCAAACTTGACTGGTCTTAGGACTGTTAAAGCTGGACTGGTTTTTCCTCCAGAGATTTACTATTTTGAGGCAATGACAATAGCAAATGGGGTATTGTCATGGAGCATTTATTACTTGAATACAAATTGACTCTACATATTTTGAACACAGCATTCAGTTCCCCATATGAGTAGTTGTAAGTTGCTACTTGAAAGACTTGCAATTCAAACTCACACCCTTGTTTCAAGGGAGACAAGACCTGACCATTGGCTCTCATAAAAATTATAACCTAGACAAGTCTCTGAGGTAGTTTCTGGCAATCATGTGCTTGATGTCGATTACATGATTGGAGCTGTAGGGGTGGAGTCTAGCCTGTTAATCTGGAGATGGCCATTGAGTAGCCAATGAGGCCTCTGTGTGGGCCTGGCTTTCTCCTGAGACTTCTGGGAAATCTCACAATATTTTCCTCGTGGAGATGAGAGGCCATCTCCCCAGTTGTTGGGAATCAGTCTCTGAGACAATGAACTACGGAGAAGATAAGATGGCAGGATCCAAGGAGCTGGAAGAGCCAGAGGAGAAGCCACATGGCCTTGTCCTGATGGAACCAGACCTCTGAAGCTGGAGAAACCACATAGAGATCCCTGCCAGTGCTGAGTTGCTTCTATCATCACTGGATGCTGTTGATGGACACTGAGCCCTAGAAATGAGGAACCATGGGGAGGCTCCTGCCAGCACCAGGATTCTGTACCCACTGACCAGTGACTTTGTGAGTCTGAAGGAGACTTTATAGACTAGTATCAGACATATGGGCTAATATTGGACTTATGACTTTGAATTGGACTGGGTTGGGATGCTTTCTCAATGTTCCCTTCCTCTTTTATATAAACCTTTCCCTTATATGCATATGCATGTTTATAAATTTGTTTTTCTAGTCTACCCAGACCAGCACATAGTTCTACTCTGTCCATTAAAGTTGCTATGAGTGGATTTCTATTTAATGATAGGCACCTCATTTTATTTTTATTGGTTTTTTTTTTGGGGGGGGGGCATCACTGCTCTCTGGTGGTGGGAGTAGGAGGCCCAGCCCCACTGCTGGAATTGAACCTCCGTCCCAGTGGGCTGCAGCCCCGCACACAACCACTATGCCACTAGGGCTCCACCCTTCATTTTATTTTTAGAAATGGTGGAAAAACTTTGCCATATTTCTCAAATGAATGAATCATAAATCCAGGATAATTTCCTTGTAGATGGGCCATTCATTCAATTAATCAATTCATTCTCATATACTTATTTACACATAATTTTCTGAAATTCAGAATATAGAAGGAGAATCATATTTGATTGAAAGAAAATGATGAGTCTGGAAATTTTTTTAACAGGAATTATTTGTCAAGTTCAAGAGCATAAAATACATGTAGAGAAACCAAATCTTCAGTCATTGAAAAATTAAATCATTGTTCAGTTTTAAAAAAATGGAGAAATGAATCCTCAAATGGGTAAAGGAAAAAAGTCCAGGGGAGGCTGAAAAGGAGGAACATTTGAAGGCAAAGAGAATGTGCAGTTCTAGTCATACTGTGACCAGGTGGTCTACATCAGAAAACGTGTAGCAATTGTTTCTCCAGCTGCAGGAAAGTCAAATAAAATAAGAGCAGGAATTTGTCCTGGAAATGGCAACTTGAAAGCCACTTGTGACACTTTAAATCTTGTTTTGAATTCCTGTTTGCCTTGTAGTCCTGGTTCAAGGTGGAAGGCATTCTTACAAGGGGACATATTAAGAGTGTCATAAACTTTAAGACCTAGATGCCACCTGATTACTTGGTCCCTTCAGAAGAATTAGGTAAGCTAAGAAAGACATTAGTATAGAGGCTATTATAATGGGTCCTGCTAATTATAGAAAGGTAGGGGTACTGCTGAAAAATGAGATGAGGACTCCTCCAACTTCTACTCTCTGGTTATCATGGTCCAGACTCCATTTTGTCTATTCTTCTGACATCTGAGGACAAAGAACCATGTCACAGTCATTTCTGAGTATATTTCCCAGCCTAAAAAAACTCCTGCAGGTACCACAGGCAACCCAGATCAAAAACACAGGTCCGTTCCTGCCAAGTTTCTACCCCTGACTCTTCATTGGACGGAAGAAGCAATCAACTTGCCCAGTATGCATTTTGTCTTAATTATATCCCATTGTTTCTAGCAGTTTCAGGATTCAGCCACAAGAGTTTCTAGATTAGCCTTAATGAGGCTGAGCCCATGTTGTTAGGCATATGCATATCTGTATTTCTATCACTATATTGACCCTGGTTTTAGAGACATTTTTGCAAACAGCAGTAATCAAATTCAGGAGCTGAATGAAATATACATGCTGGGTCATTCTGTCCATTTGTGGGTTTTCTTAATTTCTGCAATATATCATCTCTCCTGGTCATTAATGTATCATGCAATGATTTTAATATTTGGTGCCAATTCATAGGAAGATATGCCTTCCCCAGGTTTTTATAAATGGTTTTCCAATTTTTACCATTCCAGAGCCCAGAGAATTCAGTCAGCTAAGACACTAGTCTATGTAGATTTCAACCTTCAGCTGCTTCTCACTGTACACCATTTGATTGACCCGAAGTGAAAAACAAAACAAAAAACAAACACATTGCCATTGAGCTGATTCCAACTTAGTGACTTGCTACGACAGAATAGTTTTCCATTTTTGGGTTTCTGAGCCTATAAATACTTATGAAAGGAGAAAGACTCATCTTTCTACCTTAGAGTGGCTGGTGGAGTTAAACTGCTGGCCTTGAAGTTAGCAGCCCAACACATAAGCCACTATGTCACCAGGACATTGTATGACCAGATGCAATACTAAAAAACCTGCTTATTGGGAATCTTTCTCCTGAATACTCACCCCCTAAAGTAATATCAACATTTTTTTTTGGTCTTGCAGCCCTCCAGAGGTCCTCAAACTATGGCTTGCAACCCACATGTGGCCCACCGAGGACATTTATCAGGCCCACCAGGGTTTTTGCCGCTGCTGCTGTCCTGCTTAGCAGTTGACTAATCTCGGGCCCACAGTCAATTTTTTCATAGTTTTTTTTTAAACTATAGTCCGGTCCTCCAACAGTTTGAGGGACAGTGAACTGGCCCCCTGTTTAAAAAGTTTGAGGACCCTTAAACTGATCCATCCATGAAGCTTATTTGGATTGTTTTCTGCTTCTTCAATAGTCATAGGATATACTTAGAGAATTCAAAAATACAAACTGAGGAAGAAACATTGGTTCCATAGTGAGAGATGACACAAAGATTTGCATCATACCTTTATGTAGCTTTCTGACACCATCTGAACCTTTTATAATTGTATCCCGAATCAAACATTCCCCTTATGTTATATGGCTACCGTAGTCACTTGATTTTAAGTCTCATTGAGTTTGTCCGTATGAACAGTGATCTCAGAAATGTTTAATAACCACATCCTTGAAACATAGAACTGCCCTAGTTTGTAATATTTGACAAATTCTGTTGTGTATACACTCACACTATAACCAACTACCAATTACAAAGTGACATCATCAGTGAGGAGCTGGAAAAGGGATATGCTAGCATACACTCCTTCTAGTACTCTGGCTAGAGGGTCACTTTTGGCTGCCTGGTCCCCTCCTTATTAGCTGACAATTGATAGGCCCCTACGTTGCAAATGCGCATTTCTACTGTGACCTTGGTTATTTTCTTTTTATCGAGCTCCTTCTCTCATTCTGCCATTACGATTAAACAACGAGATGGATTGACACAGTGCCTGCAACAATGGGCTCAAGGATTAAGAACAATGGTCAGGATGAGGCAGGCCTGGGGCATATTGCATTCCATTGTGCATAGGGTCCGAGTGAGTTGGAATCAACTCAATGGTCTCTAACAAGAAGAGCAACAGTGGTGGATGACTGAGGTGTTGAAGGGATCGTGAGATTACTTCCACGGTGATCTATTGTCCTGTTCATAGCATAGCATGAGAGGTCTCTATATGAGAGTGGGATAATTTTCAAAAGATGACAGAACAAAGGAAAAGAAAATAGATGATAATAAAACTAGGGTACAAAATTAAGTTAGGTTTTGACTTCTTCTTTTTTGAATTTGGCAATTTTTTGTTCCTTTGTTTCCTCCCTTTCCCAAAGAAAAACTATCATCTCAGTTTGGGGCTCCAAAGCTTTTGAAAACATGTGGAAAGAAGCCAGCGTCTCCTGAACTGACATGAGTGAGGCTATGGTAGGCACCATCCTGTTCTTGACTTCCTCAATCTTTCAGAATAGGGCTAAATGCTACATAATCATTGAAAACTAATCACCGGTATTAATGTGCTTAGAAAATGGATAGTCAGTGGTTCTCAACCTGCCTAGTGCTGCAACCCTTTAGTATGGTTTTTCACACTGTGGGGACCCACCCTAACCATAAATTTATTCTCATTGGTATTTCATAACTGTAATTGTGCTACTCTTGTGAATCAGGCAAACCCTGTGAAAGGGTCATTCGATTCCCAACAGGGTCATGACACACAGGTTGAAAACCGCTGCAAACCATCCACATAGTAGGAGGCATGTTGTTATTTCACATTAACTGTAATATCTCTCCGAAGTCTCCACTCACCCTCTCTTATCCCACTAATCTCCCCATTGTCTAGTATGAGCTTCTTTCTCGCACATGTTCCAGAATGACCTTTTCCTTTATCATTTTTTTCTAGTTGCTAAAATTCAACGCTTAAGTCTAAGTTTGACTTGAATCCCACTGTGAGAAAACAATCTCGATAACCACCGTTTGTCAGGAGAGAGTGAATCTCTGTGCTTTGGTGATGGCAGGAATGTGTGAGCTGCCCTCCCATCCACAGAGCTTGTGCTTTCCATAGGGACCTCTTTCTTAATGGGTAGGTTCTCTAAGTGTTAGGCCTGAACCAGAGGGTTAACAACATAGGAGATACTATTATAAATGTACACTCTTTGAGTTCACCCCATCCAGGGTTTGTTAGTAGCTGTGACTGCATTAGGCCAGACTCAAGACAATACGATGCAAAACAGAATGAAAAACTGGGTAGTCCTTTGCCTTTACACAATGATTGGTTGCAAACCATACTGTTTTGATCCACGGGGGTTTCGCTGGCTGAGTTTTGGAAGTGGATGTCCAGATCTTTCTTCATCGTCTAAATCTGTACAGCATTCAAGCAAAACACAAGCCTCCACTGACAGAGATGGTGGCTGTCCTTGAAATGCACTGGGCAGTTTTTCAACATGGAAGATGAAGCTTCTCCCTCAGTCTCACCCCAGGTGTACGCAGTCTAAAACCTTAATGGTAGAACCAAGCCACCAGGAACTTTTAATAAACCTTCTATGTCATTCTGCCATCTTCTGAAGTTTGAGAATCACTGCCTGAGCAGAGTTCTTGATAACCACCACAGACACCAGTCAGCCTCAGGGATGCTCCACAATTTAGCCTTTCTGGTCAAACAAACCCTAATTGCCATATCACAGTTGGTACGTTAAAATGTATTTTACTAATATCTTGTCCATAATAAAATGAAAATGAATTCCCAGAGTAATGCATAATTAGATGCAATGATTCTTATGATGTAAAAATATATTATAACAGAGTGACTAAAAACCCTAGTTTTATAGTCAGACCAAAGAGAATTTAAACCCATCCAGTCACTTAATCATATGGATACTAAGGTTCTACATCTGTTAAAAAGTGATAATAGCTGTACCTAACTATCAAGACAATTGTGAGAACTAAATGATACGATAAAAGTAAATTGCTTGACCCCGAAGAGGTGTCCAATAAATAATAATGCATTATTATTTAGCATAATCATTCTAAATCTCAATTCTGCTCTCTGCACCAGGTCTCAAGGATTCGCTCCCAGGCCACATTTGCAAGCTTGAGGTACTTTTCATTCTTGGATTCAGTATTTTGGAGCATCTAACTGTCTTGAAAAGACACGTGCAGGAATACACCCTTTTAAATCTTATTTTCGAATTCTAGGTTTTCATTTCAAATTCTCCCTCATACCTAAGCTCTTGTTTTTGTGAAACATCAGGGCCAACCCTGCCATTCACAGAGCCTGGAGAAAGAATACAAATTAGCAACATGGACCATACATTTATAATTGATAGAGCAAGACAAACAGTGTTTTAGCCTCAGTGTTAGGCAGAATAATGCTTCCTGCCCCAAATTTATTTTTGTCCTAATTCCTGGAACCGCTGAATATGCTAATCTGCATAACAAATGGGACCTTGTAGATGTGACTAAATTAGTATATGGAGCTGGGGGTTATTATTTGATAATATGGGTGGACCTAATTTCATCATTAGAGTTATTTTAAGAGGGTTAGAGGACACAAAGAGTAGCAGATGTGAGGACAAAGGCAGAGATTGGAGAGATGGGGACCACGAGCCAAGAAAGGCTTGTGAAATCAAGCCAAGGCAGCTTCTTGAAGCGGGCAAAGACAAGGATACAGATATTCCCCAGGGTTCCCGAGTCCAGTACATCTGCATTCACGCTCTGTGCTGAAGTGCAATGACTTGCTTACGGCTCTTCTTTGTGTTTCTTCCCAACTCCCCACAAGTGATTTGTGCCATTGTAGTTTGCTGCCCTGGAATCTGAAGCACATCAGACAAAGTCTCCTCATCTCTGCTGCTTTTCTAACTTCAGGTCTTTTCACATTTCATGAAAACAGTTTGTCACCTTGAGCTGTCCTTTGAAATTTTCTCTTCAGATTTTTTGCTATTTCATGTTTTCTACTTACTTTAGCTACTCTATGATTCATTCAATATTTGACCATTGAATCACAAGATGATGCATTTGTGTTGCTTAAATCCATTCAGAGTGTACTTGTTTATTACATCAGCAATAGGAAGCTACTATACTCTTCTATCTACAAAACAATAAAATATGGGTTAAAATGTAAATTTGTGTTATTACAAGACTAAAAGTTGACAAAATACCAATGGATGGCCATACTTAATTACTTTTGACTATTTTGTGAGTGATTTATAGTATTAGATTAATAGTAGAAAATGAATCTGATTATGTAATTCAATTTATTCCATAGCATTTCTTTTTCTTTTAAAAAATTAATGAATCATTTTATTGCATACTTTACAGCATTTATAATAGTGCATCCATCCATTGTATTGAGCACATTTGTTCATATGTTGCCATCATCCTTTTTGAAACATTTTCTTTCTATTCAAGCCCTTGGTATCAACTCCTAATTCTTCTCTTCCCTCTTCCATCCTCCTACCTTCAGAACCCTTGATAAATTATTATTTTCACATTTATTTTTCTTCTTTTACTTTAAGTAAAATCTTTAATTGTATTATTTTAAGAATTTGGCTTTAATAGACAGCATTGCTACCTGTGTCACTTTTCTTCAATTACTGTAGTTCTTATAAAAGTAATTTCAATTTACCAAGATATAATCCTGACCCTGTTTCTCCACTGTTGACCCTGAAAGGCCTTGGGTCAGTGATGGTAGCTGTATTCCATAGTGGGGCTGGTCATATGAGCCTCTTTGTGCATCAGCTCTTCTGAGTGGGAGTATCGTCCTGAAGAATCGGTGGACCAGGATGCACTCCATTCTCTCTTCCTTCCTCTTCATTTGTTCTCATGTGTTCTGATCAGGCATCTCTCACTCCCCAAGCTGCAGCTTCAAGTGCTGACCTCCAAGGCAAACTCCCCTGGTGGAGAGGTGGCTGTCCCTGTAGTTGGGATTGGGGTTGTGTGCTCAGGCTCCATTGGTTCCCCACTTCATGCTGCCACACTGCATTCACATCTTGGATCACCAGGTTTAAGTTTGGTCCCTCTTTTGCTGTGGAGATATAAACAATACACTCCCCTTGGGAGAGTTAGTACTCCATTCCCTCTCTATGTAATGTCATTTGCCCCATGGCCCACCCCCAAACCCCCAATCCAGTTGGTTACCATATGTATCCCTGAATTTGGTCTGGCCCCTGCCACACTACTTGGGCCTCTCCCCAGGCATTTCTGAATACAGTAGCAACCCAAGATACCCCTTTTGCATTTTTTAAAATTACACTTACCTCAGCGAACTCATGTTGTACTTGTCCTTTTGCGCTTGACTAACTTCACTTAGCATAATTCCCTCCAGTTCTTCCCATGCGGTGACGTGCTTCATGCATTCATCACACTTTTTAGCGATGCATAGTACTCCATTGTATGTATGTACCACTGCTTTTTAACCCGTTCATCAGCTGATGGAAATTTGGGCTGCTTCTAACTCCTTGCAATTGTGAACTGTGCTGTGATGAACATTGGAGCACAGATGTCTGGTCATGGTTCGTTGCTTGCCTCTTCTGGGTATATGCCCAGTAGAGGATTACAGAATCATATGGTAGCTCAATTTCCATTTGTTTTAGATATCGCCAAATTGATTTCCATAGTAGCTGTACATCCCAGCAGCTCCACCAGCAGTGGATAAGCGACCCTATCTCCCCACAGCCTCTCCAACACTTACTGCTTTCTGATTTTTTGAATTGGGCTATCCTTGAAGGTGTTAAGTGGTATCTCATTGTTGTTTTGATTTGCATTTCTCTTATGACCAATGATTGGGAACCTTTTCTCATATGTTTATTGGCCATTCTGATTTCTGCCTCTGTGAAACTTCTGCTTATGTCCTTTGCCCACCTCCTCAGTGGGCAGTTAGTTTTGCTCTTTTTGGAAGCTATCAGGGTATTGTAGATTTTAGTAATAAGGCCTTTATCTGATTTGTCATTGCTAAAGATGTTCTCACAGTCTGTGGGTTTTCTTATTACTTTTTTGGCAAATTCTTTCGATGAATATAGATGTTTAATCTTCAATATATCCCACCTATTTGTGCCTCTTCGGTGTTTGTGTCCTTCCCTATTTCTGATAGCCTATGTAATCCCTTTGCCAATGTTCTCAGGTTGCAATTTTCTCATTAATGCCCCTAATAGGTTGGGGTTTTACTTCGAGGTCTGTGATCCACCTTGAATTTAGTCTAGTGCATGGAGTGAGGTAAGGGTCTTGCTTCATTTTTCTACAAGTAAATAACCATTTTTTTCCAGCACCACTTGTTGAAAAGGGCATCTGCTTTCCATTTGATATTTTTTGGACCCTTATCAAAGATCAGTTGTCTGTATGCTGGTGTTTTTATTTCTGGGTTTTCAATTTCAAGACTATTTTTAAGGTCAAATTTAGCATGTGCCTTATTAAGAATGCTGGTGGCATAGTGGTTATGCATTAGCCCACTGACCACAAGGTTAGCAGTTTGAAACCAATAGTTAGGATATCTACTCCTACTCCTGGCTTCCTACTCCTGTTAAGAGTTACAGCCTCAAAAACTCATAAGGGTAGTTATGCCTTTATCTACAGGATCTTTATGAGTCATAGTTGATTTTATTACAATTAACTTTTTAATATATTTAATCTTTGGGAAGACTCATATAATATTGCATATACTTTTTGAATTGTTCCAGAGAGTATGACTACTTAGAATAGCTCAGTGGTTACTATATCTTGTAGCAACAAAATTAAACCATGAACTGCACATTGTGTAAAGAATTTCTATTCCCAAGAAAGATGGCTCAACAGAATTCAAAAATTATGGAACAATATCATTAATATCCCATGCAAGTAAAATTTACTGAAGATCATTAAAAAGCAGTTGTACTGAGAGGTTGCTGGTAGAAATTCAAGTGGGATTCAAAAGAGGACATGTCATTTCTGGGTAGATGTATCTTGCTTGAAAGTAGAGAATACCATAAAGAGATATTCTTGCTTTCATTCTCTAGAGAAATAAAAGCATTTTTCAATATGCATTTTTATCAAGAAAATGACTCACCTCTTTGTTGAAGCAGGCAAGTCAGGTTCCAAGTTCATGGGCCAGGTGTTAAGTGGAATGTTTCTCTAGATTTCCATAGCTTCTGGGACTGACTCACCTATGATTGGCAGGAAGACTACAGACTTGTGAATGCAGGGGAATCCAAGGTCAGCAGGTCCTGGAATCAGCAGGGAATATGACAAGCCTTTGCCGAAAAGCCAAAGAATCTCAAGTGAAGGAGTCAGGTGCAGAGTTCAAACTCAGCAAAAAGCAATGCAAGTTCTGCAACAACATTCACTTATGTAGAAAGTAGGCCATTCTTGTCCCAATTCAAAAAGAAACTTCCTTTCAATTGTATTGGGCCTGTGACCTGAGTAATCGATCTTCTTACAACTGATCATCTGCTCACAGCAGAACCCATTGTGGAGTTGTTTACATTGTGTTAGGCCACGTCATTGGGAAGGTCCACATCCTGCCAAGTTGACACAAAATTTATTACACTTTTATTTTACTGACTGTAGAAATGCATTTGACTGTGTGACTTTTAACAAATTAATAATATTTTAAAAATGGAAATTATGTGATGTTTACTAGCACTCAGGGAAAACAGGTACCTAGAACAAGAGGCAGTCATTCAGATATGAGAAAATATTTGTATTTTAAAAATCACTTAAATTGTGGGTTAGGGCTGTATTCTTTCACCACACTTGTCCTGTATGCTGATACGCTAATCTGGAAAGATGGACATGAAGAACAATAAGCACCAGAATTGAATGCAGGTTCATGAACAACATACAATATGAAATGATAGAACCTTGCTTCGTGAAATCATGGAGGACTTGAAGCACGTGCTGATGAAGAGAAAAAGTTACAGGCTTCATAATGGATTGCAATTTAGTACAAAGATAACGAAAATCCTCACAATTGGACCAGTAGGCAACATTGTGGTAAGTGGAAAAGATCAAAGTTGCCAAGGATTTCAATTTGCTTCTCATCTCAGTCAATGCTCAGCGAGGCATCGGCCAAGAAATCCGACAATGTATTGCTCTGAACAAATATCCAGCACGAGACTCCGAGAAAGGGACAAAGATGTCCCTTTGAGGAATAAGGTGGCTCAGGCACAACTCAGGATATTTTCTATCACTTCATATGTATGTGAAAGACGGACCATGAATAAGAAAGGTTAAAGAAAAATGGCACCATTTTGAATTGCGGTGTTAGTGAAGAATACTGAAACCATTCTAGCTTGTCACAGGAACAAACAAATGCATCTTGGACCAAGTACACCTGAACTGCTCCTAAAAGCAAGGATGGCTAGACTTGGTATCACGTATGTTGGGCATATTATCCAGAGAGACTAGTTCCTGGAGAAGGACATTGTCCCTGGGAAAGCAGAGGGTCAGAAAAAGAAGAAGACCTCAAAAGAGGTGGATTAGAATTCTAACGGCGATAATAGGTTCAAAGCTAACCATTGTAAGGACATTGTGGAATTGTGCAGGGTCTTTGTTTGTACCTTAATTTATACGTTAGAATCCACTTGATGGCACCTAGAAACCACAACAATATTTCTGTGACTTCTCTTTTGTTCTGCTGATCTATTTTTCTGTTCCTGTCATCGAAACTGTACTGTCTTGGTCCAAGTCTTTCAACAAGCCTTGAGGTTGGATAGTGGCATTCATCCAGCTCTCTTCATCCAAGATTGTATTGGTTAATGTATTTTATTTCTTGGTCTTTTTGCTTTTAATATAAACATTAAAATATCCTTCGAATAACTTCCTGGGATTTTGATAGCAACTTAATCTATTCAATCATAATTACCGGTATTTTAAAAATATATTGACTTTGGCATATTAAATTTCTATCCTGCAATCTTGCTTTTATTTAGAAGGATTTTTGTCAGTTCTTTATATTTCTACATAAATAATTTTATCATGTATAAGGACAGTATTGTATTTTCCTCTCCAATGTGTACATATTTTCTTGTCTTACTGCCTTAGCTAGGACTTCTATTTCAACATTATATGTCTGCTGTTTTTCTTCACCCACATTTCTGTTATTCACCCCCTTTTCTGGGGGGGCTTTATATCCAACCTTGTGATATATATTCTCCAAACTTGTGTCCCCATTTCTCCCCTTTCCCCCTCCCTGACCATCCTCTGCCCTCAGGATATTGCTAGTCCCACTATTGTTCTTGAGAAGTTTATCTGTCCTGAATTTCATATATTGAGAGCACATATCTGTACCTATGTGTGTTCCCCATTCTAGACATATTTGTAAGGTAGAACTGGGTCATGATAATGAGGGAGAAAGAAGCATTCAAGAACTAAGAGGAGTGAAATGTGTTTTATTGGTGCTGAGAGGAGATGTTTTTGTCTTCTTCTTATTAAAGGAAAACATCTAGTTTCACACTCTTACGTTTGAAGTTAGTCTCAGGGTTTTTGTCGATGATTTATAGCAGTTTTAAAAAGGTTCTCCAGTATTCATGATTTTCTGATAGATTTTTGCAATATTTTGTTTGAGATGTGAATGTTTGTTGACTTTCCCAATGCTCCTCCCACCGTCTATTAATAAGATCATATTATTTTTTTCTAATTTAATCTGATGGATTGCATAAATTTACTTTCAAAGGTTGAACTAAGCTTGTATACCTACAATCACCTGATTTGGTTGTGTTGTATAATTCTTTTTTTATACAATGTGTGGGTTCAACTGCAAATTCCTTTTTGTGTACATGAGAGCTACTGATGTATATTTCAATTTTTGTAATGTCTTTGGTTTTATATATATACATTCATAGCAATTCTATGTTTCTTATTTCAATATATACTGTAGCTGTCACTTGCAATTGTTGAAAACACTGCACCAATTCACAAGTATAACAAGAACTATTTATTAGAAAGTAAGAAAGAAGAGAAGTAATAAAATGGATACTGCTGGCCATTGCCAAGCAAATATCTATTGCCTTTATTTTCTCTGAGAGGAAATCTAAGTAATTAAATTTTCTAAAATATTTCCCATTCTCTAAAGCTCTGTGTGTCTCAGATGTCTGCTTTGGCACATTCATGTGCCAGCCATTCAAGGGGTGTATAGAAGTGCTTCCTCTGAGACTTAAACCATTAAATTGGCCAGCACATATTTTGTGCCTCAATGTCAGACTTGTTTCTGAAAAAACAAAAACAAAAACAGACAACAACCACAGAAGCTGGTTATCACAACAGCATAACACAATAAACCAAGTGTCACATTCATTATGAATTGAATGGTGCCCACCCCCTAATTGTGTATTGTAAATTTGAACCCATTTGGAAAAGGCTTGTCTTCATTATCACAATGATAAATGTGGGGTATATCTCGTCTATCTCTTTTGAGATATAAAAGAGATTAAATCAGCATGCAAGAAGCAGACATGGGGAAAGAGAAATGCTGAACTCCACGATGACTGCACAGGAGCAGAAATCCAAAGAGAAGACTTTGTTCCAAAGGTGACAGAGGGCAAAAGACTTCCTCAGAGATGGCACATTCAATCTGGAATTCTGGTCAAGTACACTGTGAGAAAGGACATTTCTGTTAAAGACGCCCACTTGTGGCATTTGATTAAAATAGCACTTAATTTTTTTTTTTAAATCAGTAGAGAGAGAAAGAAAAAAAATAGCACTTGAATGGCTAAGACAATGCGTGCGCACACATATGTTATCAAACACACAAAAGTCTAAGATGCCCAAGGCTCCATTAGTAAAATCAGATGTGAGAGCAAATCTAAGTCAGCTTTATGGTAAGCTTGTTTGTGAAGGCCAGTACCAGATGCTAGAGCTTTATTCCTTTCTCTCCATTCTTTAGCATCCTAGCCACCCCATTCATCACTCAACACCATCTCATGTTTTACTTCTGACACAGAATTATACCTCCTGATACATACTTCTGAGGTCAAATTAACACACACACTCATTTTTGAGTTTATGTGGTAATTGCCCACTTGGCTCTGAATTCCTTGAGGACGGGGATTGTGTTTTATTTGTTTCTATGTTTCTGATGCCTTCTCACCAATACACAAACCAAACTTACTGTCATCACATGGATTCCAGCTCACAGCATCCTGGGGGACAGACTAGAACTGCCGCTGTGGTTTTCAGAGGCTATCGTTCACCTGGGGGGTAAACACCCTTGTATTAAAAGCTGAACCCATATTCTTGAGTAAGTGCAATTACTAGAGGAACTCCCCCCACCCCACCCCTACTATCATCACAGCCCCTGCAAGATTAAGTAAGTCTGGGCATCCAAAGAACCCTGACAACCATGACATGAGCAGTGGAATCCCTCTGCTGCTCCTGGGGAGAGAGACGAGGCAGTCTGTTCCAGGAAATAT
This sequence comes from Nesogale talazaci, assembly GCA_004026705.1. Classification (NCBI taxonomy): domain Eukaryota; kingdom Metazoa; phylum Chordata; class Mammalia; order Afrosoricida; family Tenrecidae; genus Nesogale; species Nesogale talazaci. Next base: position 290,811 of record PVJH01000253.1, read on the forward strand.
TTACCACCAGGCAACCCCCAGGCAACTCTGCCTTACAGGATCACTGTGAATTGGAGTTGACCGAATAGCAATAAGTTTTTGGAAAGATATTTATTCATAAATCACCCCAATGGATGTAGCTTGAGAATAATTAGCTATTGGGATATTTTAAAAGAGTGCCTGAGAAGACACCACAGTTTTCTCCAGTAATTTATTCAAGTAATGATCTTTCTACACGGTCAGCAATTCTTTCCTATTATTTAACTTGAAGCAGTAACCTACTAAAGGATACACTGGGGCTTTAGGAGAGTTACTCTAATTGCCAAAGTTCCTTCTTAGTCCTGGGGTAAATTTATGGTTGGGAAAAGATTAACTCAGCACAATTTGGCTCTTGGGCCAAAAGGTCCTATTTTATTTGAGGACCTAAAAGGTTTTGTTTAATTAACAGTTTGCGAGTACCACAAATACTGTTTCCTTTCTGAAACCCCTTTCACCATCCACTCTCTGCTCTCGCCATTCTCAAAGCCACTATTAGAAATTTAGAAGCACCTTTATTTTAGACCCAGGCTTTTATAAAGCAGCTTACATCCAGTTCATTCTGGCACAGAGCAGCCTCGTGTGTAGGGTCAAACTGTGCACCCGCTGGTTCTACGGGAACCTTTTCTGTGTGATGTCCTTCAACAGTCTTCATCTGAGGCAAAATTCGGTGGAATAGAATTGCCCCCCTTTCTGTTATCCACAGAGCATGCTAACTGTTTTCACCATGCAGGTTATCTGGAGACCTAAAATCTTAGATATAAGATGAAATTGTTTCAAGGGAGAATTCTTCTTTCCAAAAAATGTAGAAATATTTTAATTTACATAATCTTATGACCAGTCAACCAATGAGTCAAAGTTCACAATTACACACTCGTAAAAATTCTGCACATCTTATTCAGAATAATCAGTTTCTGCCAAAAGACTGACACCTGTGCAGTCATCATTTTTCCTCAAAGTAGGACAGACTTTAGAGGTTCTGCTTAGATATTCTCCAAATCAAGTGCAGAATCTCCATCAATTTCTCAGTTCTCACAGTGTATAATCTCAGTCCCACTTGTTCTACTCCCTGGGAAGTGCTGAGAACTCATTCATGACTCTTATCCCAAATCAAATTCCCTGTGTGAACTCAGCTCCTTGAAGATCTTCCCCAGCTTCACTACCCCTCTACTTTACCAAACATCATGTCCTTCTCCAGGGACCGACAACTTGTGCAAAGCATGTAAGAGACATTTTCTCCAGCCTTCCCTCTAAGTGCCACTTGGGCCACTTTATTTCCAAGACAGGTCAATTTGTCCCCGTGGCAGTCTATGGAAATTTCAGTATTCTTCTCCAGCACCACAATTCAAATGCATCAATTCTTCTTCAGTTTTCTTTATTCAATGTCCAACTTTCACATGCTCCTGGCTTGGGTCAGGCACACCTTAGTTCTCAAAGCAACATCTTTGTTTTCAATATGCTAATACAGGCTGGTGCAGCAGATTTGACCAATCCAACATTTTGTGCCTGGTGCTTTCACAAGCCTTGATTGAGGATCCAAGCAAAGCAGACTCCTGGAAAACTTCAACCTTTTCTCCATTTTTCATGACACTATCTCTTGGTGTAGTGTGAGGACTTGGGTCTTTTGTCCACTGATCTGAGGCTACATACTTCCATAAATATTCACAAGGTGAATTGCATTCCCCTTCCGAATAAATAACAACAGAAACATTCCATAAAATACATTTTTCTAACCCTGTATGGAACAATTCAATTAAGAAATCAATTAAGAGTTATGAGTTGAATGGGAGACATTTAATTATTAATATTTTCATAAAATGGGCCTTTGTGTAAAAACACACAGCATCTCAAAACAAATTTCTCATACAAACAAGAGAATAGCTGCCTATTCGTTAAAATTTCAAAAATAAATGTTGTTTCTCTTACCTACAACAATATAAAATAGGTATCCCATTAACATATCTGAATACTAAAATCAGTGAAAATAAAAGTTACCTAGAATGAAATCTAACAAAATATATGCATGACTTAATTGGAAGAATTATGCAACTTTACTGATGACTTCTAAAATATCTGCATAGAAACTGAGCCCGATGGTGTAGTGGTTGAGTGCAGGACTACAGCCCACGGGCTTGGAGGTTCAAGTCCAGCAGCGACTCTCCAGGAGCAAGGCTGGGTAGCTCCCACGACCACCAGAGGGCAGTGATGCCCCTCCCCAAATATCTACATAAAGAAATAGAACAAAAATATTGATGGTGTTGTACTTTGGACATATAGATGGATTAAAAACAAACCCCAGATTCATGGCCATTGAGTCGATGTCAACGTAGAACTGCCTCCTATGAGTTTCCTGGATTATCAAGGTTACTGGCGTAGTCAACCCCGTTTTCCTCTTGTGATGCAGCAGGTGCTCTTGAAGTGCAGACTTGAGGATCACAGCCACAAGAATAACCACTGCACCAGTGGGGTTAGGAGATGTTAATGCCCTACAAAGGCCAGAACCCCTTTGGTTCACATGGGTTCAGAGATCTTAACAGGCTTCCATGGAACTTAGCAGATGATATTCAATTGTACACGAATGGGCACAAGACAGTGAAGATCCCACCATTCCAACCATATAGCAGCGTGACCCCCCCCCCCCCAACAGTGTCATTCAACAGTGGTTTGTGCAAATAATACAACAATTCTAGGTAGGTGTTTCACCAGCAGGAAAGGAACATGGTTTTGAGTCCACAAAGTAGGAGAGATTATCCTTTCTGTATGATTTTCGATGAGTTTCTTAATCTCTCTGTATCTGTTTCCTCATTGAGAAAACATTGAAAACATGTGGATATCAGTAACTGGAGAGTAGGTTTTACTAATACATACAGCCACAGTCACTATCATGGTAAAAAAAAGTATCAGAAGTAGAAAAGTTAATCCAAGGGGTCCTAGATGGGATTTTCTTTTCTATTTTGAAACATTTTCAATGGTATTACCTTATGAAAATTTCTTAAACATCCTTTGTTTAAGACCCATCTGAAAGTGGTAGTGGTAATGAGTTCACGCTTCAAAGGACTGGTGAAAGTTAAATGAGCATGATTTCTGGTACCTAGTGTTTATCCAATAAATGCTGACTACTATTAGTCAAGGATCCCTGGTTGCTCAGTGGTTATGGGTTGGGCTGATGAACACAAGGTCAGCAGTTCAAAACCATGAGCCACTCCACTGGAGAAGACTGGGCTTTATACTCCTGCAAAGACATACATTCTCAGGAGCTCACAGGGGCAGTTCCACCCTCTCATATAAGGTCTCTATGACTTGAAATCGACTTGCCAAATAGTTTGCTGGTGGCAACAAAGTGGGCAGCACATATAAACGGGTGTGACAACTGTAAATCCCAAAGAAAAGGGAAACCTCAGTGGCAAAGCAAGTTCAGGTGCTCTGGGCCAGTCCATAGTGTCCCTTAGGAGAAGGCGAAATCTCTTGTCAACGCATTCTAAATACTCACAGCTGTTCCTGGCATGCTGTCCTCTCAGGAGGGAGAGTCGCAATTCTGGCAGAATTCCTCAAAAAGGACCCAATGCATAGTGATGAGTAACTGAACAAAAGCAAATGAATTCTGATTGTTTTCAAAAATGGAAATGTGTCCTACCTCAATACTATTACTCTATCTTAATAATACTATTTTTGCTATCCCGTGTTTTTTCTGACCCATTTTTATTAGTTACCAGAAAGATTTAAATAAAATGCAATGAATTCCTGCCTTTATGTGTAAGAGTATCACTACAGTATTTTCCTTTCCTTCCTTCCTTCAAGTGATATTTTATTCTTTCTTTTAGTCTTTACAGCACGAGAATAAGATACATGGGTATGAGCATCTGTTATGTTCTTGTGTTAGACAGGGTTCTCTAGAGAGACAAAACCAGGACACTAGTAATTCTCTTTATATATATATATATATATATATATATATATATATATATAGAAGGATATATAAAATAAGAAAGAAACAGTTAACTAATCTATAAAGCAGCATAAATGTCTCTGTGCAACTCACTAGTGTGAGATAGCTGCTAGACTGGCAGTCCTTGGAGTCTTGAGGGCCACTGAGTAATCCTCTGTAGAGTAATTCAGGCTATCCGGCCACAAGCAGCAAACAGCAAAGCAGGTCACCAACGGTCAGGCAGATGACAGAGTCCAACAGTCCCCAGCTCAAGAGATGTATATTCCAGGAGCGTGGCAAAACAAGGCTTGAAGGAACCTCAACTCACAGCAACACAGTCCATCGATTAGGTGTCCCACGGGTGGGGCGTTTGGATATTGAGGCACAGGACAAACAAGGCAGCCGGCTGGTCCAAAGATCCAAGAGCAAGAAGGCAAGGGCAGGGCTCGCCAAGCCATTTCTATCTCTGCCCATTAATTGATCCTACGTGTGCTCATTGGCCATGTTATCACAACAAATCCACCTATCTTCTTTGGCCATGCTGGCACAACCAAATTACCTTTCACAATCCACCCGTTGCCACTTTGGCACCTGTACATAATCCTTTAGTCATATAAATTTTCCAGACATCAAGGAAATCAAACTTATAGTTAGCATCAAACATCTTTCATACATATATATGAGAATACACTGAGTCCAACTGTGGCTGATATATGTATCATACATAAACAAAGAAAAGATATTCAATAAGCTCATATACAGAAAACACATGAACAATCACATACCTCATTTTTGCAATTGACCACATGGTCGTAACCGGTAGGTAGCACTACCTTCTTCTACTATCCATTTTGTATTACCTTTGCCCTCAGCAATCACCTCAGCTGGTTGTGGTTTTTTGCCTGATGGGGGTGACCCAGACCTTCATTCCTGAGGAGTCTAGGTTATTAGATGTCCTGTCATGATGGAGTTGCTGTAATTTACCATTTACTTTTATCACAGGACATGGTAGCACTAAGAGTCGGCCTATGGGATCTCCTGGATTCCAGACATATTCTTCTCTATCCCCATTATGTAACACCAGTCCAATTTCTTCTTGATAATCTGAGTGAATCACACCACTCAGTACAGTGACACCCTTCCTGACCTGTTGATCCAAAGGCATGAGTGGTCAGGAGGCATTCTCATCTGCCAGTTCAGTGGAATCTGTGGTCTGTTTCCAGGTGGGAAAGTTCTTCCTTCTGGACCAGGACCTCCAGGTCTGAAGCATATAGGATTGCTGGGACAGGAAGCAAAAATGCTGCAAGTGGGTCACTAGGAGTAATAGTGAGTGGTTCCACTCCAGTTTCCACCCCTTGGTTCTTAGACCCATGAATCCTGACTATTGGAGACATAGCACCATATATTGGCCACTGGTTTAAAGTATATACAGCTTCCTGGATAATACTGCCCCAGCCCTTCAAGCTTTTGCCACATAGCTTGTGTCGCAGTTGTGTCTTGGGGAGCCCATTCCATCGTTCTATCAAGCCAGCTGCTTCAGGATGATGAGGAACATGATATGACCAGTGGATTCCATGGGCATGGGCCCACTGCCACACTGAACTTGCTGTGAAATGAGTTCCTTGATCTAAAGCAATGTTATGTGGAGTGACATGCCAGTGGTTGAGGCATTCTGTAAGTCCACGAATGGTAATTTGGGAAGAAGCATTTTATGCAGGGAAGGCAAATTCATATCCAGAATAGGTGACTATTCCAGTCAGAAGAAAACACTGCCCCCTCCATGATGGAAGCGGTCCAATATAATCAACTTGCCACCAAGATGCCAGTTGACCTCTCTGAGGAATGGTCCCATATCTTGGACTTAATATTGGTTTCTGCTGCTGACAAATGGGGCACTCAGCAGTGGCAGTGGCCAAGTCAGCCTCGGTAAGTGGAAGTCCATGTTGCTGTGCCCATGCATAACCTCCATCCCTGCCACCATGTCCACTTTGTTCATGTACACATTGGGTGATAACAGGAGTGGCAGAAGAAAAAGGAGGGCCAGTCTCCACAGTGCCTGTCATCTTATCCACTTGATTGCTAAAGTCCTTCTCTACAGAAGTAACCCTTTGGTGAGTGTACACATGAGACACAGTTATCTTTACCTTTTTTTCTGCCCATTCAGAGAGATTCATCTATATACCTCTTCCCCACACTTCCTTGTCACCAATATTCCAATCATGTTCCCTACAAGTCCCTGACCATCCAGCCAAACCACAGTTTCACATCTGGCCATCAATATACAGTTTCACATCTGGCCATTTTTCCTTGCAGGCAAACTGAATGGCCAGGTGCACCACTCTAATTTCTGCCCATTGGGAAGATTTTCCTTCACCATCATATTTTAGGGAGATCCCGGAAAGGGGCTGCATTGCTGCTGCTGTCCACTTATGAATGGCACCTGAATATCGTGCAGAGCCATCTGTGAACCAAGCATGACTTTTCTGTTGTTCAGTTAAATTATCATAAGGAACTCCCCAGGAGACCATAGATGCACACTGGGAGAGAGAAGGTAATGTGACAGGAATGGGGACTGTGGGCATTCGGGCCACTTCTTCATGCAGTTAACTTGTACATTCAGGTCCTGCTCTGGCCCTATCTTGTATGTACCACTTCCATTTAACAATTGAGTGTTGCTGCGCACATCCAACTTTATGACTCTGTGGGTCAGATAATACCCAGTTCGTGATAGGTAGTTCAGGCCTCATGGTGACTTGGTGGCCCATGGTGAGGCATTCAGTCTCCTCCAAGGCCCCGTTACAGGGCAACAGCTATTTCTCAAAGGGGGAGTAATTGTCTACAGAGGATGACAAGAATTTACTCCAAAATCCCAATAGTCTATGCTGCGATTCACCAATAGGGGTCTGCCAAAGACACCACACTGCATCTTTATCGGTAACTGACACTTCTAGCACCATTGGGTTAGCTGGATCATATGGTCCCAGTGGCATGGGAGCCTTTCATGAAGCCTTTCATGTCACCTAATAAATAGGTTGAAGTAGAACACCCAAGTGAGGGATATATTGCCTCCAAAATTCGAAGAGACCCACTAGGCATTGTGCCTCCTGTTTCATTTTTTGGGGGGAGGGGGGTGCAGATGTAATAGCTTATTCTTCATGTTAGTAGGAATATCTCAATGTGCTCCACACCACTAGACCCCATGAAACTTTACCGAGGTGGAGGGTGCCTGAATCTTTGTTGGGTTAATTTCCCAACCTCTTGTATGCAGATGTTGTACGAATGAATCTAAAGTCTTTGATATATTCTCCTTAGTGGGTCCAATCAGCATAATTTCATCAATATAATGGACTAGTGTGACATTTTGTGGAATAGACAGGTGATCGAGGTCCCTTCAGACTAAATTATAACACAGAGCTGAAGAGTTGATGTACCTCTGGGGGAGAGTTGTGAAAATATACTGTTGCCCCTGCCAGCTGAAGGCAAACTGCTTCTGGTCATCCTTTGAGACTGGTATTGAGAATAAGGCATTGGCCAGATCATTAGCTGCATACCAAGTACCCGAAGAAGTATTAATTTTCTCAATAAATGAGATCACATCTGGAACATCAGCTGCAATTGGAGTCACCGCCTGGTTAAGTTTACGATAATCCACTGTCATTCTTCAGGATCCATCTGTCTTCTTTATAAGCCAAATAGGAGAGTTAAACAGGGATATGGTAGGAATCACCACCCTGCATCTTTCAAGTCTTTGATGGTGGCACTGATCTCTGCAGTCCCTCCAGGAATGCAGTACTGCTTTTGGTTTACTATTTTCCTAGGCAACGGCAATTCTATTGGTGTCCACTTGGCCTTTCCGACTATGATAATCCTTATTCCACATTTCAGGGATCCAATATGTGGATTCTGCCAGTTACTAAGTGTATATAGTCCAATGATGCCTTCTGGAATGGGGGGAAATAACCACATGATGGTTTTGGGGACCCACTGTACCCATAGTGAGGTATACCTGAGCTAAAACTTCATTGATAACTTGACCTCCATAAGCCCCTACTCTGACTGGCATGCCTTCAAAAAACTTTGGGTTCCCTGGAATTAGTGTCAGTTCAGAGCCAGTGTCCAGTAATCTCTGAAAAGTTTGATTATTTCCTTTCACCTTTGGGGAAGGCTAACAACATAAACCTTAGGTGATGTAGCAGGGTGCTCCTTCAAAGGGACCCAGCCTTCCCTTCATTCAAGGGGTTGTGGGTCTATAAACTGATTCAGGTCTGGGAATTGATTGAGTGATCGGGACTGTGTATCCCACTGTTCACCTTATACAGCATTCTTCTGCCTGGATAGGTCATGTAAATGTTTGGTATGTTTCCCATCTATTTCACTCCTAGGGATACCATGACTAAGTAGCCAATGCCATATGTCCATACGAGATAGGCTACTTTGATTATTATGAAAGCGTTGTTGCCCTCTGTCACCACGGAGTCCAATCAGTCCCATCATGAGCAAATATCAGGTTCACTTAGGGCAGTTCCCACTGTTAATCCTGGTACACATGAAATAGCGATGACAAGAGTCTTTAGCGATACTGGGGACCACTTCACAAGCTTGTTCCTTATGGTTGTGGTGAAGGGTATGTCCTCAGGATACCCCCTTTTGGGTCTATAAGAGTATCCTGATAGATCCATTCCAACATACCAATTTCCCTAAGCTTTTGGATGCCTTCTTCTACAGTGTACCAAGGTAGGTCAGGCACCTCAAGTTGGTCTAATCTAGACCATCTGGCAGCCCTGCTTCAATGAACCAACCAAATAAGGAATTAGATCCCCTCTTAGCCTTTCGAGCTGACACATTGAAAGAAGAGTCTGTGCTTAGGGGTTCCATATCCAGGAACTCAGACTGATCTAATATTACATTTCTTGCACCAGTATCCCACACCCTCAGTAACCATTCCCAGGGATATTCCCCAGGCTTCTTCTTGTACATATTTGAAAGTTCAAGCACTTCTTTGTGAGTATAGCATGCTTCTTCCTGAGCTTCTTCACCTCAACCTCACCTATAGTAGCTTTCTAAGCCTTAATTTTAGTTACAGGTCTAAAAGAAATTATCAATGGTGAGGGTGTTTCCTAGGAGTCCTCAGTACTCTCTTGTAAGGCATCTCCCTCAGGAAATGGTACAGATGCAGCCCCACCTGACATTTCACCTTGACTAGTTTGGTTAATCTGCTCAGGTGTGGACTGTTTAGTTTATAGTGGATTACTAACTTCAGCTGGGAGAGAGGGTTCTATTGACTGGGCTTGTTCAGTTGTTTCTAGAGGTGGCACAATACCTTCTTCTTCTATATCATCAGCCCATATATTCCCATGCCATGTTTCAGGGTCCCAATTTTTTCCTGTCAATACCCTCACTTTGGCATCAGACACTGCTCTAGATCTGCTATTCAACTGACATTGCAATTCAGTCATTCATATAATGAGACTCTGGACCTGGTTCTCAGCAATGTGGGCTCTTTCACTACAGACAAGAAGGCTCTCCTTTGTAGCATAGGCTTTTAAGTCTTTAAGTCAGCACCTGACGCGTGCTTCTGAGGCCTTGAGGCCATTCCTCTCCTTAATGGCATAGTCCATTGTAAGGAGGACCAGCCAACCAGCTTCCCTATACTTGCCATCTTGACAAAACTGCTGGAAAATATCAAACATATGATCTCCCAGAGCTTCTCCTTTAACCAACATCCCATCTACCGGTGCTGCTACTTTAGTTATTAGCTTTGCTATTTCACACCATGGATTAGTAGGAGTGGTAGAATTATCCACGGCTTTAGGTGTAAACTACCATCATCATTGCTCCTAAGACTAGTCAGCTTGTAGAGCCAATTGAAGAAACCCATATTTATGATTTTATTTCTCTAGAAGCACTCCTGGTACCACAGAGACGGATTTCTCTAGAGAAACAAAATCAGGACACTAGTTGTGTTAGTCCGGGTAGACTAGAGGAACAAATTTCAAAGACACGCATATGGATATGCGTTTATATAAGGAATGGGTTTATATTCAAGAGGAACAGGACATTGAGAAAACATCCCAGCCCAGTCCAGTTCAAAGTCATAAGTCCGATATTAACCCATATGTCTGAAATCAGTCTATAAAGTCTTCTTCCGAATCATGAAGTCACAGGTCAGTGGGTGCAGAATCCCGGTGCTGGCAGAGCTCCTCGCCTCCAGGGCTCAGGGTCCATCAACAGCAGAAGCAACTCATCGCTGGCAGAGGTCTCCATCTGGCCGCCCCAGCTTCAGAGGTCTGGTTCCAGCAGGGCAAAGCAGTGTGGTCTCTCTGCCGGCTCCTCCAGCTTCTCCAATGCTGCCAGCTTGTCTTGTCCATGATTAATCATTTCTGAGACTAACTCCAAACAACTGGGGAAGATAGCTTCTCATCTTCATGATGGAAATATTGCAAGATTTCCCAGAAGTCTCAGAAGAAAGCCATGCCCACATAGAGGCCTCATTGGCTGCTCAGATTAACAGGCTAGACTCTACCCCTACACTTTAATCATAAAATTAACATAAGCACATGATTGCCACAGTAGTAATTCTCTTTATATATTTTTATAGATAGAAGCATATATAAAATAAGAAATAAAAAGTTAGCTAATCTATAAAGCAGTACAAATGGCTTGGTGCAACTCACTAGTGTGAGACAGCTAGTACACTGGCAGTCCTTGGAGTCAGGGCCACCGGGTCATCCTCTGCAGAGCAATTCAGGCTATCCAGCCACAAGCAGCAAACAGCAGAGCAAGTCAACAACAACAGTCAGCGAGATGACAGAGTCCAACAGTCCCCAGCTCAAGAGATGTATATCCCAGGAGCGTGGTGAAGCAGGACTGGAAGGAACCTCAACTCACAGCAACACAGTCCACGATTAGGTGCCCCACGGGTAGTGTCGTTTGGATATCGAGGCACAGGATGAACAAGGCAGCCGGCTGGTCCAAAGATCCAAAGATCCAAGAGGGCAAGGGCAGGGCTCGCCAAGCCATTTCTATCTCCGCCCTTCAATTGATCTCGTGTGTTCATTGACTATGTTATCACTATTTTCTTTGGCCACGTTGGCACAACAAGCGTGCCTATCACAGTTCTAGTCCTGTAGATTTTATTCTTCCAGAAGAAAGGACTATTTGGAGAGGATGCTGGCAGTGGGCAGAGCCCACAATGTCACTGATACACAGGGCTCCACTTGTTTTATCCCATGGTAGTCAAAACCCAACCCACCCCCAACAAAATGTAGGTTCAAATTATAAAACAAACAAACAAACAAACAAAAATTTTGTGGTTTATAAAATGCTGTATTTATGGCTGAGCCCCAGTGGCGTAGTGGTTGTGAGCGGGACTGAGGCCCACTGGGATGGAGGTTCAATTCCAGCAGTGGCTCCACAGGGGCAAAGACTGGGCCTCCTACTCCCACCCCCAGATGGCAGTAATGCCCAAAAAACAAAAACAAAAACAAAATAAATAAAATGCTGTATTTGCCTTAAGAAGCTGTCCAAATGGAAATAACAAGGTACTCATGTGGCAATTTGTACTAGATACCTATATGTATCATCTGTATCTATTCCTGAAATTTCACTCTTGGTTGTGAAACTTGTTCTTGACACATTAAGTTTGTAACTATGTATTATAAAAGTGTTCTAGAATTTGAAGATTTGAGTCAATTCTGTGTCTTCGGTGTAAGGAGCCCAGAAGGTACAGGGTGAGAATGCTCAGGTGTCAGCTGAATAGCTGGTTGGTAGGCAGAATTCACTGGCTGTCCTTTGAGAGTAGGATGTGGAGATTTGATTCTATAAAGACCAACAGCCTTGAGGACCCTGTTGGGTATTTCTACTGTGTCCTATAGGATTGCTTAAAATCTACAGGACAGTGAGTTTTATCACAAATAAAATCATTTCAGCTATTTTATTTTCCAACACCAGAGGGTAGCATTGCCACACAGGTTTTCTTCCAATGATAAGCTTAGTGTGGGTTTAAGGATAAAGCACACCCTTTTCAAATAGTTCATCATTTGAAAATTGTACAATGCTAGGCCTGCACTAGCTATCATTTAGATGACATTCTTTTTAATGGTAGTTTTGCAAATAGTACCATATGGTAAGCATTTACACAATTTTTTAAATGTTTATCCCATTGTTTCTACTTCTATAACAATCACATAATTTTGAGACACTACAAAGATCGTAGGTTCTCATTCACCACTATTTTCAGTGGAGTTCATGAAAGACCTTAGAGAAAGGGAAAGAAAGAACAAATAGTTGATGTTGATGTCCACAATTGCTAATGACTGAAATCTTTGAACTGTATCTGTGACTCTGAATTGAATCTTTTGAGTCTAACATCACTTTAGGACTCAGACAAGCAAATGTGTATCCACAACTTTGCCATTTTATGGACAAAACTTCTGTCTCACATTCCCCAAGTGTAAAATAAAGATGTGAGTAATACCAATGCCTCAGGATAGTCAAAAATACATTTGTTGTTTCAAACACACACACATTAAGTAAATAATGGCTGCACCCTCCCCCAACCACCCCACTCTTTGCATTCCCCACTACCCACTAATCTGTGAAAAAGCCACCAATTTTTTTAGCTCAATTATCTGCTATCTGAGCAGTGCCTACAGAGGCCACTAGATGTCTCCAGAAAGCTTGAAGTTTAGGTGTAAGGAAATAGTGCTTGTAAACATTCTTTAAACTATAAAGCCTTGTGAAAACATAACATCATCACATTGTTTTCTTCTCTGATTTAAATTTGCACAAAATAAATGAAAACAAGTGAACTCATTGTCATTGAGCCAATTATGATTCATGGTGACTCTGTAGGACAAAGTCGAACTGTCCCTGTGGGTTTCTGAGACTCTAATTCTTCTTTTTAAGCCATTTGACTGGGAGCTCCTAAAGAGAGTACAACAATCCATAATTCAATTCAAGCATAATCGTACAATCAATGCCACCATCATTTTCAAAATCTTTTCCTTCTTCTTAAACTCTTTGTTATCAGATCCCCTTTGTCCTGTCCCTCCGCTACCCTGTCCCCAGGGCATATAAAATAATAATATTATTAATAATTTATATAAGGAAGATCATCTAAAGCATGAAATCCAAGTGTACACTGAAAATGTACTGGGGAAGCTAGGGTGTATGATCGAAGAAGTGTTTCACATCTGATTTTCCAGAAAAGAAAAATGAGAATAGAATATATTCTGATATGCAGTATTGTTCAGTTTCTATGGTGTAAATATTTCTACCTTGACTTATTGATGCTATCCACTTAACTGGTTTGCCCAAACGTGAGCATTCTTCTATGGCTTTTACAGGCTTTGAGTCAGCTTATTATTAATACCATGTATGTACTCTGCCCTCCTCTTAGCCATATCCCTATATTATGTCTACTGATGACACCAGATATATTACTTAGAAAAGTAGTGGCTTTAGAATTGAAATAGGTGTGTTCTTTGGGATTAAATAGAGGAACAAATTCAGAGGCACTCATATGTGAGTGAGAAAGAGATTTATATCAAAAAGCAATTGTATATCGAGAAAACATTGTGGCCCCATCCAGAACAAGTTCATTAGTCTAATAATAGCTCCTGTGTCTGATATTAGTCTATAAATTTCTCTCAAATTCATCCTGTACATATAATGATGCTGAATTCCACAACAGAACAGGCTGGTGAGTGGAAGGACTTTTGGGCATAGTAGCTGTGGAAGCATCTCCAGGTAACTCCTCCAGCTCCTGAGTATCTGTTCAACTTTGCTCCAGATGGCTTGTCAACAGAAGGGTAAAAGCAGGGAGCGGAAGTTCCCAGAATCCACATAAGGCATGACCACAAGGAGGCATCACCAGGCTGTGACTTGATTGAGAGGGCAGTCTCCACTGCTAGATTTATTTATCAAGCTGACGTTACATCATTTAACTCAGAGAAAGTGACTCTTACACATCCCAGTATGGAAATGGGCCGTATCTGTAAGTAACTTGCTCAGAAGGTCAGCAGTTCAAAACCATGTGCTGCTCCTGAGAAGAAAGACAGGCTTCCTACTCCCATGAAAAGTTATCGTCTCAGAAACCCATGAGGTCAGTTCTTCATTGTCTTAATGGGTGGCTATGAGTTGGGCATTGGCTGGATGACAATGAACTTGGTTTGGTGAGTCATTAAATAACTTCTAAATCAGTGCTTCCATGGTTACTCATTAGCAACATGAGAGCAAATGACCTAACTATGATTTATAATAAGACTCCCTGCAGTAGGGAAGCACCTTTATGAAAGAAAACTCAACCTGAGATTCTCAGGGAATTTTGAAACCTCATCCAGATCTGAGTGTTGTCAAGTCATCATTCTTTGGCAACCCCTGGCCTTCTCTAGGAAGAAAATGAAGTTTCTTAATTCAGTTGGCAGAAAACCTTACCCTGTAGCTTCCTGAGGACTAACTGCCTGCTCAATGCTTCTCCTTACGATGCATGCATTGGCCAGAAGCAAGCACAGTCTCACCCATTCTTGGCTCTTCTTTCTTCAAGCAACACAATGCTTGTTTCTATAAAAGAAAACTTTCTTTCTTGCTTCTCTAAATAGAATGGTTATGAGCTTATGAGTGAGCATAGAGGGTGCATAAGTATTCTAACCTAGTATCTAGGGCTTTTAAAAAGTATTATTTTCATATTTTATTCTCTTTTCTGCTTGTACAGAAATATTGATGCACATTTTCAGACTGGTGACATTTTCAAGTATTCAATTTCTAACAATTTCTGAGATGTGGTAAGACAGAAAGACATCTCTGAAAGTCCTGAATGTATTATTATTAAGTGATTGACATAAAGCATGGTTGCTGAAAAACATGTACACATGTATTGTTGCACACACAGGCATACACACAGCCATGTGCACACATACCTACACACGTGCATGCAGATCCTTTCTTCTTCACCAGTTCTCATCTCAAAAGGGACAAAGTGAAATAGCATCTATATTTTTACTAACATTATCCTTTTGAAGCTAATTGCTTAATGGCTTATTTATAAAGTATTCCCAGTTTATACACCAGCCCCCCAAATAGGTTAATTAAAAGTTTTCCATGATAAATTCATCAAGTATCCTCAAGACTAAGTTACAAAATTATATTTGTTATTATTAAACCTAGGACTCTGCATTTAACAAGCATATATTAGAACCAAGAAGGTTTAGATTCACTGAGATATGATCTCTTTGAAAGTAGGAAGACAAATGAACTTAAAAAAATCATTTTAGGGCTGAGTCCCGGTGGCGTAGTGGTTGTGCGCGGGACTGCGGCCCACTGGCACGGAGGTTCAATTCCAGCAGTGGAGCTGGGCCTCCTACTCCCACCACCGGAGAGCAGTGATGCCCACAAAAAAAAAAATTTATTGGGGGCTCATACATCGCTTTTCACAATACATAGTTACATATACTGTGCCAAGCACCTTCACATGCCTGCTTTCGTTAACATTCTCCAAGTATCCGTTTTTCCACTTGGGCCCTTGATATCAACTTCTCACCCTCCCCACTCCATCCTTGTTTCTCCCTTTCCCCAAGTCCTCATTACTTTATAAATTATTGCTGTTTTGTCATATCTTACACTGCCTAACATCTCCCCTTACCCACTCCTCTAGATAGGAGGCTATCTGTAGTTCCCCACAGTTGGTTCCCTCTCTCTGTCCCACCTTCCCTCTACCCATGCGATAAGTCCACTCTCACCACTGGCCCTGAGGGGTTCATCCGTCCTGGGTTCCCTGTATTTCCAGTTCTCATCTCTGCCAGTGTACCTCCTCCAGTCCAGTTGGATTTGCAAGGTAGAATTGGGACCATGAAGGAGGAAGCTTTTAGGAACTAGAGGAAAGTTGTATGCTTCAGAACTACCTCACTGCACCTTGACTGGCCTGTTTCCTCCCCATGACTCCCCTGTGAGAGGGTGTCCAATTACCCACAGATGGGCCTTGAGTCCTGACTCCACTCTCCCTCCCATTCATAGTGATGTGGTTCTTGTTCTTTGATGTTTGAGATCTGCTCCCATTAGCCCCCCCGCCCTCCACCCCTTGATCACACATGCTAGTGTTTTTCTTCCATGTGGGCTTTGCGGCTTCTGGGCTAGATGGCCATTCATTCACTCTCAAGTCTTCGTGATCCTAGGTGCTTTATTATTTAGTAGCTGGGTGCCATCAAATTTCTCCTCTCTTTCTGCATCTGCTTCAATGATCTTGTCAGGCAGGTGGGCACACAATAATATGATTTTTGTTCTTTGATACCTGATATCTGGGTCTTTCCACATCTCATGGTTGCACAGGCTGGTGTGCATCTTCTAAGGTGGACTTTGTTGTTCCTGGGCCACATAACTATTTGTTCACCCTCAAATTTTTAAGTCCTAAGATGTCATATCTTTTGATAGCCAGGTACCATCAGCCATCTTTACCACTCTTGCTAAATCCCCATATGTCCTCAGTGGTTGTCTCATGAGAGATCACTTCTAGTGATACAAATTTTTCCTGTTTGACACCTGATGCATGGTCCTTTTGACACCTTATGGCCACTTCTTCCCTGTGGGCTTGGATGCCTCTCAGCTAGATGGCCGTTTGTTTATCTTCAGGCTTTGAGACCCCAAACTTAAATGTACATGTCTATGTTTAGACCGCTGCAAGTACCATTTGCCTTCTAGTTCTTTCCTCTATTTCCTTCTGCCTTCCTCTTGTCCCACTGTCATACTCGGCCTTCATTTGGGTTTCAGTACTTCCTCTCTATTACATTAACCTTACTTTGGCCCCACCAGGCCTCTCACATCCTTTCTGTCACCGACTGCGGACCCCCCGTTGTTCCCCCCATCCCCAAGTCTGTCCAGATTCCCCTTCCTCTCCCTTCTCCCCTGTGTCCGCCCCCCTCCCCCCCCCGCCCCCGGGAACCATCCGCCCAGTCTTTCTCTCCTCCTGACTGTCCAACCAGTAGTGCATCTTCCTTGATGAGATCCATTTTGGGGACTCAGCCCATATTTCTTTTCCACTATATGACCCTTTTTAAACTATAGTGTGAAAAATCACTATAAAGTACCCATTAAAAGTCTTGATGGTCTAAAACAATGATCTATATTAGTGGTTCTAAACTTGTTGGTCATGACCCCTTGGGGATCAAATGATCTTTCACAGGGGTCTCCTGATTCTTAACAGTAGCAAAATTATTTTTATGACATAGCAATGAAAATAATTTATTGTTGGGTGTGAGTCATCACAAGATGAACTGTATCAAAGGGTCATGGCATTAAGAAGGTTGAGAACCACTGGTCTATATTATCATTATTCTAAATAATATATGTTCCTAATTTAATACATATAAAAGGTGTTTGTTTAGGCATTGTTTTGAATTCTGAAAAAGCACAAATTGTCTCCATATCCAGTATGTGAGCATGGACATCTAGGTTATGGATGTCTACACTTGTAGAAAAAATATTTAATATGTAAAGTTATCAAGGATGTAAGTGGTGAAATTAAACTATGAAAGTATAGGATAACATTTTTTCATAAAAGTTAAGATGTCAAAAAAATTAAAAAGTTAGGATGTACTGATGGTGCCCTGCTATCAAAAGATATAGCATCTGGGATCTTAAATGTGGGAACGTAAACAAGCAGCCATCTAGTTGAGACGCAACCAAGCACAGATGGAAGAAGCACACCAGTCTGTGTGATCACGGGTGAAGGATCAGGTTTCAGGCATCAAAGAAGAAAAAATCATCATTATGTGTTCATCTTCCCAATATGATCACTGAAGACAAATGGGTACATAAGCAAATGTGGGGAAGAAAAGTGATGGTGTCTGGCTATCAAAAAACAAAGTGTCTGTGGTCGTGAAGATAAATAAGCAGCCATCTAACTCAGAAGCAACAATGCCCACATGGAAGAAGCAAACCATCCTGTGTGATCATGAGATGTTGAAGGGATCAGGTATCAGGCATCATGGAATAAAAATCATATCATTGTGAAAGACGGGGAGTGTTTATTGGGAACCCAAATTCCATCTGTTGGCAACTGGACATCCCCTTACAGAAGGATCAAGGGAGGAGACAAGCCAGTCAGGGTGCAATGTAGCAACAATGAAATATAAAAATTTCCTCTACTTCTTAAATGCTTCCTCCACACTCACTATCATGAACCCAATTCTATTTCACAAATTTAGCTAGGTCAGAGGATATACACTGATACATATAGCAACTGGAAACACAGGGAATCCAGTACAGATGAACTCTTCAGGATCAGTGGTGAGTGTGGTGATACCAGGTGGTTGGAGGGAAGGTGGGGTAGAATGGGGAACTAACTATAAGGATATACATATAATCTCCTCTTTGAAAGATGGACAACAGAAAAGTTGGTGATGGAAGTCATAGCACCGTATACAATACTACAAAATAATTTAAAAATTATCAAGGGTTCATGAGGGAGGAGGTAGCAGAAAAAAAATGAGGACTTTATACCAAGGGTTCAAATAGAAAGCAAATGTTTTGAGAATGATGATAACAAATGTAAAAATGTGCTTGACACAATAGATGTATATATAGCTTGTGGTAAGCATTGTATGAGCCCCTAATAAAATGATTTTTATAAAGTTAAGATAAGTGTATAGGAAGTAGACATATAAGACTAGGAAAATTTATGCCAGGCTGCTAACAGTGATTATACCTGAAGTAGGTAGTATGATCAAAGATGGATTGCTACCCCAATTTATTGCTGTTTGTTTGTTTTATAAATCATTTTATGGAGGGCTCTTACAGCTTTTATAACAATCCATAATTTATTGTAACAAGCACATTTGTACACATGTTGCCATCATCATTTTCAGAATATTTTCTTTCTGCTTGAGCCCTCGATCTCAGCTCCAGTTTTTTCCTTTCCTCTCCCACCTTCATTAATCTTTGATAGATTATAAATTATTATTATTTTCATGTCTTGCACCATTTTCTACCTCCCTTCACCCATGTTTCTAATGTTCATTCCCCTTGGGGGATGGGGTGTTGCAGGTTATACATTGATCTTTGGGATCCATTCTTTTCTCCCCCTTCCCACTGCACCTTACCTCCACACTCATGGTATAGCTACTCCCATTACTGTTCCTTAGGGGTTTATCTGTCCTGGATTCCATGTGTCTCAATCTCTTCTCTGTACCAATATACTGCTCTGATCTAGTCAGATTTATAAGATATGGTTATATGCATATATCACAGATTTATATGCTAGGTATTAAAGTAGCAGATGAACATTGGACATCTACTCAAGTTTTCCCTTAATGCAAGACTATTCTGTTCTAATAATCTGGCATTCTGTGATGCTCACTTTCCCTACACAATCACTGAAGACAAAAGGGTACCTAAGTAAATGTGGTGAAGAAAGTAGGTGGTACCCATCTATTAAAAGATATAGTGCTGAGCCCTGGTGGTGTAGTGGTTGTGCATGGGACTGCACCCCACTGGGTTGGAGGTTCAAATCCAGCAGCAAGGTTGGACCGCCTACTCCCACCACCAGAGGTCAGTGATGCCCCCAAAACAAAAACAAAAACAAAAACAAAAACAAGCAAACAAAATATATAGGGTCTTAAAGGCTTAAAGTTAAGTAAGTAAGTAAGTTAAGTATGCTATTATCTAGCATGGAAGTAACAGAGCCCACAGAGAAGAAGCACACCAGCCTGTGTTAGCATGAGATGTTGAAACGATCAGGCATCAGAAAACTCCAATAATTTCTATGCAAATGCTGGGCCTCAGAGTGGAGACCCAAATTCTACCTGCAAACCATTGGATAGCCCTCACATATGGATCACAAGAAAGGGAGGACTCAGCCAGGGTGTAGTATTGCACGAATGAAACACAACATTCCTCTAGTTCTTTAATGCTTCCTACCTGCATTATCATGACCCCAGTTCTACCTGATTATTTTTAATTGTGTCTTGTTTTTAATGCCTTGACCCATGCTAGTTAAAGGGACATATTCTCAATGAGCTTACTGCATTTTGAGGGATAGAGTTGTGCATAATCAACTGTAAAACGAGACAAGGTATTTGTTCTTAATTTATGGAGCAGGATGTGTTAATCCTTAGGTCCCTACTCTTGTGTTTGAGGATAGCTTGTAGGCAGGTAAGAAGCCCTGGCAGCGGAGTGGTTAAGTACTTGACTGCCAAACAAAAGATTAGTGGTAAAAAAAGATTAGAGGAACGCAAGCTGTTCCTCAGGGGAAAGAAATGTGGAAGTTGAATTCCATAAAAATGGCAACATTTTGGAACTCTATGGGCCATTTCTTTTCTATCTGACAGGTTATGATTCAGAATTAACTCAACAACAGTGGGTTTGGGTTTTAGTTTTGCTGTCAGAGAGGTGAGCAAAGGTCCTTGGAGAAATGAGGGCACTTGGGTAACCTGAATAGATACCTGCTCACAGAGTGAAGGCATCTCATTCCCTCACAGACCAGAGAGAACAAAGCTTTTACTTTGTATGATTAATTAGAATTCAGCCTTGCATCGTCTCTGGTCACACAATTAAGTGGAATTAGTGCAAGATCCTATTCTGAAAGGGTTACAAAGCACATATTGTTGTCAAAGTAAATCCAGCACAGGAAGATGACATCCTTGAAATAGAAATTAAATACATGTTATATGGCACAAAACACATTAGATACTTCCACAAGCTTCAACATTTAACTCTGGTGAACAGTTCCAGGAATTTTGTCAGTGTTATTACTTAAACAAAATGTCCATATTTTCCTCAAATCTAAGATCTTGCTTTTTTTTTTACACAGCTTATCTGATGACAAAATTCTAGCTAGACTATAAATATCATCCATTCTGATAGTTTTGACTTAATGGATTGAGAAACAAAATAGTCATGGATATATTTTATACATTATAAATTGAACTCACTGCCACCGACATCATTCTGCCTCACAGTTACCCTTTACGACAATGTAGCATCACTCTTTTGCACTCCCAAGACTCACTCTTCATGGGAGTAGAATGCTTCATCTTTCTCCCAAAGTATGTCTGGTGGTTTGGAGCAGCTGGTGGTTTCAAACTGCTAACATAGTGGTTAGCAGCCCAAGAAGTAGCCCATGACTCTGCCTTGAAAATACTACCTGTAGATCTTGCTTTCTGTGTTAATCCAGGTAGACAAATCCAGGGAAACTCACATATGTATAAGAAAGAGCTTTATATAAAGAGTAATTGTAGTTAGAGCTTATTGTGCTAGTCTGGATGGAAAAACCCAGGGAGACTCATATGTGTATAAGAAACAAATTTATATAAAGAGAAATTGTACATTAAGAATACATCCTAACCCAGTCCAGATCAAGTCCATAAGTCCAATATTAGTCACTATGTCCTATACCAGTCTATAAAGTCCTCTTGAGACTTAGGAAGCACATGCAATGATACCGAAAGCAGGAAGATCACAGGCCAGTGGGCTGCAAGTCTTGTGGATCCAGTAGCATTGTAAGCATCTCAGCTCAGCACTGGCAGGGGGCTCCATGTGGTTTCTCTATCTCAGGGCACTAGCATAACGCCATGTGTCTTATCAGCAATAATGTCTCCCAGGGAGTGAGCATGTGTTCCACCTCCAGTGAGCTATTTATCTCCTTAGCACCTCCAAATGAGGCCATTAAACTGCGACCTGATTGACAGGCTAAACTCTGTTCCTTCACTTGTAAGTCTCAAATTGACACCAGATTATTTAACTATCACGTTTACATTTACCCCTGGTGCATAACACAGTGGCCAACAACATAATAAACACGCAACAAAATATGAATACTCGATGTAGTTAGAAAATTTGATTCCCTGGAAATTTCTAATCTATGCATGTATTTGAGTGGAATGAGATGATAACAAAAAGTGTTAGTGATTTGAATTGTAATCTCAGGTTATCATCAACTAAGTGTATGACAGTTTTTTCATCATGTCTCTATTTATGAATTTTTTTTTTAGTTTTTTAGTTTTTTTTTTTTGTTTGTTTTTTAGGCGTCACTGCCCTCTGGTGGTGGGAGTAGGAGGCCCAGCCTTTGCTTCTGTGAATTGAACCTCCATCCCAGCGGGCCTCAGTTCCGCGCACAACAACTACGCCACCAGGCTCAACCTATTTATGAATCTTTTATAGAAGGAAATGGTTAGACTAATTTTTAGGGAGCTCTCGGATATGGGTACCTAAGATATAAGGCATCTGTCAGAATTTCTTTCTTTTAGGTCCCTATTGGCAAAGTCTACATATGTAAAATATATTTCACAGACACTTGCTTTCTATATTTTCTATGTGTCAAGCATAGCCTACATTATGCAGAGTACGCTTACAAGTCACACTGTGTCCTAGCTTCAGGATCTCATTCATCTAGTATGAGTTCTTTGCTTGCCTATGATCTTAAAAAATTTATTTTTAAAGTTCACTCATTTATTAAAGTAGGTAGCATCTTAGAAGAATGGGATATTAATCTTAGGGAAGTGCAGGGGTGCTTGTTCTGTCTTTGATGAGATAAAGGAATGCAGAAATATTAAGCTCTTCCAGTATTTCTATTTAAATTGTTTGAGTGGACCAGATTAATAACAGGCTTGGTATGTTAATGATATTATAGGTATACCCAAGATTACATTGGAAATATATGTCTATATTTGTCTATAAATATTTTGTTGACTGTGATATTTTCTGTGTCCTACAATAAACAATTTTAATATGGTTTCAGTGACATAAAATGAATTCACACTGATTTGAATCCCTATAGCCCTATCTACCTTATTTTATTTATTTATCATAAAGTAATTTGTTGTGCAAAGTACTCCATGTTTTAATTCAAACCAAAACCCATTGGAAATAAATTAGTTCTGACTCAGAACAGAATAGAAATCCCCCCATAAAGTTTCCATGGCTATGAATCTTTCCAAAAACAAACCATCATATCTTTGCCCCACAGATTTGCTGATGAGTTTGACCTGCCAACCTTTGAGTTAGTAATTGAGCTTTTAGCCATTGTGCCTTCAGGGATAATAAATGTAGTCTCCTAAGCATGAATGCAAGTCATTCTATCTCTTGATTTTCAAAGCCACTTAAAAAAAGAAGAAGAAATAGTGGGTTGCACTAGAGCTTTATTTTTTATAACTATTTTTCCTTTTATTTTTCCATTGCATGTTGTGGATGGGTGTGCTTTGCATGTTATTTTAAATTATTCCTTTACAGTACTTTCATACTCTTTAGTCATTTTAGTTTGTAGTATCAAGTCTGAGCTGTGCACATAGGAATGTGTCAGATAATTTTAGGCTTTCAATTACTTAAATATCAGTTTCAAAGGTTTTTTTCATTATGCAACTTCACTAGGAAAAATAGTAAACAATATATGGATGATTGTTACAACATCTTATATTATGTATGTACTAATAATTTCATTTATTTATTCATGTATTCACAAACCTTTATTGCACTCATATACAGTGCACCCAAAATGATTTTATTATATGCATATTACTGAAACTTTATGAAAGTTCTTATACTTTTTAAAGGAAATTAGTTACTCCCTAAGGACTTTGTAGGTTCTGTTATTTTATATGAAGATTGTAATACAAAACTAACCATGAAATATGCACTTTAAAATACATGTTCAGTGTCAGGAGTAAAGTACATTCTTTTTTGTGATATTTGGGAGAGCAGTTCTATATGCATTTAGAATATTTCTAGTTGGATGCAGTGGAATGTTATGTAGCTGTTAAGTGGAACTTTTATCAATTGATATTCTTGGATCTTAAATACTTATTTAACCAGCCCCATATGAGTATGGATCTAAAGTGGAACTGACACTTTGGTTGAAATTAGAATATGGAACACCTATTACACTGAGGGAAAATAAATATGATATGGTATAATGAAGTACATGTTTATAGTAATGATGCCTAGAGTACAGTGAGATACTGTGATGCAATCTAAAACCATTCTGGGAGTCTCACTGAGCTCTTCCTAGAGTGTGGTAAGCAAGTGGCATTTGACTTGACCTTGAATTCACTGGATGAGAGGTAATGGAACACAAAACCAAAGCATCCCATACTTCTCAAACAAGCCAAGTCCACTTCACTGTCATTGAGTTGATTCTCATTCATAGGCACCCCCATAGGACAGGTTAGAATTGTCCCTATGGATTTCCAAAAATGTAAATTTTTATGAGAGCCCAAAACCTCATCTTTTTCCTGTGAAGGGTCTGATGGATTTGAACCATGGTTAGCAGTCCAATGAGTGCCATCCTTGGTCACCAGGGCTCTTAACAAACTGCTGGAAGGATTAAATATGTGGATATGTGAACTCAATTGCAGCTGGAGAGTCAGCTCTATGATATGTGGACAGAAGAATCAGGGGGTAGACCTGAAGGAAAACTTGGGCTAGACAGAACACTGCCTTGACTGGGGATTGTCCCCAACGTTTGTATTACTTTTTGATAAAGATGTACAGTTCTGAAAAGGTTTTGGAATAAAGCTTTTGGAGTTAATCTTGTTGGTACCTGAGATCATTGAATCTTAGAGAGCAAGAGAGTGGAATGATCAGATGGCTATGTTCAGATTGATTCAGATTGGTATGGTCAGAATGTTATGTTCTGGAAGAAGGTAGGAAGTTGTAGTACGAGATGGAGAGAAAGAAGTAGTTCAAGATGTAGTACAAGATGTAGTACAATGATGCCAGGGCTTATGGAATTTAAATCACATGGGGCTTACTATATTAGTTTAATTCTTCAGTGACTAGATTCAAGACAATGGATATAGTGACTAATTCTTATACTTTAACTTATAATATTATGACTGGGTGCTTAGAAAATGGCAGCTGGTTTTTGAATAACTTGATTGTTTTCTCTCTATAAGACATCTTCATTAAATTTTCTTGGAGGTACCAATGCGTTTGCTGGAAAGCAGGAGACATGTTAATAGCAGTCATTGCCTTCCACAGCTATGAAAACCTACGTGGCACCAAGTACTTACTCAGGCATTTCTATTAATAGCTAGTAATGGGTATTGTTGAGAAACTGTGAAGGAAATAATTTCATGAAGAGTCTTATGTGACTAATGCAGGAACCCATCAGAATATAAAGAGTTAGGACTGCATGTGTGGCCATCAGCACACTTTAAAGAATGGTATGCATTAAAGTGAAGTGAACATGCTGAGAGTGATATCTATTCCAACTATTTCTAAGGTACAGTATGATCATCCCTGAAAATGTTCAGAAAGGATGCTGTTATCAACAATATCAGCTGCTCTTGATGCATCAAGAATAAAAATGAGGAATACTGATTAGTGCCAAAATTGACTACATCATCTCAGGAATACCCAAGCAGGTGTTTTGCTGTCTTCCTTTAGCTCTGATTATATATCATTTGATATATTCCAGTGATGAGCACCATTACCAATAATTAAGCAAAGTAAGTGAAAATCTCCTCTCCCTTTTGATTTTTAAGTGTTATGCTTTGTATCTCATGAATAGAGAATCCTTTATCTGTGGTGCCCAAAACTCTGCTATTGCTTTTCCCTCTCAGTGTATAATTGCATTATTTTTTCCAGTCAGAGGATGAAGAGAGATGAAACAACAATAATGATAAAGACTGAGAAATATACAACAATAACAATAACAAAATTCACAGCTCCTTTTTAAAAGGATAGTATCCTTTTTTAAAGAATAGTATAGTCATGCATATTGGAGAGTGTATTTTTTTGTAATTGATAGCCATGATTTTTAAGATTCTAAGTATTTGACTTGCCACAAAATTTGACAGCTGGCTAACTTAATGGGTACCCATTCCAAAGAAAAGTGACTCAAATAGAGTGCACAAATTAAAGAACAGTATCTTTTTTTGGGTGGGGCGGAAGGCATCACTGCCCTCTGGTGGTAGTGGGTGCTACCAACCCTTGCTCCCGGAGAGCTGCTGCTGGATTTGAACCGCCAAGCCAATGGGCCACAGTCCCACACTCAACCACTGGGCTCAGCCCAGAACAACATCTTTGATACCACATGCACATAAAATTTTGCTGTAAATCATCCAGAAGTACAATGACAGGGAGTTGCCAGGGGTTTAGGCCTGAGTCATAGGGACATGGAATTAGAGATGTCATTGCTGACTTCAGATGGGTTTAAGATGACAACATAGAATACTAGCAAGATGTTTATTTGTGTTTTGCCAACTAGGCAAAGCCATTTCACTCTAATTTTGATTTGTGCCTGACACAGCCATAGTATTTTCAATCACCTCAAGTGCACGTCAAAGTTGGACACTGAATAAGGAAGAGTGGAGAAGAATTAATTCATTTGAATTGTAGTGTTGACAAGAATATTGAAATGACTATCAACTGTTAAAAGAACAAACTGATCTGTCTTGGAAGTACAGCCAGAGTGCTCTGTAGAAACAAAGATGGTAAGACACACACACTTTGGACATATTGTCAGGAGAGACTAGTCCCTGAAGAAGGGCATCCTGCTTGGTAAGAGGAGGTTCGGTGATCAAGAGGAATGTCCTCTAGGAGATGGAATGCCACAGTCAGTGAGACAACAGGCTGGGGCAGAGCAGCAATCCTGAGGCTGGCGCAGGCTAGGCCAGTGTTTCATTGATTGTCACAGGGTCACCACACGAGTTGGACTGAATCTATGCAACCTCACAACACTCACTCTAGATGCATTTGGCCACAAGAAGACCAAAGAAAAAATGATGTCTTTGAATTATGGTGAAAGGGAAGAATATAGAGTGCTGAAAGGCCAAAGAACAATCTGTGTTGGACAAGTTGTAGCCAGAACACTCCTTAGAGGCAACGGTGGTTGCGACTTTGTTTCAAGTGCTTAGAACATGTGATCAGAAGAAACCAGTTCCTGGAGAAGGGTCTCAAGCTTGGTAAAGTAGAGGGGCAACAGCAACAACAAAATAAGTCCCTCAAGGAGATGGATAGACACAGTGGCTACAACAATGAGCTTAAGCCTGGGAACAACTGCAAGGATGACATAGGACTGAGTGGGAGGTGGGGTGAGGCGGTATCCCTGGCAGGACCGATGACTCTGGAAGAAAGGGGTAGAAAGCACAGGATGCTGCTGTGCCTCCTGGAGCGGTCCTGAAGCCACTAGGTAGCCATACCCTTAGGTCGCTGGAACCTGTGCTTCCAAGTCTCCCGGAATATTCTTGTCTTGCCTCAGGTCAAAGCTGTGGGGTACCCTGCATTTCCATGGCTCCTGGGAAAATATCTAGTCTTGAGGCAAATAAGACCCTAGGTCTTCCACTTTCCAAAGTCTTCCACTTTGACCTCTGAAACAGACCCATCAGAATGCTTCAAACTTCCCCACAGTACACAAAGATCCTATAATGTAACTGGATGGTAAGATCCTCTAAGACAATCAGATGGGTTGTCTCCACCAGTCACACCTATTTAAATAACTCAGCCGGAAACACCTCATTTACATAGCCCACAGTGTGGGCCTATCGTTTTGTTTTTTGTTGTTGTTGTTGTGTTTTTTTTGTGCTGCAAACCTGTGACCTTGTAAGAATGTATTTGGAAACAGGGAAGTATATGAAAGATTGGTCAATGTTGTAATAAAGTTAGATGTGCACTGCGGAGTCTGTGTTGGTGACTCAGTCTCCCTCACCTCCCTGTGTACCGGACCTGTCCCCACAACTGAGCAGTGTTTTGTTCTGCTGTGCATAGTGTCATGTAATAACAGCAGCAAGAATTTTTTCTTTACATTTCACTAACAGGGGTGCTTCTATGCATACTTTTTGTGGTCAGGTGACAGATTGTTTGGGGAATCAATTTTCCATTTATTTGATCAGTCTTCCAAATGACCAAGCGATTATAAGAGTCCTCTAGTTTGCTGTATTGCAAAGCAGATTTTTCATGATGCAGACTTTATGTCTATCATGATTGCAGAGTTTTGAGGGAAATGCTCACATCTTTATTTAAGATGCTCAACTCCCAATGCATTTTTTTACATTGGGAGTTTGTGTGAGAAGTTATCAAGAAATTCATAATCTTTCTATGAGGAAAGGATAATTTGTAATCTTCTAAGTCAGCATTCCACCACATATCTATCAGTCTGCTGTACTATGGTGGCTTATGTGTTGCTGTGATGCTGGAAGCTGAGTCATTGGTATTTCAAACACCAGCAGGGTCACACCCAAATGAACAGATTTCAGAGGGAAATTAATCTCTGAAACCCATAGATGGAAATATTGTCAGATACTGAAGCCCTAGTGAATAGATGAATTTTGTCAGTAATAGTACCAGAAGATTGCAGCAGTCGATTGAGAGGAAGTGGTGCCTTCTCAAAATAAAGGTGACTACAATATGAATGGAGTCAAGTCAAGTCTGTATTGAGTAAAGTGTTTAAGACCTTGATTTGCTGGTGGGTATAATTCCAAATGAGAAAAAAAATTCTGAAAAATATGTCAATCATTGGAATTTGGAATGTATGAACTATGAATCTAGGGAAACTGGAAATCATAAACTATAAAGTGGCATGCATAAAGGTGTTCGTGAGCTGAAAAGAACTATTACTGGCCATTTTGAATAAGAAAATAATATGATTTAATGTACTGGAAATGATCCAATCAAGAAGAGTGACAAAAGGACATTTCATGATCTATCTTGAAGTATAGAGCTGTCCGTGATTGAATTATGTCTATCCACCTTCAAGCAAATCTTGTCAATAGTACCATTAGTCAAATTGAAGCTGAAGAATTTTATCAACATTTTCAGTCTGAAGTTGATCAAACTTACTATCAAGATACATTCAGAATTATTTGTGGTTGGAATGCAAATATTGGAAACACAAAGGAGAACTGTAGTTGAAAAATATGGTCTTGGTGTGATAGACACAAAGCTGGAATAACATGATATAATTTTTCAAGACCAATGTTCTCTTCATCAAAACACATTTTTTCAAAAACACAAAAGGTGTCTAAACATATTAATTTCTCCAGATGGATAAATTTGATACCATATTGTCTACATCTGTGGGAAGAGATTACGGAGAACCTCAATAACAACATCTAAAATTAGGGCAGGAACTGGCTGTGGAACAGGCCATCGATTGGTCATATGTAAGCTCAGGTTGAAGTTGACTAAAATAAAACAAGTCCATCACAGCCAAAATGCAACCTTGAGTATACACTCCTGAATTTCAAGAACAGATTTGCTGCATTGAATACTAATTACACAAGACCGGAAGAGCTGTGGAAGAACATCAAAAACAGTGTTCATGAAGAAACCAAAGGGGGGTTTGGGAGGCTGATACCAAGGGCTCAATAAAAAGTAAATTTCTAGAAAATAATCATGGAAACATATGTACAAACTTATGCTTGATACAACTGGTGTATGGATTGTTATAAGAGCTGTAAGAGGGGCTGAGCCCCGGTGGCGTAGTGGTTGTGCACGGGACTGCAGCCTACTGGGACGGAGGATCAATTCCCGCTCACAGGAGCAAAGGCTGAGCCTCCTAATCCCACCACCAGGGCAGTGATGCCAAAAAAAAAAAAAAAAAAGAGCTGTAAGAGCCTCCAATAAAATGATCTCTTAATTAAAAATATTAAAAAATAGATAAGAAAGAATGAAGAGATCAAAGTAGATGTCAGAATACACTCTAAAAATTGCTTTTAATCATAGATAAAAAGCACATAGATAAAGCACATAGATGAAACAATGAAGTCAAATAGCTGAACAGAAAATTTCAAAGGGTGCTTGAGAAGAGGAAGTAAAACATTATGATTAATTATACAATGACCTAGAAATAGAAAACCAAAAAGGAAAAACATGCTCAGCATATATGAAACTGAAATAAATAGAGAAAACATGCAAGCCCCAATTTGCAATATGCAAAGATTCAATGGGTAAAATATTGAATTATGCAGGCAGCATCAAAAGAAGATGGAAAGAATACAGAGAATCATTGTGTACAAAAAAATTAGTTGATAGTCCACTTTTTTAGGAGATAGCATAGGGCAAGACTCAGTACTGAAACAAGAAGTTCAAGCCGCACTAAATCACTACAAGGCTCCAGATCTTGACAGAATACCAATTGAAATGTTTCAACAAAGGAATCCCTCATTCATCTATGTGAGGGAATTTGGAAGATGGCTACTTGGCCAAATGAATGGAGGAGAGCTATATTTTTACCCATTCCAAAAAAGGATAACCCCACAGTGTGCTCAGATTATGAAATAATATAATTTATATCAAATAATATAATTATTATATTATATCAAATAATATAATATAATATAATTATTTGATATCATATGCAAGCAATATTTCCTGAACATCCACCCAGGGGTGCTATCAATTGAAATGGACTTGATAGTACCTAGCAATGACAATAGGTTAGCCTTTCAGAAATGGAAAGTAGTTTTAGCTGAAGGGAGATGACAGTCTTCAAAGGACTGAAGTTGGAGGAGAGTCAGGCATAACTGACTTGAAAGGCCGTGTGATTTACCAAAAAGTAGACTGGCATGGAGAGTTAGGGATAAAATTCTATCTCATCTACTTGACATAGTTGCTATTCCTGCATGACTATTTTTGGACAGTATTTTCCAAAGGTTTTCTCTTATTTGAGCATAGTTCATCTGTAATTGATTCATCTTCTTGTGGACAACTTTTTCAGTAAAGGAAGTCATATACTGGATTTTTAAAAACGTCCTTAGGAATAAACAATTACTGAATATATACTTTGGCTTATGCATACCATTGAATGTGATGAAATTACTTACTTAAAATTATTCTTTTCATTGAATTTGATTAAAAATCTGAAAGCAGAATTGTTGGGGTTTGTCTGAAAATTTATCTCTAATTTTTTATCAGGAAAATTGGATATACCCAGCTTTAAGAATTACCTAATGGACAGTGTTGGGAGTGATATAGACTCCTCTTTCAGATCTCTTTCTTATTATTTTGAAAATCACATATAATTATTCTTTAATATAGTGTAGTTAAGTGAGTAACAAGGAAAATCTTCAACACAAAAATATTTTTAACTAATGTAAGTTTACTAATGTAGCTATTCAAACTTAGTGACTATTTTTATATCTGAATTTATATTTATGTATATAAATATATTGAAGTATAAAATTTATATGAAATTTATATATATATAAAATTCACATATATATTTATAGTAGATAGGAATTCTAGTGTTGAAAATAGAATGTTCAGTTACTAACTGAAAGATCAGTACTACTACTAACTGGTCTGGCTTCACAAGTGATCTTGTGGGAGAAAGATAGGCAGTGTGCTCCCTTAAATATTTGTGGTGGTCATGTGCTTATATTAATTTCATGATTGAGA
The DNA here is from genome assembly GCA_004026705.1 of Nesogale talazaci. NCBI lineage: Eukaryota > Metazoa > Chordata > Mammalia > Afrosoricida > Tenrecidae > Nesogale > Nesogale talazaci. Next base: position 322,075 of record PVJH01000253.1, read on the forward strand.
TGTAGGGGTGGAGTCTAGCCTATTAATCTGGAGATAGCCATTGAGTAGCCAAAGAGGCCTCTGTGTGGGCATGGCTTTCTCCTGATATGTCTGGGAAATCTCGCGGTGTTTCCCTCGTGAAGATGAGAAGCTATCTTCCCCAGTTGTTGGGAGTTAGTCTTAGAGACGATGAGTTACGGACAAGACAAGATGGCAGCATCCCAGGAGCTGAAGGAGCTGGAGAAGAAGCCACACAGCCTCAACGCTGATGGAGCCAGACCTCTGATACTGGAGAAGCCATGTGGAAACGCCTGCCAGTGCTGAGTTGCTCCTACCACCACTGGATGCTGTTGATGGACCCTGAACCCTGAAAGCAAGGAGCTGTGGGGAGACCCCTGCTAGTTCCTGGATTCTGCACCCACCGGCCTGTGACTTCGTGAGTCAGAAGGAGATTTTATAGACTGGTATCAGGCATATGGGCTAATATTGGACTTATGACTTTGGACTGAACTGAGTTGGGATGCTTTCCAGTGTTCCATTCCTCTTGTATATAAACCTTTCCCTTATATCCATATGCATGTCTATGAATTTGTTTCTCTAGTCTACTCAGACTAGCACAATATTTAAAACCTTGGAAGTCCTATATGGCAGCTCTACTCTGTCATATATGGTTCCTGTGAATTGGAATAAACCCACCAGCAATGGGTGTTTTTGTTTTGCATTCAACAGATGTATTCTCTAGTTTATAGAGTAACTGATAGACTTACTGTGAGTTGGAATCAACAAGATTGCAGGAGATTTGGTTTGGTTTGTTGTCACTTGAAAAAAGGTGTTCTGAGAGGGGAGGTTCAAAATGGAAAATTAGTGAGTTCTGAAGGCTGTATTCAAACTTAGTCTCACTCTAAACCTCCTTCCTCAACAAATTGTCCTTTCTGAAAAGAAAAGCTCTGTTAGAGACCTGTCTTTTTCCGTTAAAGATAGAGCTGTCATTTAAAAAATTATGCTCCCTCCACAGTACCTTCCTACAGTCTTTTGCTCAAAATAGCACTCAAATACTTATTAAAATAATTTCGATGATTTTATTGAGAGCCCTTACAATTCTGTTACAATCCATACATCAACTGTCTCAGGCACATTTGTACATATGTTGCCATTGTTCTTTTCTAGACAATTATTTTTATTGAGCCCTTGGTATCAGCTCCTCTTTTTTGCCCCTTCCTTCCCTCCTCCTGACCCCTTGATAGACTATAAATTGTTATTATTTTCATAATCCACACTAACCAGTCTTCCCTTCTCCCATGGTTTCTGTTGTTCTTCCTCCTGAATAGATATGTGTGGGTGTGTCTTGATCATTATGATCCCTTCCCCCTCTCCACCCTTCCACCCACTCCTCTCTATCTATCCTCTATTACTATTCCCATTCTAGCTCCTGGATTGCATCTGTCAAGAGTTCTTATCTCATTTACATCTGTGTACATACTCTGGCCTAGTCCAAAGCGAGAGGCATCATGGGGGCCAAGGTAGTGGGAGAAAAGGAACCCTCAAGGAACTAGAGGAATATTGTATGTTTCATCAGTGCTTTACTGTATCCTGATTGACCCCCCCTTCCCTGTGACCCTTCTGTGTGTGTGTGGGGGGCGTGTTTCATTGTTTCCAGATGAGCTTTGGGTCTCTGTTCTGACCCCCCCTTATCCTCGACCATGTTTTTGTTTGTTTGTTTTTGTTAAGAGTCTTCTGACACCTGGTTTCAATGACACCTCATGATCTCATCGGCTGGTGTGCTTCTTCCATGTGGTCTTGTTTCTGTGCTAGATGGCCACTTGCTTCACTTCAAGCATTTAAGACCCATCTTTTAATAGCCAGGCACCATATACCTTCTTAAACAAATGACCAACCAAAAAGAAAATAACTGCCCACTCCTCAGCATCTACTGTATTCCAGGCACTTGGCAAATATTAAAATGCCTTTACATGATATGTAATTTCAGTTTCTGTTGTACACTTGAAGGAGAGTGGGCAGTTTAAATCCATAAGCCACTCCCGGGGAGAAAGATAATGCAGTTGATCTGGAGATAGTGTAATTGAGGAAATAGGCAATTCACACATCAAATGATCTGAAATAATCCTAATATAAAATATACAAAACAATACATAAGTTTTATGCTATAAGAATGTAGTACTGGAGTAATTTTTATGTCAGTAACTTGCAGTTCTAGCCTGATGTCCTCTTTTTCTGCCTATTTAGGACTCTACTCCCCAGAGAGCACATTGATAAAGCCATAATTATTTTAATAAACTCAAAGATGTTTTTTGAGATTTACCAGTAAGCATGGTGTATCCAGATGCAATTAATAGAACTGCGCTTGGTGTTATCATAGATTGACTCAACCAAATTCTATTTGAAGATCTCATTGTATTTTCCATGTTATCAATCTCTACAACCACATCTATAGGCTAATCCTTTATAGAGGACATGTTCAGATAGTAAACTCATCTCATGTTCTCATAATTTATCACTACTTTTAAAGGTTCAACAAACATACTGACAGTGGGATGCCACCATCTCCCAGATCCTGGCAGACATCACTATTGAGTATGGCATTCCTTCTCATAGCACGTAGCCTGACAAGCCTTGTCCTCCCAGTGATGCAGGCAACTTCAACCAAGTACTTTGACTTGATTCTTGAGATAATATCTACTCATCTTGGCATAGGAATTTGAGAAACTCTATCATACTAACCAAATGAAAATAGATTTTTCTAGACAGAACTTTATGACTACGAATGTAAATTCTGCATGCTCCTGGTACTTTTGTTCTGGTGGCCTGCATGGTGGGAGGTTCAAACTAACTAGGTGTTCCATAAGAAAAAGGGGAAGCTGTTGAAAAATGCACAAGTCTACCAAACTTATGGGGCAGTTTTGTCCTGTTCTATAGCATTAATATGGGTCAGGATCAACTTGTCTATAGGGGGTTGTCATGGGTCTCACTATATGATAGAATGTTGTGCTGTCAATCATGTAAGCATGGTGGAATGCAATAACTGACACGCATCTGGATGCACCAACATCACTGGAAGGCTTGTAAAGCACAGGATGCTTGGCTCCATTTAGAGTTTCTTATTCAGTAGTTAGCCATCTCAAAACTGTGTTAGGAATATTGTCAATGGGACATAATGTCAGGTGATGCTGGTAGCATTTGTTGCTGATCAATACTTGTAGATCCACTAGTAAAGTGAGAAGAGGATAGAATTGAGGGCATTTTCACTCACACTTCAACCATGAATATATTTCTTGGACTATCTGGGTCTCAAGTTTTATTGGTGAAATTTTCTTGTAGTATTAATTGTATGATAAAATTATCTGCAATATTCCATGTCATATTTTAAGCAATGTATGGAAACAATCTTTTGGTAAATGTATTTTTCTATGCTATCTTTTCTAGAATCACACTGGAGTCACCAGCAAATGGGACACATTTAGTATACTCGAAAAATAATTTCTTTGTAGTTATTTATTCCCTGGAGGTGCTTTTTATTTATACTTTGGAACCCTGGTGGTACAAATGGTTAGCATGTTTGGCTGCTAATTAGAAGAGTGGAGGTCCAAGTCCAGCCAGGGTACTTTGAAAGGAAAGTTTGATCATAATTTCTGAAAAAAAATCAGCCATTAAAAATGAAGCAAAGCTCTACTATCATGCACATGGATTGCAAAATCATCTGTATGTCAATTGGTAGGTACAAAAACCTAATCCCACTGTCATTGAGATAATGCCAATATATTGTGATCCTTATAAAGAGTTCCTGAGAGAGGTAGCCTTTAAGGTACCAGACACTCTCATTTTTGAGTTTCAGGTGAAAGCCCTTGATTGGTTAGCTGCCAAACATTTAACCTACAAAACTACTGGGAGTAGGTAGGTAATTGAGAGGAATTTTGATCTAGTAGTATCCTAATGAGCCCTGGTGGCACTGTTCAGTAAGCAGTGGTGGCTGGTACTAGCCACGAGCCTCTCCATGGGGGAACAATGGGGCTCTCTGCTCCTGTGAATATCTGTAGCCATGGACATCCTCCATAGGGTCACTATGAGTATGCACAGCCTCAGCAACAGTGGGTTGTTTGGTTTGTGCAGCATGAGTCTGGGTGCAATAGTGAAATGCAAGCTCTTTCTTCCAAGAAATGTTGCATATTTTAATCCTCATAAACATGCTCTGCTCTGTGGTAGGCTAAACATCAGCCATATTTTTCTTTGCTTTGAAAATCTTGCCTTAGATCATGAGAAGAAAATTTTACTTTACTTAAGTTTACAAATGAGACCAAATGGTAGGTAGCACCACAGGTATCTGTGTAGGAAAGTCAACTGGTCATGTTGAGTCTGGGCATTCCCCTTTATACAGAGAATTGGTAAAATTATATATAGGGATATATTTATGCCTATAGTTTTTGATCCTATATATTTTAATCCTCTAAGGATGCATGCTATCAATGTTTATGTACCAGATTGCATTAGGGATGCATACAAGTTTATATCTTTAAGTGGTACATTTTCAATGTACATGAATTACCCTTTAAAATATTTTCATATTAACATTTACTTTTTACAGATGATAAACTGGAAAACGGAAAGTGTTATGGAATTTGCCAGGGATGATAAAGTAGCTTGCCTAAGAAGGATCTCAAAGCACAGGCTCCTGGTAAATAATTTACTTACTGAGGTCATTCTTCTACTTGATTGCTTTTCAGTTTACTAGGGGTTTAATGTATTTCCACATACATATTTCACATGCAGATTCTTCATAGTGTGATGTACTTTTTATTTCTAATGAGCTCAGTATAAAATATACAAATACTCTTTAGGAGATAAAATATTATCTATGACAATAAAATTCTCAAGTATAATGCAGTGTTTTTGGACAGTGTGTGAACAATAGCTCAGAACTGAAAGAAGAGTGAGTGTACTTACCATAATTTGCTTGAAGACATGCTCAACATTGTGAATAGTGAATCATTTAGAATTTTATATAGATTTAAGAGCTTCTCACTTTGTCATCTCCTTAAATGCTGTTGCTTTAAAAATATTTTGGGACAATTAATTCAGTTGCATTTGAAACATTTTCATTTTTTGCAGCAAAATCATCTCTTTCATTACCATATTCACCTTTCTTCAAAAGTTATTCAAGTTCCAAGAACATAATCTTCACTTTATATAAGGAATCCTATTTATTAGAACTCCACTAAAAATGTAAAAAAGAAGTGACTGGTGGACCACAAATAGGTCTTGCTATCTACAGACTGTAGAACACAGCTTAGGGAGATCTCATTCCTCAAACTTCTTGATCCTCATTTTGAAATGAAAAGAATGCTGTCTGAGTGTGTACTATTCTGTACAGATTGCCTTCCTGACTTTGGCGGAGTTCCTGCTTCTCCTGTGAACCATTTCTCAGTACACAGTGTTTCCATTGTGCTTTCTGAAAGAGTAAAACCCACTGGGTGGTGGTGCAGTTACTCCATGGGGAAGGTCACAAGTTTATGTCTGCCTTGGCTTCTGTCTAGCAACAAGTCTTCCGGCTAAGGAATAGATGACTTCAATATTCCTCTGGGTATGAAAGTTAGGCTTTTAATGGAACTCTAGCATTAGGTCAAGGCCATTAGTAATGGTGAATCCAAGACAATGCTTATCCTTGCTTTTGAGTCTGTTATACAAAAGGCATCTTTCAATATCTCTTCTTAGTGGCTATAAAAATTAATTAGATTCAGGAGTCAGTTGAAGTGACTAAGAAGGAGGCAGAAGCATTTAATGGGATCCTGGAGCAGACTTGCATTTAACCTAGTGACCTCCTGCTGCATGCCAGGCTCTGTTCTAGGTGTCAGAGTACGTATGGTAAGAAACACAAATAAAAAACCTCAATGAGCTCTGTCCTTCTGACACTTTTATTTTAGTAGAGAGATTCAGACAATGACCTGTTGGAGATGGAAAGATGCTTTTAGTGAAAGAGATTGGGATGCTGCTCTACAGGCAGTAGTTCTGGAAATCCTCTCTGAAGAGAACGCAGATGAACTTATGTCTGAAGGCAGTGAAGGAGGTGGCTATAGGGAAAGGCATCTAGAAAGACATCAAATCAAATGCAAAAACCCCAGGTGTAAGTTTGCATGACTGTGTGAGGTCCATCCATGGTGTCAAGCCCAGTTACTTGAAATCAAAACACTGTGTTGACAAAGATTTTACACATCTTTGGATATGCATCTGGAAAATATGACATTAAAAAAATAAGTCCCTACCCATGTTAAAGACTGTGTGTATATGATGAAGGTATAAAGTCTTACTTTCTGTCATAAATCTTTTTTCCCAGTAGAGGCATCATAGGATTAAAACAATATACTGCATACATAATGCACTGTAACTGCTTTTTTAACAACTGAAAATGTACAGAAAATGGTGTTTTGACTGTCTATCTTTAGTCTTCAGCTGTTGCTGTCACGATTCAGAAATTCGGAATGCTTTCTTAGCTGTAAAAAATAAGAGGAACGTTTTCTTAGCTGTAAAAAAATAAGCTGATTGAATCTACAGCCATAATCATTGCAGTGATGCTAGAAGACAAATCACTTGTCATACATTGAAGGGGGGGGGGTCTCATTTTATTCTCATATGTGTTTTCCATATGCTTTATTCTGAGTTTTCTCATGTATTTCATGAACTTTTCTTTGGGGAATACACAAGTTTGTAAAATTATATAAGTACAAAGGGAGGGTCAAGAAGATGAGCATTTTAGACATCACTGTGGATGTCTAAACAACTGGCAGTGGAGAAGGCACTGTTGTTTTGCAAAGTCACATGAACTGGTGATAGGGTCCAGGCGAGTCTGTGCATTCCTGTGAGACTGTTTCTCTAATGAGCTATAAAAGTGCAGCAGAGCTTCTGCTAGTCCTCCATGAAATCACCTTTTGTTTCATGGAGGACTAACTGTAGAACAATAGCAATCTTTAGAAAATGTGCTCCAAGAAGTAATCTCCACAGTAACGAAAGTAACAGTGAATATTGTAAACACTGAAGTCTTTGGGAAATGAGTGAATACAGGAAACAGATCGCCAGTTATATAATTAATTAGAAAGTTTTAGGGTTTTTTACTGATTATAAAATTATTTTATTTATTACATTAAGTTAAAGATTAATTGAAGACACGCTCAACATTGTGACTAGTGAATCATTTAGAATTTTATATAGATTTAAGAGCTTCTCACTTTGTCATCTCCTTAAATGCTGTTGCTTTAAAAATATTTTGGGACAATTAATTCAGTTGCATTTGAAACATTTTCATTTTTTTGCAGCAAAATCATCACTTTCATTACCATATTCATCTTTCTTCAAAAATTATTCAAGTTCCAAGAACATAATCTCCACTTTATATAAAGGAATTTAATTTATTAGGACTCCACTAAAAATGTAAAAGAGAAGTGACTGGTGGATCACAAATAGGTCTTGCTATCTACAGACTGTAGAACACAGCTTGGGAAGATCCCATCCCTCAAACTTCTTGATCCTCATTTTGAAATGAAAAGAATGCTGTCTGAGTGTGTACTATTCTGCACATATTCATACAAAATGAAAATATCTCTTATATCTTGAAGAGAAGGCCTAGATTATTTAAATGGCAATTCAAAAGTAAATGATATTGAGGAGATGGGGAGAAAGACTAAGAAAACCAAACCCCAACAATCTGATTCTATAATCTTGAGCAGGCACATCGCTAAAGAAGACATGTACTTGGAAACCAAACTCCCTGCACGGAGTCACTTCCTACTTATGGCTACTCAATATGGGTGGTAAATAAGCACATGAAAGGATAATCAACATTAGCTCCTCCTTAGAAATTTAAACTGAAACCAACCTAAGGTACCACTGCATGACTATTTGAACAAATTTAAAAACATAACTGACAATAACAAGTACTAGCAAGTATGTTGAGCAACTGGAGCTTCCACATATTGGTAGTCAAAAAGCATAATGACAAAAACATTCTGGAATAGTTTGGCATTTCTTATAAAGTTGAACATATACTTTTAATTTGACCTACCAATATCACACCTGCAATTTACCCTAGCAAAAGAACAGAAATAATTCACACAAGATCTGCACATGGCTATTTACAGAAACTTCATTCACAATTGCTCCAAACTGGAGACAAAACAAATATTCTTCAATAGATGAACAAAAAAAAGTCATATATCCATATAAGGCAATTAAAATGAATGAACTTTTAATAAAGGTGTCATCTTTCATAAGCTTCAGAGACATTGTGCTTAGTGAAGTATGCACTCAGAAGTCTCAGAAGATTAAATACCATTCAATGCTATTTATGTTGTACAATATCAATTAAGAGATAAAATGATAGAAATTGTAAATAAATCAGGGATGCCAAGCTTTGTTGTGGTGGAGGATATGACTTTTATAAAGATATAGCAGAAGAGAATTCCTTCAAGTAATGAAACTAGTCAGTATCTTGGGGGTGGTAGAGGTTAGGTGAGTTCAGTTTCATAGCAGTGTACAAATAAAGGAACCCTGGTGATGTAGTAACCACTACATTGGGCTGCTCAAGGAAAGGGCAGTAGTTCGAAACCACCAATAACTCTCTGGGACAAAGATGAGCTTTTTACCCCTGTAAAGAGTTACCATCTAGGAAGCCCATGGATGCAGTTCTGTTCTACCCTGTCCAATCAGGTCACAATGAGTTGACAACAACTCTACGATAGTGGGTTGAGTTGAGTTGTTGTACACCAGAAGTCCTATGAACTTTAACCTAATAAAAGTTCTGCTAACTACTATCATCACTAGCATAATGTCTAGTTCCACTACTCCAGAGAATTCTCTTGTGCTGTATCTTGATAGTCATAGCCTCCAAAATCCCAATCCTCGCCATCTCATGATATGCTCTGGTGGCATAATGGTCATGTGTTTGGTTGCTAACTTCAAAGTCCACAGTGCAAAACCCACATGTCACTGCCCAGGAAAAAGACTGGCTTTCTACTATGGTAAACAGTTACCATCTCAGGAGCTCACAGGGGCAATTTTACCTTTTCTTGACATTGATTCCAAGGCAGTTTTGAAGTCAATATTATGATGTCATTAAAAATAGCATTAAACATTATCAGATTCTGAAAAATCTCCTGAATAGCAGCAAAGCATTGTCTGAGAGAGTGCAAGAAGATAAGCCCTAAGGTTGAAGGACACACAAAATATGACTAAGGAAGAACTGCCTTCTTAAAACAGAGTTGACCATAGTGACCTGGATGAAGTAAAGCCTTGAAGACCTGAATTTGTTGGTGATGTATGTCTCAAAGGTTGGAGAAACAGCTGCAAACTTTCATTAATAATTAGAATTTGGAATCTATGACTATGGAAGTCATCAACAATGAAATGGGGTGCAGAAACATTGATATCTTAGATGTTAGTGAGCTGCAGTGTTCTGGTATTGCCCATCTTGAATCAGAAATCATATGGTTTACTATGCTGAGAAAGACAGATTCAAGAGGAATGGAGTCGAGGTCATTGTCACAAAAAACATTTCAAGAAGTATAGAACAATATGTGTTCATCTACAAGGTAATCCAGTCAACAGAACTATTATGCAAGCTTATGCACCAACCACTAAAGCTAGTGGTGCAGAAATTGTAGAATTTTACCAACATCATCAGTCTGAAATTGATCAAACATGCAAATCAAGATGCATTGATAATTATTGGTAATTGGAATGAAAAGTTGGAAAGGAAGAGGAAGAATGGTATTTGGAAAACGTGGGCTTGGTAATAAAAGTGAAGCTGGAGAATGTATGATAGAATTTTGCACACCCAACAACTTCTTTATTACAAATACCATTAGTGTTTGTTTGAGTTTACTAGAGAAACAAATTCATAGACACCTATATGTGTATAAGAGAGAACTTTATATCAAAGAGTAATTACATATTAAGAAAATATCCATATCAATTCCTTAAGTCTGATATTAACCTATATATCTGATACCAGTCTATAAATTCCTCTTCAGACTCACAATGCAAGAAATGGTAGTGAGTTCAGGAAGATCAAAGGCCAGAGACTGCAAAGCTTTATGGATCCTGTAGTGGTGGAAGCATCTCCACACTTTTGTGGGTCTCCATGTGTCTCCTCCAGCTCCAGGGCTCTGGCACCAACAACTAGGCTCCATGTGACTTATCATCAGGAATAGGAAGCAGAGAGCGTTGGTTTGTCTGGCATCCAGTTAGCTATCTATCTCAATAGTGTGTCCAAATGAGGTCATTAAGCTGTGACCTGATTGACAGGCTAATCTCTACCTCTTTACTCTTAATCATCTCAAGTTGGCACCAGATTATGTAACTCCCAAACCATTTTTTCATCATCACAATAGTGACTATCCACATGAATATTTCCAGGTGGATTATACAGAAATCAAATTAATTATATTTGTGGGAAAAGCTAAGCATCAACAGCTAAAATGAGGCCAGGAATTGGCTATAGTGGAATAGATCATTGACTGTTCATATGCAAGTTTAGGTTGAAGGTGAAGAAAATTAAAACAAGTCCCCCAGAGTCAAAATATCATCTTGAGCATACACCACCTTAATTTTGATAAAATCTAAAGGACAATTTTGTTGCATTGAACACTAATGACAGAAGACCCAATACACTATGAAATGACTTTCATGAAGAAAGTAAAATGTAATTACGAATATAGGAAAGATAGAAAAGTTCACAATGGCTGTCAGAAGAGACTCTGCAACTTGTTTTATTAGTAGAGTAGCTAACGAAAATGGAAGAAATGATGAGAGCAAAGAACTGACCAGGATATTTCAAAGGGCAGCTCAAGGACACAAAGTAAAAGATAACAAAATGCACAAAGACCTAATTATACACTTAATGTGCAAAGCACACCAAATGAGTAATACATCCAACAGGTGTTAAACTGAAAGAACTAAAGAAAAATCCAAGCCTCACGTTCCAATATTGAAAGATTCTTTGGGAAAAAATAGTGAACGATGCAGTAAATATCAAAAGAACATGGGAAGGACACCCAGAGTTGCCGTATCATAAAGAAGTATTCAACATCCAATCATTTCAAGAGCTAGCATATACATAAGATTCATTGGTATTGAAGTAAGAAGTCCAGGCTGCATTGAAGGTATTACACAAAAACATAGCTCCAAGAATTGATAGGCTACCAACTGAAGTGTTTCAACAAGCTGAAGAAGTATTAGAGGCACTCATCTCTCTCTAAGAAATTTAGAATACAGTCTCCTCTGCATGTTTAAATTGCACTCTGAGTAAGGAAGATTGAAGAAGAATTGATACATTTGAATGATGGTGCTTGTGAAAAATATTGAAAATGCCATGGACAGTCCAAGGAGCAAACAAATCTGTTTCAGAAGAATTACAATTCAAATGCTCCATACAAGCAAGGATGAAAAGACTTTGTCTCACAAACTTTGGGGAAGACCAGTGCCAGAAAAATGCTTTTGTGTGAGGTGAAGAGAGAGAGGAACACTTTTGACCAGCTGCATTGACACATTGGCGACATCAATGGCCTCAACCATAGGAAACACTGTGAAGAAGACTCCGAGTCAGCTGGTGCTTCATTCTGCTGTACGTTGTGTTGCTATGTGTTGGAATCAATTCAACAACATGGAACAACACTAACAGTGAAAATTAAAAATATAAGCAAAAGAAAATGTAATCATGAAAGTTGCCCAAAATATGTATGGTCTATTTACATCTTTACTATAAATCTCAGCCTTATAACCTATAAAATTGTTCATCATTCTAACATAAAATTTCTGATGCCATTATTGTGTTTTTCAAGAGAAAATGTTTTTGAAAAATTAAATTTGAGTTACTTTTTTATTTTAGATATATTTATTTATTTAATTAAAATCATTTTATTAGGGGCTCATACATTGTTTTTCATAATACTTAAATACACATACTGTGCCAAGCACCTTCACATGTCTGCTGTTGTTATCATTCTCCAATCATCCGCCTTTTCCCTTGAGCCCTTGGTATCGACTTTTCCATTCTTTCCTCTCTTCCCCTGCTCTCCTTTCCCCATCATCCCTCAATACTTTATAAATTATTATTGTTCTGTCTTATCTTACACTGCCTGACCTCTCCCCGAACCCACTCCTTTGATTCCCGTTCTTCAAAAAGGACCTTATGTGTATATCCTTGCAGTTGGTTCCATCTCTCTACCTGACCTTCTCTCCACCCATCCAGCAGCTCCAATCTCACCACAGGTCTGAAGAGGCTCATCCGTCTTGGTTCCCCATAAATCCAGCTCCCCTCTCTACTAGTGTACAATCTTCAGTCCATCTGGATTTGTGAGGTAGAGTTGGGACCATGATGGTTGCGGGGAGGAAGGTTTCAGGAACTAGAGGAAACTTGTATGCATCATCACTGCCCAGCTGCCCCTTGACCAGTCTGTTTCTTCCCCTTGACTCCCCTGTAAAAGGCCCACCAGTGGGCCTTAGGTCCCCACCCTACTCTCCCCCTCATTTGTGATGATGTGATTCTTGTTCTTTGATGCTCAGTACCTGCTCCCTTCGGCCCCTCTTGGTCACACATGCTGGTGTGCTTCTTCCATGTAGACTTTGCTGTTTCTGCGCTGAATGGTGACTCATTTATCTTCAAGTCTTTGAGACTCCAGACATTCAATCATTTGATAGCTGGGCACCATTGTTTCTTCTACTCTGTTTGCCTCTGTATCCATTTGTCTTCAGCGATCATATCAGGAGTCAATTGGTCCACTGATTTTGATTTTTGTTCTTTGATACCTGATGCATGATGGTTTCAGCACTTCATGATAGCACAGGCAAGTGAGTTTCTTTTATGGTGAGTTTTATTGGTCCTGAGGTAGATGGCTGCGTGTTTATGTTCAAGCCTTTAAGACCCCAGATGCTGCATCTTTTGATAGCTGGGCACCATCAGCTTTCTTCATCACTCTTGCTCATGTTCCCACATATCCTCAGTGGGTGCCTTGGGAATGTGTACATGGATGTGTGCATGTGTTTGTGTGTGTTTTTTTATGCCTGTTGCCTAGACCTTTCACCACCTTGTGGCCATGCTGGCTGTTGTGCTTCTGTGTAGGTGTGGTCTCTTCTCTTGTTTATCTTTAGGCTTTTAAGACCCCAGACAATATATCCTTTGATATCTGGCCACCATCAGCTTTCTTCACCACATTTTCTTATGCACCCATTTTACTTCAGTGATCGTGTTGGGCCAGTGAACCCTATAAAATACCAGATTCATAGAACAAAGTGTTTTTGCATTGAGGGGACACCTGGGTGAGGGCCTAAGGTCCACTTGCTACCCTAGTATTTGATCTATAGATATATTATTAAGTTTTTTCGATCCTTATAGTAGAGACTTGTATTTATGTATGGACATACCTATGTTTAGACCTCTGCAAGTGCCCTTTGCCTTCTAACTCTTTCCTCTATTTCCTTCCATCTCCCTCCTGTCCCATCATGTTCCACCTTCATTGGTGTTTCAGTGTTTCCTCACAGATTCATTGTCCTTGCTTAATCCCTACCAGGCCTCACCCTCCTTTTCATTGATTCTGGACCACTTGTTGCTCCCCTCCTCCATAAGTCTGTCCACACCCCCTTCTCTTCCATCTCTCATGCCTCCCAGGAATTGTCAGACCTATCATTCTTTACTCCTGACTCTCTGACCAGGAGTACTCCCTTCTTGATTCGGTTTTCTTTTGGGGGAGGGGGAATTGAGTTACTTTTTAATTTTGCAACTCCATAGTCAATCTCGAGATAAAATTTCCTTTTCTTTCATTTAAATCGAATTTTAAGAACAGTCAGCGGTAGTATATTCGAAGGTTCTTTTAAGGTTATAATTTTTTCTGTTATGTTAAGATTTAAAATTAACAATATATCATGAGTAGATAAATCTTGGAAATATGTAATATGGTTTCATCTAGTTTCCTGTTTAAAACTATTTTTTCTGTTGATAAGTATTCTTTATCCATTTAGACTCATGATATTCAAACATTATGTTAGAACATTGTTTCTATAAAATAACCTGGGAATATATGTTTAGCATGAAATGAATCCCATAGTATCATTCTCTTTTAGAGAGCAATGGAGTGGAATTGGATTTAATTTTTATGTGTACCTTACTTTTTCCATGATTTCACATTTAATTGGACTTGCTGGGGAATGATTTACATCCTGCATTTTAGCTTTGTAGATTAAAAAGGAATTATTTCTTATAAGTGTCACAGAAAATACTGACATAGTAGAATAGGAAAAAAGGATAAAATGTTCAATTTAGAGAAAGAAGTTTTTCCAAATATGCCTCTGTTTTTAACATGCATGTCCCTAATATTCTATTCTTTTTAAATAACCCTTTTACATTTGCTGACAGGTAAGTATTATCTTTGGGAATTGGAGTACCCTCTTGTAATGTCATTTTTAAAACACCTACCATGGGAACAATTCCTCTCCCTGCATTTAGGTGACTGACTCATCCTTGCCAATATTTTTGAATTTAACAATGACCTGGGAAACAAAGAAAGGAGCCTCCTGAGTGTTTTATCTGTGTAATCTGCCTTTGCAGTGTGCCTTGTGAAAGAAGCACCTAATTACTCTGCCAAAACCAGAGAGCATTGCCTTGCAAGTCTCTCCTGCCTAAAACACTGCTTTTTAATGAATAGAGATTATAATACCCTGGTATTCTGCTTTAGCATTGTGGTGAGGATATGAATAAAAACAAAATAATATTTTAATAACAAAGAATGGTTATTAAAATGGCAAGCATATCCAACGTGGTATGATTTAGGAAGTTCAATTTAGATTCCTCTGCAAACTCGAGTACAGGAAGTGAGGACATTCACTGCACTAATTTCAAGAAAGCAAGTGAAATTGAGAGCTGAATATCTGAGATGGTGGTCCAGAGCTCTAAATTTATTTCTAAGTTCCATTTTCAATCAATAAACATTAATGCATCAGGATTCATTGTCAGCTTCAGAGATACAAAGAAGAATAAAACAAATTGTGCACTTGGGAAGCTCTGAGGGTAGTAAAGAAGAAAATATGCTCCACTATATTTGCAATATTCTGAGAAATGAAAGCTACCTACTGCCATCAAGTCAGTTCTGACTCGTAGTGGCACTGCGTCAGATTTTCAAGGCTTTGTAAATTTTTTTTTAGTTTTTTTAGGCATCACTGCCCTCTGGTGGTGGGAGTAGGAGGCTCAGCCTTTGCTCCTGTGAGCTGGAATTAAACTTCCATCCCAGTGGGTTGCAGTCCCGTGCACAACCACTATGCCACCGGGACTCAGCCGGCTTTGTAAGTTTTTAAGAGGGCAGAGAACCTCATCTTTTTCTTAGGGAGCCACTAGTGGGTCTGAACTATCAACCTTGTGGTTAGCAGTCAATACTCAATTGATAATGCCACCCAAACTTCTTTTACGTGCTGATGAAATACTGATGGATGAAAAATTTGACTGCCTTTTGAGATCACTTATAATTTCACAAATACATGATATGTAGCGACCGACTGTATGGCAAAAACTATTCTGGGATTATAGAAGTGAACAAACTACAAGTCTTTACTACATGAAGCTCAGATTCAAGGAATGGCAACATACGACAAACTAACATACAATAAATGTATACTATATTAAATGGTGACAAATACTTTTGAGAAAATGAATAGATATGGTCGTATTGCAACTTTATATTATATGATTGGGGAAGACACCCTCAGACAAGGGATATTTGTAAACTCTGGAAGATACTGAGGAAGCAAACTATGTCTATGGAAAAATGGAACTTGTAAGACATCAACAAACAGAAAGGAAGCTAGCATGCTAGGTGTAAAGTGAGCTAGGACAGAAGGAGATAACATGAGAGAGGTCTGTCAGATGGGGCTGTGTATGCTCATGCAGTCTGAGTTGGGTGGGGAGTTGCTTTGGGTGGACAATTATTTGCTGAATGAGAATACCTTACAAACAAAATAATGCTTTGCTCCATGCTAGTGTACAAGCTTTTCACTTCTTCCCTGGGTTTCAGATTTCATGAGTAATTAAATGGCACCATGTGGATAAATGTGAAAGTCTCATCACCTTGTATAGATAGCACACTAGCTAACTTCAAATGCAAAGACGTTTAGTACTTGTGCATATTGACTTTCAGCTCCGCGATTAGACCGCCTTGGAAGTATGCCATTCTCTATTCTGTACCCTTGTGTGTTTTCTGGTAGGAAAAGAAAATCTTGGATAGCCTTGTGGCAGTGTAATAACCCAACATCATAGACTGAGATGACTTAGGTAGGAATATTAGATCAATTCTCTAAAAATTATGTATTTTTGTCTTCTTTTTATCATCTGAAAATGTGCACCATAATATGCATTCTTTCTACAGATATCACCAGACATTTTTTCTCTGGCAGATACCACAGTATAGTGTTGAAATATAGTATTGAATAAACTCAGCCCAGCCCTAAAAGAGCTTATAACATAATACTCTGGGAAAGCGAGTCAAGAAACCTCAACAGTACCGTGTGATATGTTTCTAATATCCAAAAGAAATTATGTGTGAGAAATGCTTATCCCAATACTCAGCACCCATTAACTTTGAAGTGTGTGTAAGGAACATCTTTGTTGTTGCTGTTAGACACTTTCAAGTCTGTTCCTATTCTAGAGAGCAGACGTACAACTGAATAAAATACTTCCTGGCCTTTCTCCATCCTCCCACTTGTTATCTTTGAGCCTTTGAGTTATCTTTGAGTTATCTTTGATGTTGCACACCACCATGTCAATCCAATCCTTTCAGGGTCATTCTCTCTTTTTGCTGACACTCTACAAAAGAGCACTGTTATGCCACCTAATTGTTAGACTGCTAGCCACGAGGTTGACAGTTCGAAACCACCAGCTGGTCTGCAGGATGGATGTGAGGCTATCTGCTTCTGTAAAGATTCACACCCTAGGAAACTCTACTACAGGCTTGCTCTGAATCTAAATAGATGAGGTGGCCATGTATTCCATATGTCAATTTTATGATTGAGATGTAGGGGTAGAGTCTAGCTTGTTAATCTGGAGATAGCCATTGAGTAGCCAATGAGACCTCCATGTGGGCATGGCTTTATCCTAAGATTTCTGGGAAATCTCGCGATCTTTCCCTCATGAAGATGAGAAGCTATCTTCCCCAGTTGTTGGGAGTTAGTCTCTGAGATGATGAATTATACAAGAAAATATGGCAGCGCCCGAGGAGCTAGAGGAGAAGCCACACGACCTTACCTGATGGAACCAGACCTCTGAAGCTGGAGAAGTCATGTGGAGACCCCTGCCAGCGCTGAGTTGCTTCTACCACCACTGGATGCTGTTGATGGATCCTGAGCCCTGGAAGCGAGGAGCCATGGAGACCCCTGCCAGCGCTGGGACTCTGCACCCACTGGCCTGTAACTTCATGAGTCAGAAAGAGAGTTTATAGACTGGTATCCGGCATATGGGCTAGTATTGGACTTATGATTTTGAATTGGACTGGGTTGGAGTGCTTTCTCAATGCTCCATTTCTCTTATATATAAACCTTACCCTTATATCCACGTGCGTGTCTATGAATTTGTTTCTCTAGTCTACCCAGACTAACACAACAGACTTGATAGCAGTCAGTTTACTTTTCCACATAAAGTCATTGTGAGTCAGAGGCAACGTCAGGGAACTTACAAACATCTATGTTACCATGTAGGATGTCCTTTTCCAGGGACTGAGAGCATGCACAAAGTACACAAAATCAAGCTTGAATTTTAAGAATTCTGGTTCTACTACTTCAATTCAGATTTGTTTGTTCTTCAAGAAGTTCATGGTACTTTTAATATCCTTCACCAATAGCATAACTTAAATGCATCAATTTTCTTTGGTCTTTCTTATTAATTTTTCAATTTTCTTATGCATCTGGAGCAATTAAAAATTGCATTGACTTGGTCAGGCACACCTTTAAAAAACCTTTTGCAGTAGATTGCTGTACGATGTACCACTTGATTTCTTGACTGTTGCTTCCAGGAAGCATGAGAAGTGAACAAAATGAAATCCTTGACAGCTGAATTAACTACTGAATTGTATAATAACGGAATTATATTCATCCCCCAAACTTAAAGTGACCAGATTTTAAGCAGGACAGTATTGCCTGGGGCACGGGGGTGCTTGATTAAAAATTTGGTCAATATGGAGCAACAAAAATTTTCATAGAATGCAAACATATTATTGTAATATATTTATTTTAATTTTAAAATGCCACAGAATTTTGTCAAATTGTTAAAAAGTGGGACATCTGGTCACCTTACCCAAACTGTTTATAAAACACCGTGACCTGGTTCAGGAGCACTCTTCTCATCAAAATAAAGTCCTTGCTTTTCAACTCTTCAACAAATTCTTCTGCAGTAAATTTACCCATGTTGTATACTGTTGTGTCTCTTTGCTGCCGCTGCCATGAGCATTGATTGTGGATCCAAGCAAAACAAAACCTTTGACCATTTCAATATTTCTGCGTTTGTCATGATGTTACCAATGGATCCAGTTGTGAGGATTTTAGTTTTCCTCAAATTGAGTTGTGATCCATACTTGAAGGCTGGGTTCTGTGATCTTACAAAATTCTCGAGGTCCACCTTGTTTTAGCAAGCAAGGTTGTTTCATCCACATATTGAGTTGTTGTTAATAAGCTTTCCCCCAATCCTTATACTGCATTTTTATTCATCAAATCAGTTACTCTGATTATTTGCTCTGCATAGAGATTGAATGATCATGGTGAAAGAATACAATCCTCACATGCACTTTCCTAACCTTAAGTCTTGTCTCTTGTATTGTTGAAACAATTGCTCCTTGGTCAGTGTCCAGGTTCTGCAGGAGCATAGTGAAGAGTTCTGGAATTCCTGAATTTTCCTCAATGCTACCAATAGTTTGTTATGATCCACACACTACATACTCAATAAAACACAAATAGTTTTGTGATTGTATCTGCTTTCAGCTAAGATCCATCTGGCATCAGCAATGATATCCCTTATCATTGCCCGGTCCTTTTCTGAATTTGATTTGAATATCTGGCAGAACCCTGTCAATGTATCATTGCAATCACTGTTAAATGATCATCAGCAAAATGTTGCTTACATGTGATATACATATTATTTTTCCAATATTTCCACATTCTTCTGGGTTGCCTCTCTTTGACAAGTGTACAAATAAAGATCTCTTCTAGTCGGTTGCCTGTCTGCCAAATTTCTAGGTGGATCCTAGGGAGTGCTTGCCATGCTTCATTATCTTATTGAAAGATTTCTGCTGGTATTCTATCAATTCCTATAACTTTGTTTTTACTAATGTCTTCAGTGCAACTTGGATTGCTTCCTTGAGTAGCAAGGGTTCTTTTCATATTCTATCCTTTGAAATGGTTGCACAGTGATTTTGCATATTTCTTTCATTCTTTCATGCATCTTTTGATGCTTCCCGAATAGCTTATTAATTTTCCCATAGAATCCTTCAATATTACAACATAAGACTTGGATTTTGTTTCTTCAATTTTGACTTGGCATATCCTGGGTATGCTCTTTCTATTTTGAGTTTCTAAGTCTAGGTTTTTTCACATTTCATTATAATACTTCTCTTTGTATTCTTGAGCTGCACTTTGAGAATTTCCAGTCTACTTTTTTATCTCATCTTCATCATTTCTTCCATTTGCTTCAGGTGCTCTACAAGCATGAACAAGTTTCAGAACTTATCTTCTTGCATCCACTTTTGCATTTCCAATGACCTTTTAATTTCTTCTTGTATGATGTTCTTGATGACATCTCATAGCTCATCATGTCTTTTTGATTTAAATCTATTCTTTTTTAAATCCTTTTATTGGGGGCTCATACAACTCTTATCACAATCCATACAAAAGTCTATTGTGTGTCAAGAATATCTGTACATCCACTGCCCTCCTCATTCTCATAACATTTGCTTCCTTTTCTATTATTCAATCATTTTATTGGGGACTTGTGCATTGCATATCACAATCCATACATACATATATTGTGCCTTAAATCTATTCTTGGGTCTTTTGAAAATTCAGGAGAGATACTCAAAGTCATATTTTGGTGCTCATATACTTCAACTTATACCTGAACTTACATTCGAGAAATTGATTATCTCTTCCATTCATATTTCTTTCATTCTTTCATGCATCTTTTGATGCTTCCTGAATAGCTTATTAATTTTCCCATAGAATCCTTCAATATTACAACATAAGACTTGGATTTTGTTTCTTCAATTTTGACTTGGCATATACTGGGTATGCTCTCACAGATGGCAGTTTCAGACTAAATTTTCAAATATTCCTTTTAGTGAGGTGATGTCATGACTCTTGAATTAGTCATTCCTGGCATGGTTAATTATAAGAATGTTTGGCTCAGCGTGGCTTTTACCAGCTTGTTTCAATTCCCTAATGCCTAGTATATTGATATGTATGTCTTCCATTTAGTTTTTTAAGATTTTTAATTTTCCTAGATTTGTACTTTGTACATTAAATATTCTGGTTAGTGATATATGTTTACAGCTGCTTCTTAGACTTTGAGTTACATGCCATCAGAAAATGAAAGACTGGAAGCTTGAATCCAGCCATATCACTAGGGTCAACTGTGTTTTGAGGAGGCAGCTATGCCCTAGGTGTATTTTGAATTCCTTCCTGCCTGATAGGTTTACCTTACTTACAGAATATGGGCCTTTTTGCTTTTCATTTTAGTTTTGAAGACTTCCAAATTTTCCTGGATTCTTTCTTTGAAACATTTTATGTTCTGGTTATTAATGAATGTTTGAAATGGTTTCTTCTCATTTTCCATCATGTTCCTCAGCAGATGAAGTTTCCAGATGCTTTCCTTTGTCTACATCTGTAATGTTGACTCTGCTGTGAGATGGTATCTCTCCCTCAGAAGTATTTCCTTCCAATTTGAGGGGGTTTGTCCCAAGAACTATGTCAGACAATGTCCTGCTACAATTTTAAAGGCGTTATGGCTAAGCATTCAGGAATGGGCTTGTAGTTTCTTACTTCTCTGAGCCATGCCTGGAAAGTCTGCTGAAACGTGCTCATCATGGGTGACTCCATTAGTATTTGAATACTGAGACAGAGCTTGCAGCACTATCATAATATGAAAGCTGGTAACAGAATGATAACTGACAAAAGGGTATCTTTACCTTCTCTTGATTTTTAAAAAATCCCTAATCAGTTGTTCTATTCCCAAAAAGACAACTGTTTATTTACTTGAAAGTGATCATGTCTTCATTTATGATATAATAATTTCTGCTCTAATTCTTTATAGTGGCATAGAGAAATTGGGAGAACGTGCCATCTATGATAAGTGAGCTAGTAAAAGGCTTGAATGCATTAGTGTTCTTCTGTAATCACATTACCCACTTTGACAGAAGGAAGGGATTGTGTATATTTTTAATTGAATAAAGCTTAATGATTTTTTTACAATGGTGTATTGAATTAGAAAAAAGGAACTGGATAACTAAAAGTCCATTTAAGCAATACCTTTATTCTGTTAATATCAACAGTTTTAAACATATTCCTATTTTAAACACTTTCAAATATATCCTGTCTTTTCATGTTTCTGGCATTGCATTTGTAGTAGCTGTTACCCATTCTTTTATCATGCTGTTCTGGTTACAACTTTGCACAGAAATGCAGTTTCCTGCTTTTAAAGTCAAACAGAAATAATCATTCAGAGAAAAAAAATATTTGTATTTTGTCAAATTTTAAGTCTGAAGGATATTGTATGTAATAAAATGTTTCACATAATTTGGTTAAAGGGTACTGATTTTCAAAATCATTTTTGGAATGGTATTATACTCAGTGTAAGTTTTCAATTTACTTAAATTTAGTTATAGCTCGCATTTTATTTCAATGTAACAAAACTAAAATATTTTAATTCCCAGTGATATAAGAGTAATGCATAATTTGATTGTCACTGAACATATAATTCTAACACAGGACTTAATGATATTTGTATCTTAATTTTTGACAGGGTAGAGATACCAGGAATTTCATCACATTATCTGACAATTTACATATGTGACAACAGTAAAAATAACTGCTATTTTATACATTAACTATATATACCTGACAGTGATGAATGCTAACCCATGAGGCAAGAGTAACTCTTGCTGTGATGGCGAAAGTTAGGTGTCAACCCAGATGAACTATGATTCTTAGTGGTTTGGCGGTTATACAATGATCTATTCATCATTCATTTTGTCACCTGATATGGTCATCCTTCATTTATATCAGACACTTAATTTTGCATAAAAATCTAGTCTTTGGAACCTCAGTATGTCAGTAGGTGAAGAGTGGATGCATTTAAAATTGGAACATAGGTATAATTGTATATAAAAAAAGTAACTCCCAAAGGCAACCTTTGATGACTAATAAATTTATTTCTCGCTGAGGCATCATCCTATGTGGCTTAGAAAGTTGACACTTAGGTTCATTGGCAGTTAGTTGCCTAGGTACTCAAAGGGAGCCCTGGTGGTGTAGTGCTGACTCCTTAGGATGCGGTCGGCATGGTCAGTCGTTTGAGACCATCAGCAGCTCCATCGGAGAAAGACTGACCTTTCTACTCCTGTAATCAGACCCCCTTTCAGAAACACACATCAACAGCTACTTGATGACAGCGAGTAAGTCAAGGTACCCCAAAGAGTGCATCCACTCGTATATGCACTCTTAGGATTTTGCCCTGTCTTCCTGGATAGTTTTCCCAATGACAGCATTCTTTGGTGGTGATCAATTTCCCATCAAGATGTGTTAAAATCCATGTGAAAGATTGACTACAGATTCATAAATGAGCCCAAGTAGATACATGCGTATTTTGGTTATTGAATTTCCCACCCCAATACTGCTTGAGGTATGTTTATATGTCAACATTTTCTAATCTGAGCTCCAGTTTATATGCAGTTAAATATGGGTGGTGAAATATGTCTAATTTGGAAAGAGGGGAAGGAATTTCTAGAATGCTTACTATATTTTGGCACCTTTAAACTCTTCCTGATGTGATTGAACTATTGAATTGTATGATATATGAATTATATGCCAATTATAATGTTAGAAAAATCAGTGAATATTAGAAGGAAAGGTCCTTAGTGATTTCAAACTGTGCCTTTACCTTTTGCAAGTAAGTCTATATGTACAGGTAGAATCACATTTTCTCCCCTTCTACTTTTAATAATTCAATTGTTGGAGAAAATCCCAGATTTGCTTTCATAATGTAGTCAGTAATAGACACAATTGGCCATATTTTTCTCATAATAGGCATATATTTCTATCTCATGATAGAAATAAGGGTGCCCTATAACAGATTGAATAAGTATGGTGAACGGATACAACCCTGACCCACATCTTTTCCTGATTTTAACCCTTGTTCTGTTCAAATGACTGTCTCTTAATTCATGTAGAACTTCTGCATGAGCACAATTTTGGTTTCTGGAATTCTTATTATTATCCATGCTATCCACAATCTGTTATGATCCACACAGTTGAATGCAATTGCATAGTTAATGAGATACACATGCACATCTTTCTGGTATTCTTTGTTTTCAGTCAAGATTCATCTGACACAGCAAGGGTATTCTTCATGTTTGACTCTTTTCTGGCTTGAAGAGCTTGGCATCCAGTTTGTAAGCAGGTTCATTAACAGTCTTCAGTATGCCAATGAAAAAACTTTGCTGAATGTGTGCAGGACTTTCCTAGGTAGTTGCTACGAGTAGGAAGAGATCCAACGACACTACGCTAGCTGTTATATGATTAAGTAGGGTTCATCTGGAAATCAGAAAATCTGGCCTTTAATTTTATCTGTAACATCAGTTGAAAGGATGATATTACGCATTTTACTTATTTCTTAGATCCGTGTCCTTGTCTTTGAAACAAGGAGCTAAATAAAATTATTGGAGACTCTTTTCTAACTCTAGTATTCCATTACTTTGATTTAGTTTTAATATTTTTGTAGCTAACATTGAAAAAAGTACATTTCCCAAGGTAGTTCCTATAAATCCATAGTTTAAATACTTGTTTTATGTTGAGCTACCTCCCCCAAGGACTGGGGGACTCTTATATGTAGGTTATTATATGTCTGCTCTCTTTTGTCCCTTTCAATATTTAGCACACTTTTAGCCAGACTATATGACACATAGAAACAATTTTACCTTAGAGGAAACTATATATTATCATGTTTTCACTGAAGTCTTACTGTGAATCCTCCTTTTTCTGTCATTATCACTGACTAGTCCTTATTCTACTTGTCAAATTTGCATGAAGTCAGGCTGGCCTTGCTTGCAATCATGACTGGTGCAGATTTTTTTCTAAAATCCATAAACTTCAAGAACCACAATATACTTCTTTAATGTACATATTTCTTCAAAATATGCCAGTGGTACCCCAACATGTGTTTTCAACAAGGTACCTAGTCCCACCTATTTAGTTTTGAATTTGAAAACCTTTTTGGACTCCCTTGCCTATATGTCCAACGTGCCTGCCCTAGGAATAAAACTCATATGTCCACATACACAAACGTATATGTTTTTGTATACCTACCCCCACACCCACATACACATGCATAGTGTTTGACTTTGGGTTTCCACTTCAATGAGAAGCATTCACTTCCCCTGGCATTCCCCCATTTTAGTTTTGGGGAGCTTTGCCTGTCAGATCTCCCTTTGCATCTCACATGGAGTGGCTGCTCTAGGCAACCCATGAACAATGAGTTTAAAGAGAAAGAATGAGGGTAATGTTTATTGGAATAAAGATTAGGCTTTAAATGCCTTGGGGGAATGAAGCAAATCCAATGTTTTCCTGGTAGCTGACATTTTTTATACTGATGCTGCTTTAGTTCTTCTGGATAAAGAGGCGGGGACTGGGGGGTTGTCTTCAGCAATTTAGCTCTTTCATTCAGAAAAGAAATTTAGAAGGCTGTGTGAGCTAGGCGTTTGGACAATTCTTGATTGGATTAGTTTCACTCTGATGGGGAAAGTAGCCTCACGAAATTTGCAAAAACCTGAGCAATGTGGAGGTTTTTTTTTTTTTTAGTGGAGAAACATCATGCAGTTGCTTAAATAATCCTGGGCCAATAAGCATTCGTGGGTGGAGTTAATGTGGTGTGTGGCTATACAGAGAAAGGTAATTCTGAATGAGGACTTTAAACATCACACGCTGGACAGATCCTGGTGCAAAGAAATCTACGGACTCTGTAACTAGGTTTCGCTTACTATTCATTAGTGAACACAGCTTGTTTGATAAAGGTTTTTTAAAAAATACATGTAAAGGATTTATCAGAAGCATTTATGAATATTTCATGAGTTGATCTAGTCAGCTGAATGAATTCAGTGAGTGTCAGTGTGTAGCTTGCAGACAAACCTCATCCACAAGGAGGCTACTGACACAGGACGCACTTTGGCACATTTTCAGAGGCAAAGCCGGGCTGATAAAGCTCCTTGTGACAGCCCTGACTTGCCATTCTTTGAGTGTGCTGCTCTTTCTCTAAGCAGCTGCTACTCCGGAGCGGCAGCATCCCAAATTAAGCTGCACATAGTTTACGGACTTCTCAGCTCTCTACCCTGCAGCCGAGCCAGTGCTATGTCGGAGGGTTTTGTTTTGGACGGTGAAAGCTAGCCCCGCATATAAGACATGACAGCAAAAGATTCTTCAAAGGGACTCACTGCTTCTGAACCTGAGGTTTGCATAAAGACTTTCAAGGAGCAAATGCACTTAGAACTTGAGCTTCCGAGACTACAGGGAAACCGACCTACATCTCCTAAAATTTCTCCACGCAGTTCGCCCAGGAACTCCCCATGCTTTTTCAGAAAGTTGCTGGTTAATAAAAGCATCCGTCAGCGTCGTCGCTTCACTGTGGCTCATACATGGTAAGATAGAACTTGGCGCTGTCTCCAGTGCATTTCAGATGCTTGCATTAGCAGCAGGGGTTTAGACATGTGGGGTCTTTGGGATTTATTTTTTTCATCATGCATACCATAAGTGAGCAGTGTATAGAGAGCAAGTCAGTCGAAGAGTTTATAATGCTCTGTCTGCTCAATTGTTTTGTGCTGATAGCTGGTTCCACCTAAAATAAGTCTGTAACCAAAGAGAGCCTTGAAAATTGCTGCATATAAAAAAACACTTCTCTGATTTTAGTTTAGTTTAATCATGGAATGTTTAATTTCTGTTGAAGTAATGGATGACTTGTTTGTTTTGTAGTTGTTGGTGTGTGTGCATGCTTCAGTAAAACAGTTGCTTTTTCTTTAGTTCACCTTTATTCCTTAAGAGAAGGCATAAGATTAAACTTAATTGTTTGAACTACTATACTTTAGTATATATGCTTATAGTATGTGAACCAGTAAGGTTTTTTAAAAAAAATGTATTGACGATTCTGTTTACACTGATAACTGAGAGAAAGAAAAAGCTGTCTCTACTTCTTCATTTGCATAATTACTTTATTTGTAATTTCCAATTGCTGTTATTTTGAAGACTGCTTTTCACTGTGACTTCCAATTTGTGGCTATTTTTAGGAATGTCAAGTAAATAAAATCGAGAATTCTCTTTAAAAATTGCACTAGAAATTTCCCACTGACATAGGAAGCACTTTGGCACATTTTTCAGAAGCAAAGTCTGACACTTTTAATATACATGTGAACACACATACAAGGAGGGCACACATGCTAGCATGGCCTCTTTAAATCACTATAGGAATAATATGTGTTGAAGAGCAAACTGGAAATTAAATCAGTCTTAACTGTGAATGTTAGACCACTGGTTATTCAAATTTCTTTCAGATTAAATACTCTCCAAAACTGTGTATTTTTAGCTATAGATTTTAATAAGAGTCCTACTCCTAAAGAAAACTAGGGAAGAGGGGCAGGGAGAGAGAGGTGAGAATAAGGACCTGATACCAAGGGCTCAAGTAGAAAGAAAATGTTTTGAGAATGATCATGGCAGCATCTATACAAATGTGCTTGACACTGTGGAGGGATGGGTGGCTGTGATAACAGTAGTATGAGCCTTCAATAAAATGATTTTTAAAAAGAGTTACAGTCTCAAGGGCTCAAATAGAAAATAAATGTTTAGAAAATGATGGCAACACATGTACAAATATGCTTGATACACTTGATGTATGGAATGTAATGAGAGCTGTAAGAGCCCCCAATAAAATGATTGAAAATAAAATAAAACTAGTACTTCCTAGAGGAACTACTAACTCAATGATTTTGTGATTGCATAATAGATGGCCAGCCAATGTTAGAAAGTGAGGTTTCCTAGACTTTGGAAATTAATCCTTCAATTTCTCTTTTCTCCTTGCCAGAAATGTCTGCCTGCCTTCTCTCCTGCACAGAGAGAGCATAGGGAAATGAAAGTTACTCTGAGGCAAACAGAGCTTGCCTGTGAGGGCTCCTCCATGGTTAGCCAATACAGACTTCCCTGGATAAAATATGATGGGATTCTTGTTCTCTGCTGCTAGACTGCTAGTCCTATGATTACTTTCTTGGAGTATTATTTTTTGCCATCTTCTTGATTAATTCAATCTTGCTATATAGTTGCAATATGCTACTTATAGAATGGAAAATACACATGAATGGTTTCTTAAATGATAGCATTTTTAAAAAGAGAAGGTTCTATATGTAAATATGTACTGACTGAATGCTCTCTTTCTTAAATCCCAAGTGTGTTATATTTTCATTTCTGGTGCCAAATAGCATGAACAAATAGGAGAAATAGATATGTAAATGTATACACACATATATAATTAACTTTCATGAAAAGAATATATATGGAAATATGTTACAATTGTATGTCTTACTACTTAGGTTCATCAAATTATTTTATTAATGAAAACTATAATTAATTTTAGTAAGTTAATTTTCAGACATGGTAAATCTGCTTAAAACCTTATTTTTAATGTTCATTTTTGATTCTTAAATATATCACTGTGACC
Source organism: Nesogale talazaci (assembly GCA_004026705.1). NCBI lineage: Eukaryota > Metazoa > Chordata > Mammalia > Afrosoricida > Tenrecidae > Nesogale > Nesogale talazaci. Next base: position 350,039 of record PVJH01000253.1, read on the forward strand.
TTTAATTTACTTAGAACAGATACTTAAGCTGCATTTAAAATAGAACTATGAAAACTCTGCCTTTTCTTCATACCCAAATTTTTAAATGACTAGATTAAAGAGCAAATTTTACTCATGCATCATACACATTTTCTTGCTGCAAGTTGCAAAAAGAACAATTAAATGACGTTTTAGGTAACATATCTAATAAAAACTATCTTTTCGCAGTTGAGTTATAATAAAACTTCTCACAAGTTGCCAAAAAGAATACATATGACTTTAATATGATTATGATCATATAGGTTTAAATGATTCATTAACCATCAAACACAAAGTCACTTTTGTTATGACTTGATTCATTGTCATTTCTCTCCCAAATCATACACTCCCCACTCATGGTTCTAATGGAAACTTTGTCACAGTTTGCTTTTGACTCCTGATTAAGTCTACATTTGCATTTTAAACTATAAATACGTAGCTAGCATTTTCCAGATGTATTTAGATGGGGTAAAGTTTTATGTATTTGGGAAATAGGTGTCTATCTTGTGTGTTTCAATACCTTTCCAACAAACCCTAAACATTTTATGGTCCATTTAAAAAATGCCATATGAAATAGTTGCATAAGGAAATAAGAGCATAGTTCTTTATTTTGTGTTTTTGCTTCTTTTTCATGATGAAATGCAACCAGCCTTTTATGATCAATGATTGGTATTTTCCAAGCATGCATTTAAGTTAGAAATTCCAAGATCTGCACTTAGAAGCCTCTAAAAACATGTTATTACTTTACAGTAGACAGTAAACTTCTTTTAAGAAGATTGGATTGTTTGGATTCTAGCATTGAAATTAAAGTAATTTTCATGATGAAACTAAACAATGCAGAGGATGCAGTTTATATCTAAACCCACTGAGTATTTTTGGTTTTTCATCTTAAGTTATTTGTAGATTTCATATTTGGGTCAGATAAATGTGTAGTCCTGGATTTGAAAATCCAAGTGTGGGATAATGGCAGAGTCTGAAAGTTTAAGAAATATTCATGAGATTTTGGTTTGGGGATTATATTTTTAAGTATATGAAGAAGAGTAGATATCTAATGTTTTGTTGCTAATTGCAGTACTTACAGAGTTGTAAATCTGGAAGAGATTTGGTGATTATCTTATTGATTCTTTTTACCACAATTACTCTTCCTTGACATATAGAGATCTGCCCTATTTTTAAGATGCCAGAAAAAACATAGTTCTGTAACCTTAGTAAATTCACAATTTCACTATTTCACTGGAAACTTCTTCCTCATGACTAGTTTAGATAGTTTATACTGGTGGCAAAGCAGTTAGGAGTCAGGCAGCTGATCACAAGGTCAGCGAATGGAAACCACCTGCTGATTCACAGGAGAAAGAAGAGGGCCTTCTACTCCCATCAAGTTCCACTCTGAGAAACCCACCAAAGGCAATCCTACCCCATCTTACAATCTTACAGAGTGGCCATGAGTTGAAATGGACTCAATGACCGTGATCTGACTCTATTGTAAACTGTCTACCTTTTTATTGTTGTGGTCTTACTGGATACAGACAGAGTGACTTACAGGAACCCGCAGTAATCATACTAGCACTATTCACTTCTCCCCGGATTAAAAAATGATCACTATCAACACATATAATTAAGCACTGCTGAGAGGGTGAAAAAAATTGATTCAATCCATATGTATTTCAGCACCTAGTCCATTCTAAGTTCTTCAGGAAGAATGTTCACGTACACTTTCTAATAGAAGTTTTAAACAATTTTTTGAGTTCTGAAACACAAAATGAACACAGCATTTACAGTTGAGTAATATGAGAAAATATTCCAATAGAATTAAAAGCATGCCACACTTTCCCAAGTGTCATTAACAGATTGAGCATCACCACTGAGGACCTGTCAGGTATAGGATGGAGCAAGAAAACCACTTTCAGAGTTCTTGGACCAGTGTATTAACTATCCCCATGCCTAAATTTGAGGTGAAAGAGTCTACGATTTTCTCCTGTCAGATTTATATGGCCTGTCTATTCATGTCCATTCTAGATTACATGTTTCACACAGTGTCCGTGTTTCAACCATTTGATCTGTGTATCGCTTTCATTTGCCCTGCTTCAATCATCAGTTCTCCTCCAGCCTCAGACGCATGGTGCCCTTGGAAGAAATCAGTTGCTGGTTGTCTTGACTACATCTCCTCACTTTTCATCCAGAGCACATTTCTCCACTCTGCTCCCCGGATGTGCTCTCTACTGTGCTCCTCACTTTTCCTCGGGGCATCCTTTCTCCTGTGCTCACCAGACATCCAGAACACAATTCACTGTGCTTCTTACCACACTTCCGGGACACACTTCTCCAGTGAGCGCCTCACCAGACATGCGGGCCCACTTCTACACTGAATTCCTCCCTAGACTCCCTTGCTGCAAAGCCAACACCTTGTTGAGCTCTGCCCTCTGTCTTCGTGTTCATACTTGCATAGGAAATGATATTTCTATTTACATTATTATGGCAGAGAGACCTTTGCATGTGGATGTGTGTACAAATCACACCTGCGTTTACCTATGAAGTTCTACATACATGGCGATAATTGTCAATTATTGTAACAGCAGTTCACGAATACTTGAGTGCCCAATATTTGAGTATAAACCTAAAAACAAATCAAACTGAACTGCCATCAACTTGATGCCGATGCATGGGTACACACTGAGCGTCGTAACTTTTGACGAGAGTGGAAAGCCCTTCTTGCTCCGTTCTACTGTCTGTTGGTTTCTAATTGCCAAACTCTGATCCACTGCACCACCAAGGCCCCTGCATCTGAGCATAGAAATGTAAATACCGTGTAAACTATAAATTTTAAATATGCTCTTTCTAGTCCAAGGAAATTTCATTTGACAAAACAAACCTGCAACAAATTGAGACGAATAAAGAGAAAGCAAGGGACTGCTCCTGTTCTTTACTCACAAGGAGCAAAAAAAGGAAAGAAATCAGACTTGAAGAAAGCACTAATTCTAAGAGTTAACAGCTACTGTATAGCCTTTATAACCTCTGCCAACCCAAGACTGGATTTGCGATGGTCTAGCGCTTACACGTGGGGTTGCTAACTATAGGGCAAGCTGTCCAAAATCACCAGTTGCCCCAAGTGACCAGATTTTAAGTGGCACACCGTTGACGGGAGGCGGGAGCAGGGGAGGGGGCAGACACAGTTTTTGATGAAAAATTTGGTCTATATGGAGCAACAAAAATTTTCATAGAGTGCAAAAATAGTATTATATTTATTTTAATTTTAAAACACTTTGGGACGTTGTGAAATCGTTAAAAAGTGGGAGGTCTGGTCACTTTAAAAGGTTTCTACTCCTGTGAAACCTGTGAAAACTCCCATAGGGGCAGGGGCAGTTCTACCCAATCCTATAAGAGTGCTATCAGTTAGATTCAATTTGATGACAATGAGGTTGATATTTTGCTTTAACTTGAGACACCCCCCCCCCAAAAAAAAAAACTCGTTGGCATGGCCCCTGTGACAGCTATGAAGCATTCTGACCAGCTCTGATCCCTTCATATAAGTAGGGCTACTCAATCTTCATCTTTAGTATTCTTTGATGCTGCAGATACAGAGTTAATTATAATACCTCACTAACGGCAAAGTATTTTTACATGGAAACTTATTTACTTAAGCCATTATGTACAAATCATGCATCCTAGGCTATAGTGCAGTTAAGTAAATATTTGTCTGTAGCCCTGTATGATTGTTTATTTGATTATCCTTCATGGCTCAAACAACACAGTCAGTGCTTTGCTCAGAAAAGCTCTTCATATCTTTCATTAACTTGCTCACTGGAAGTACTATACAGAGGAATCTGAGGGTTATTTTCCCTTTAAAATGTTTACACCTCCTATAGTAGAATGCCTACTTGTTTACGCTTTTACACTGCTACAATGTTTAAAAAATTAACACTGTCAACAGCGACAGTGACTTGAGCTTCTTAGAGGATTTCCTTAGGAAACTGGAAATAAGAACCATCACTTGCAGAGTGGGGGAAATGTGAATTAATAAATGCTTGTACTCTAGAAAAAAGATCCTGCCTTCCCCAGCGGTGAACATTTCATTCACTTCTCTCTCATTTGTCCTGAAATGGGAGGTGGGGTCACTTCAACAGGCCCCATGATTTATTTGTCACAGTCGTATTTGAATCCTGCTGTGAACTGTAAGTTAAAAGAATAATTTATCGACCTTATCGGGTTGTCTTTTGATAGAGGTTAGGCATCTTTTCTTGGATGAGAATAAGAGCTCCTGCTCTTCCAGACCTGTTGCAAATGAGTCAAGCCTGTGACGGCTCGTGCTTCCTCTTGGAGACAGCCTGAGGTCTTTTCCCTGGTAACAGTCCTCACAGCTCCACCAAACAAGGCAAAATTGCACATCGGATAATCTCAACTCGTGCAAAAAATACTTGCTACCATTTAAGACCTGCTAATGATTAAGAGAGAAGGGTGGGGCTTAGTGTTCCCCTAAAGATTTACAGCCTCAGAAACCCACAGGGGAAGATCTCCTCTGTCCCATAGATTGACTATGCATCAGAATTCACTCAATGGCACGCGACAGAAAGAAGAGTAGACAGTCTGTGCCGCTGTTCTGGAGATTGCCGTTCAGTTGATTCCGACTCAGAGCAGCACCTGAGCACAGAGCAGAAGTGCCAGTCTAGCTTTCAGATACTGCAAGTCTGTATGGGAGGAGAAAGTCTCACAGTTTGGTTAGCTGGTTGGTTTTTGTTTTTCTCTGGTGGATGGGCCGGGGGTTTCAACCAGCTGACTTCATGGTTAGCAGCCTGCTTGTAATCCACTAGGCCACCAGAATGCCCTCTGAAGTATTATAGACATTCCACATTGTTTACTGAGTGATATATAGTCTAAGCTGTCCAGGTGTGAGAGAAGGATTGCTGGTGATCATTGAGAGGTAGAGAGGGGCATGGTGAGGCATGATTGACATAAAATATATTCATTTTACTTTTTAATTTTTCGAGATTGAAGATGTGCTGTCAAATCTGTCAAAAGAAATCGACAAGTTTGAAGAATAGCCTTTACCCTTATAGAGGTGTAATAATTGTTAAGACTTTTCCTCATTTGCTTTACTTTTTTTTTTTTTTTTAATTTGGGCATCACTGCTCTCCGGTGGTGGGAGTAGGAGGCCCAGCCCCACTGCTGGAATTGAACCTCCGTCCCAGTGAGCCGCAGTCCCGCACACAACCACTACGCCACCGGGGCTCAGCCCCTACATTTTTCTCCCTAGATTAGACATGTATAAATACAATAGAGAAAATTCAATTAAATAGTTATTCATGAGGCCAATAGCATTGATTAACTTTTCACTAAACTGAGAAAGGAAAACAAGAGGAGATAAAAATGACAGTTTAGTTAGGCAGTAATTTTCTTTCTAAAGAGGAAAGTGGGTGGAAATGCTGACCTTTAAGAAATAATAAGGCTTATAAGAGAATACTGTAATAATGACATGCCAACAAACTAGGTAACTGGGATTAAATAGGCACACATAAATGAACACACACAGTACCAAAAGGAATTTAACAGCAAACCTCAACAAACCTAACAAGTGCAGAGATTAAATCAGTAATAAAACTCAAGAAAGAAAAGAAAATCCCAGGGCCATATGGCTTCACTGGGGCTTCTAAAAAAGCATTTAATTAAGAATTAACATAAATATTTCTCAAACTCTTCTGAAAGCCTAAAGAGGAGGGGTCATTTCCTAGTAAATTCTATGATGCCAAATTTACCCAGACCAAAACACTACAAGAAAAATAAATTACAGACCAATATGTTTATGACTATAGATACAAGAACATTCATTAAAATTTGTGCCAACTGAAATTATCAGCTTATAAAAAGTATTATTCACCATGACCAGGTGGGTATAGAAAAATTTAAATATAATCATATGAATCAATATAATGCACACACTAACCAAAGAAGGTAGAATAGCATCCATGGTCTTCTCAATGATACAGGAATGATTCGCTAAAATCCAGGACCTTTTTGATGATTCAGGGAAAAGGGTTAGACTTAGCTTTCCCAAAGTTATTTACAGCCTGAGAAACCCACAGAAGCACATCTGCTCTGTCCTGTAGACTTAAAAGGAGTGATGGAATATTCACTCACTGACAGTGAGAAAGTTTTGGTTTTGATTTTGCTTTTAATTAATAAAAAAATCAGGCACTAGAAAAAAGGTTTCTCCAAATCATTAAAACCACATAAAGAACAAAACATACTTGACAGTGACACACTGACAGCTTTTCCTCTATGTGTAGAAGCAACACAAAGACACCCAATTTTGCCACTTCTCTTTAATCTAATACTAGACATTCTCTCCTGGGCAATTAATAATTGAAGTAAGAGATATATAAATTGAAAAGAAAAGGTCAAAGAACTTGTAGATTGCATGGTCTTATATCTAGAAATCTCTCAAGAACCCTCCTTAAATTTTTAGGATTAATAAATGAATTGACAAAGTTTCAGGATACAAAATCTACTCATAACACCTCCCTAAACACTTTAAATAAAGAGCCTACAATGGGAGTAAGAAATTTATAATAACATCAAAAAGAATAAATTACTTAGGGAGACATCTAACCAAGAAGGTGCAATGTTGTGTACAGAAAACTATAAAACATCACTGAAAGAAATTAAAAGAGATGTAAGTGGAAAGATATGGCATGTTCATTGATTAAAATATCTTATTTTTTTAAGATGACAACACTATTCAAAGTGACCTACAGAATCAGCATAATCTCTATCAAAATTTGCCAGTGCATTTTTCAGAAGTTGAAAAATCTCTCAAAATTTTATTGATGTTGAAAGGGTCCAGAATAACCTATATAAATTTGAAAAAGAAAAGCAAAGTTGTAGGACTCACAGTCAGTGATTTCAAAATTCACTACAATAATCAAAGCAGTGTAGTTGTTCCATAAAAGTTAAACAAAAATCAAATTCACTATCATTGAGTCTACTGTGACTCATTGATACCTGTTAGGACTGGGTAGGACTGCCCTTGTGAGTTTCCAAGACTGTAATTCTTTTCAGGAGTAGAAAGCGTTCTATTTCTTTCTTGGAGTGGCTGAAAGTTTCCAACTGCTAACCTTGCAGTTGGTGACCCGACCTATGGCCAGAGCTACTTTCTGAGAGCACATAAGAGTAAGGAAATATAATGGAAGAGATGCAAGTGACATAAGGGTAAGCAAATGTATCAGTGGAAAATCATTAGAAGCTCATTAATAAGCGCTCAAATCTATGGTTTTAGGTCTTTTATTATGATTATTTAGTATTATTTATTATGAATAATAATTTATTATTAAATAGGAGACTATTTCCAAAGCAAATTGATTTTTTTATTGGCAGGGATTACAATCTCTAAAATGTGTCTATAACCTACTTACTTCTTCCCTGTGCTTATTATTTTCTTTTGGCCCTTTTTCAAATTCTTTCCTGTCTTCTCTGAGCAAATGCTGCCCTTTGGATATTATGTAATATTGATTTTCTAAAAAGTATATGCTTCCTAAGTGGTTTTGTTCATCTTATGGGATTGTCTCTTGTTTGCTACAAAGTGTAGTCACTTGGGAAAGTTTATTTCCAAGAGGGAAGGGTGAATTACCACACAAAGTTTCAGGTTGGGTGGTTCCACTAGTCTCTAACAGACTAGTACGTCCAATGTAGATGAACACACCTTACCTTGATCAACCATTTGAAATAAAAAGAGAAGCATTTATCCAAGGACAAAATTCAGAAGAATTAGTTCAGAGGAAGGATAAAAACAGGAAAAAAGGAGGGAGAACCTGAGATAAGTGATGTTACATTGTGAGGAAATAAATAAAATAGGGATATTTGGTGAAGAGAAAACTCATTTATGCTGAACACTATTTCCCAATTCCTTCAAAATAGTTAAGAAAATAAATTTTTGAAAAAACACAAACTTTTTAAAACACTAACTTATCTGGGGGATGAAAACAATGTAAATGTTCATAAACAGATGAATAGAATGACATACAGACTGTGCATATAAAGGAATGTTATTCACTCTTAAAATGTATACAATTCTGATACATCCACAGCATAGATGAAGATGACCTTTATGGGAGCAGACAGTGTCATCTTCTACCTGTTTGGGAACATTATGCTAAGTAGAATAAGCTAGACATATGGGGGCAAATAGTGAATGACCCGACTTCTGTGAAATAGCTAGGAAAAATAAGTGACAATGACAGAAATACACAAGAAGTTTGGAAGGGATTTGGAGTCAAGAATGGGAGGTAACTCTTGAACAGTTGTGGAGTTTCAGTTTGGGGTGATGAAAACACTTAGAAAACAAACAATGATGATGGCGGTACAAAGTATAAATGAAATTAATGCCATTTAAATGCTCAAAAATGGTTCAAATGGCAATTTACATGATATATAATAATACTGTTAATAATAGAAGATCAATCTGTCTAGCCTGTTAGCCATCAATCTATTTCATTGACATAGTAAAATGTTTAACATGATACTTGATGCAAAATAGATTACATAATCGATACTAGAAACCATACCCATTGTTGTACATCCAATTCTGTGCATAATGACCCTATAGGACATGGTAGAACTCCCCTATGGAGTTCCTACAGCTGTCATCTTTACTGAAGCCGATTGCCACATCTTCCTCCTGCACAGTGGCTAGTCTGTTCAACCTTCTGACCTTTCTGTTAACAGTCAACCTTTTAACCAGGACTCTTTGATAATAGATGCTAGCTGCCTTTTAATTATCTTACCAATTTTCTAATTAGACGCTACCATGCACATTGCTTTTAATCATTTGAAAAACATTGCTGTGCATGGAATGTACCAATTTGAAAGTGCCAATGTGCACATAGATCATAAACTAATAAGTTCATAATATTCATAGTGAAATCACTGTGAGTCAGTATGCTGAAGAAATTAATGCCATTCACTTCCTGTCATGTGATAACTGTTGGCTACAAAACCAGGAAAAGTTAGACAGCAATGCAACGCACTAATCACCCAAACTCTAATATGAATAGACTACATGCCCACAAGAAATTTCATAACTTTGCTTTACTTCTATCCTTAAAATATTTTTAAAACCCATTTATCATCATCTCCTGTAGAAAGAGACAAGAATAAAGCCCTTTGAAGTAGCTCTATTCACGTGCACCAATATGTTTGAAAGCAAGAAAGGGAGGGGAAGAGATAAGAAGATGCCTTGTCTATTTCAGGATCCCACATATAAAAAGTCAATATAGGATTCAGTGAAGAAATGCCTTGGCAAAAGTCCAATGTCATTAAGGACTCGTTTATCTGAAAATGTCTCCTTGCCACCACTCTTTGCTATCCCTCTCTGAAATTAGAAAGCGCAGGCAGTTTGTGACGGCTTAGGGAAGCTGGGAAGCTGAGAGTGTTCCTGTGGCTAATTTCTGCTGTGATTACCTCCTTTGTATACACAGGCAGCTCTGTCGCATCAGCAAGATGATTGAGGCCCATGGAAGAAAGACCAGGAAGAAAAGAGAAACACATTATGATATCCAGATCTTCTCTCTGATAGCATAACTGGCTAAGACAGCCTCTTGAGATTTTACTCTTGACATCCAGATACAATACTTGACTTTAGGAGGACAGATGAGTGTTTGCCCTTTGCCTATCGGCTCTCTAAGACCTGAAGTGAGCTCACCCGGAAAATGTAGTTTGTGTCTCTGACATGGCCATTTACCAAAACCACGTGGGGTCCTGGGATGTGGGCTTGTCTAGTGGAAAAGCACAACATATAAACACCAACTTTACATATACTTACTCTCAGGACTTGAAAGAACTGTTTAATACACCTTCAATCTTTCTGCAACTGGAAAATCAGGACAAGGCAACTTCTGTCTCTGATTGAAGACCGAGATAGTGTAGGCTCAGCACTTAGCACAATCCCTGACACATGACAAGAGGGGATCAACATAGTTGTCCACTGAGGTGTCCAGAACGTTTGCATTCATAAGAACTCTATTTTTCAATACATAAAACCCAAGCAAAATCACCGTCATTGAGTTGATTCTGACTCATGTAATGATTTTATTAAGTATATTTTGCTGGGTATCTGCTATAGGTTTTAAATGATTCTTTTTAAACCACAGACATTATGCAGCTTCAGAGAAGCTTACAGTTAAATATATAATGTCTATTTTGAACCCCAAAGTACATGAATGTCCCTGGAGCCTTTTTTGTCCAGCTAGTAAAATAGAACCTCTTTTTTTGACCAATATATGTAAGAGAGTTTGTTCATGAGTAGCAATGAAAAAAGACCTGGAGGTCTTAGAGAAATCAAGACATATGCTTTGGTGCCACCATTTACAAGCTTTTATTGGTTTTTAACCTTTTGGAGCCTCACTGAATAATTTAGAAGTGATATTTATAATTTTAGTATTATAGATAAAATGGGATGTATTTGCTAGAAGAAGAAAGATATGGTCACTGGACAGAAAGCTATGATAAACCATCATAAATGAATACAAAGCAAAGTATTTGGTTTAGTGCTTAGTTGTATAGAAATACAGCTTAAATATATCCTAAAATAGCCCAATCAGGCTGAGCCCCAGTGGCGTAGTGGTTGAATGCAGGACTGCGGCCCACGGGCTTGGTGGGCCAAATCTAGCAGCAGCTTTCCAGGAGCAAGACTGAGTAGCTCCCACGATCACCAGAGGGCAGTGATGCACCCCCCAAGAAAATACCCCAATCATTGCCCTGTGCTTCCGCTTAAAAATGGGGAGAGGGTCTGCTACATAAAAGCATTGAAGTGAGAGGTGATATCGAGACAAAGAAGGGAGACTACACTCACTGGTTCTCCAGACCTTATCAACTCCCATGAGTCTTCAGATCATTTTCACACTTCCTGCAGAGACATATAAATAGAAAGCTCATATAACCAATATGGAATGCAGAGAAATATGTAGTTAACCTTTATCAAAATGACTTTACAACATTTAAATCAAATTGCGTTCTACTTCTTGGTTATTTCGAAGAATAATTTAGGGAAGAAAACGGAACTAAAGGTTATTGCTTCTTGTATGTCAAAGACTTCCTTCTACCTGTATCATCGATCAAGTTGCTTTTGTCTTCTAAAGATTTAAAGTCAATAAAAGGTTACATCTTTAAGGAAAGGTGTTTCATTCACACGAATTTCTGTTTCATTGGAGAATGACTATTCAAATAAACTCAAAGCTGTGAGACAGTTAAAAAATAATAAAAATAATAAAGTACCCTTAGATTTCTTGAGGATTGTGCCAAGCTTCTGGTTTAGTCTGAATTAGTAAAAATAAAATTTGGGGAACCTCTAGAAATTTCAGATTAAATAAGCAACCATTTCACTTTAATATAGATTTTTGAATTTAATATTATGGAACTATCTTTATAAGCACAGTCCTTACTTAGGATTCAAATAATTTGATTTTTAATGCTACCCTAATCCCGAATACTCAGTGAGCACAAATGCATACATTTATGTTTGCTAGCTTTTTTGTCCAAAGGAGTTAATAATTACCTGCTGTATCAAACTTATAGATTATAATATGAATATTGAGAACTATGGTAATAGAAAGTTTTAGGTTTTTACAAAGCAACATGACAAAGGCATGGTGAAGAAGAAACATATCTGAGAAGTTTTGTGGCTATCATTTTAAAAAATGGGCTACATATATAAATGCGTGAATGAAATTTGTACTTTACGCTAACCTAAAAATGCTTTTGCAAACAACTTGGTATTCTGAAACATGTTTGTGTTTTAGAGTCACTTTTGTCTTTGCTGCATTTGTGTTGTTAGACCTTTTGAGAATCTGAAATCCAGGTAGACATACTTTTAGTTTTAAGTGATGTCAATTAGTCACTATTTTTTGTTGGATGATACAGATAATAGGGACCTTCCTATTAAGAAACTATAATTGAGGCAAGAAGAATATACAGTCATTTGCTAAAATAAATGCACATATATGTAAATACAAGTAAATGTAAAAGAAATACAAATGATAAAAGTATAAAATATAATGGCCCACCTTCTGTTAAAACATGGTGTCAGTCTGTTTATGGAACTAAAGATGTACCAGTAATGATATCACTCCTCCTCCCTCATGTCTATGAGCTTTGGATCAACCAATGACTAGGGAGTAATACTTACAAATCTAGTGCACCAACAGGAGTCCAAGCATAGGTAGTCTGCTTGTGGGAACAGGCCCTGGTGGAAGAGAAACAAATAGTGTGAGAAAGACCCATCTTCTCATTAAAAAATAGTATAACGATAGAATAATTACATCCCACTTTTTGTATAACATTTAGATCTCGTCACCATTTGTAGATGAAGAAACTGACTCATAGGTCAATTGCCAGGTTCCAGATAACTAAGTTGTAAAGTGATACAAGCAGAACTCCTCCTGTGTGTTCTGATTTGGAGTTACACATTGAATGTTTCAGAAGATCCATAGAGTCGGTGGCTTTCCCAACCACCAACTCCCTGCACCTATGGGAAAATATCCATGATAGCTTATTCTTACATCACTCCACTAAAAGCCTTCCTACACTGAGGACCTGACAGATTCATTCACAGTTAGCATAAGTGACTCGTGGGGTTTAACGTGATTTTCCATTTTAGGGAAATAAGCATTAAACCAGTGGAATTAATTTCTGCTCATAATTTGACACATGAGAGAGCAGAGGCAAAGGGAAGTGGTTTGAAGGATAAGAGTCTTTTCCATTCCCCCGAAGGCATGGGCTAGACATAATAGACTGCATGCCCCAGAAAGGGAGCTGTATTTACAAGGCTTTCATTTACTCACCACGTTTGCCACCCATTAGTTCCATACCCATGTTTTGTGCCTTCCCTCTGACCACCTATTTAAGATCATCAGCTCTGCTGTGATTATATTTCATCACTTCTCACAGCACCTTTCCTCCTCCTCAGGTCCTCACCATCTGCTACAGCACCAGTGATTCCAAGAGGTATCAGATTCCTCACATCTGCATACAGACATGCAATTGCTTTTTTCTTTAGAAAGTTCTGATCGACCTCATACTTACTTCTTTCCCTTATTTGATCTTGACTCCCTTTGACTCTGCCCACATACTGTTTTATCATCTAATCCTCTCATCTTGAAAGAAGTACAGTCAGAATGCCCCCTACATGCAAAGACAGCAAAGCTTCATCTCCTGTACTTTGGATATATTATCAGAGGACACCTGTCCCTAGACAGTTACATCATACTTGGTAAACTGGAGGGTCAACAGATAGCAGGAAGGTTCGATTCCCTTGCAGCAACAATGAGCTGATACATACCAATAATTCTGAGGATAATGTGAGATCCGTCAGGGTTTTGTTCTGTTTTCTATAGCGTTGCTGTGAGTTAGAACAGAATCAGCAGCACCAAAAACAGCAACTCTCTTGTTAAATCTTCTAATCGAAATTTTCCTTCGCCATCACACTGAAAGAAGTCTGCGGTTATCCCTATTATCAGGAATTCTTTGCCCCCTAAGCACAAACGCCTCCCTTCTCCCTCACTCTTTGGTAATCAGCCGTATGCTTTACCTACTTCATGAAAGGGTGGGGCTGGCAGGTTAAGGTTGGCTGTTAGCTTCACAGTTAGCTGTTCAAGACAACCAGCTGCTAACTCCATGGGGAAAAGAGGAGGGGAATTGTAAAGAATGATGGCCTCAGAAACACTAAGTAGGGTTTCTGGGAGCCAGAAGCTACTGGATGGCAGTGAGTGATGGGAATGAGAATAACAATACTTGTGCTTCTGTGAGAAACTCATTTCACTTACCAGTATGCTGTCAGTTGTCATTCATGCTGTGGCACGTATCAGACTGTACTCTTTATAGCTCAGTAATATTTCATTGCATGCATATATTGCATTTGTTTACCCATTAGTTTGAATGTTGTTTCAAGCTTCTGGCTATTGTGAGTATGTTAGTCCGGGTAGACTAGAGAAACAAATTCATAGACACACATATGGATATAAAGGTACAGTTTATATATAAGAGGAATAGGACATTAAGAAAGCATCCCAAACCAGAGCAGTTCAAAGTCATAAGTCTGGTATTAGCTCATATGCCTGATACCAGCCTATAAAGTCTCCTTCAGACTCACGAAGTCATAGGCCAATGGGTGTAGAATCCTGGTTCTGGCTGGGGTCTCCCCATGGCTTCTCATTTCCAGGACTCGGGGTCCATCAACAGCATCCAGTGGTGGTAGAAGCAACTCAGCGCTAGCAGGGATCTCCACGTGGCTTCTCCAGCTTCAGAGGTCTGGTTCCATCAGGGTAAGGCCATGTGAGTTCTTCTCCAGCTCCTCGGTTGCTGCCATCTTGTCTTGTCCATAATTCATCGTCTCTGAGACTCACTTCCAACAATTGGGATGATAGCTTCTCATCTCCATGAGGGAAATATCGTGAGATTTCAGAAGTCTCAGGAGAAAGCCATGCCCCCACAGAGGCCTCATTGGCTACTTAATGGCTATCTCCAGATTAACAGGCTACACTCCACCCCTACAGCTCAGTCATGAAATTAACATAAGTACATGACTGCTACAGTGAGTAATGCTGCAATGAGCAATGGACATTGACATATAGGCTTCTTTTCATACTCCTGCTTTCAGTTCAGGGTGCATATACATAGGATTGGGATTGCTGCATCACATGGAGATCCTAAATTTGTCTTTTTTGAAGACCCACCAAACTGTTTTGCTTTATTTTTGAGGTAATCATTTCACTTCATTCTCCAGACAGGAATTCTCCTTCCTCAGAAGCTGTGCTTTCTTGACCTCTTTAGTTCCTTCCTTCAGATTTTTCCAAACTCTAAACATCAGAAGACTTCCAGAAGAACATGTCTCTCCTCTTTTTTTTTGTCTACACATTCTCCAGCTCAAGATCAAATGTCTCACATAGATTCATGACATTAAATAATACTTGTGTACTGGTGGTTCCCAAATTGATGCTGCTAGCTCAGACTTTTGCTCCAGTCAACACATTTTAACGTTTAAAACAGCAAGTCCCAAACAGAAATAATTATTTGCTCCTCATTCCTGCAGTTTGTTCTCAGTCTTATCCATGGATAAGCAGATCCAAAAAGATCCATTGATCAGAGGTCAAAAAATAAAAGATCCATTGATCCCAAAGAAAATCCTTTTTTTTTTTTTTTATCACCTAGGCAAGAAGTCTGTGTTTTCCTTGACTCCTAGCTTTCTCTGATATTCTGTGTTTCGGAGGCATCAGCAATCATGATTAGTTCTACTTTTTAAGTGTACCCCAAATCTGATTTTTTATCACTACCACTGTCACCAATCTGATGCCAGTCATTGAAATCCTGGATCTAGATCATTAGGCTGATCCCTTAAATGGTTCACTTGTGCCTTCCTTCCACTGTATTGTCTACTCAGCTTCCATAAGGTGGGAACAAGTGTGCCACTCCTGAGCATCCCAGCTCCTTCACAGCAAGGCCATTGTGAATGGCGCATACCCGGAAGGCTCTATCGCTCTCCACCTGTTGCTTCGCTGACTCCTTTCCTGCCATTCCTCTCTTCACATTAGATTAGCAACCCTGGTCTACATGCTAGTTTGCCAATAGTCTAAGTCATATCTCTTATCCATCTTTACCTTTTCTTGTGAAGGAAGAGTAGCCTCCAGATGCTTGCATGCACTTTTTTTTTATACAGAAAAATTTTGAATGCCATCTGTGGCAGTCATGTGGTTATGTTGATTCTATGATTGAAATGTAGGGGTGGAGTCTAGACTGTTAATCTGGAGACAGCCATTGAGTAGCCAAAGAGGCCTCTATGTGGGCATGGCTTTCTCCTGAGACTTTTGGGAAATCTTGGGATATTTCCCTTTTGAAGATGAGAAGCTATCTCCCCCAGTTGCTGAGAGTTAGTCTTAGAGATGATTAATTACAGACAAGATGGCAGCGTCTGAGAAGCTGGAGGAGCCGGCAGAGAGACTACACAGCTTTGCCCTGATTGAGCCAGATCTTTGAAGCTCAGGCAGCCACATGAAGACCTCTGGCCAGTGCTGAGTTGCTTCTGCTGTTGATGGACGTGGAGCCCTGGAAGCGAGGAGCCATGTGGAGACCCCTGCCGGGATTCTGCACCCACTGACCTGTGACTTCGTGAGTCAGAAGGAGACTTTATAGACTGCTTTCGGGCATATGGGTTAATATTGAACTTATGACTTTGGACTGGACTGGGCTGGGATGCTTTCTCCATGTCCCATTCCTTTTGTATATAAACCCTTTCCTTATGTTGATATGCATGTCCTTAAATTTGTTCCTCTAGTCTACCCGGACTAACACCACCTATCCAGAGAGGGTATTTTGAATTTCTAAATTGACAATGCCTTCATTCCATCTGTCCTGTCATGTTTACCCCCATTTTTGAATATTGCATAACACTTATCACCCTATGTGGTGTGTGTGATCTGTATTGTCTCTCTACTCTTACTAGAATATAAATTCTAGTGGAATCGAAATTTCTGTACTTTTTATTGCCAAAATGTCTAACATTGGCTACCACATGGTGGACAATCAATGCACACTTATTGAGTTAATAAATGAACAAATAGATTGAGCAGACTCTTTTGGGAACCTGCTAATTTTAAGCACTGTGTTTATCTCAAAATAGCCAAAGATAAAGTTATCTGCCCTCAATTTGAATGGGAAAAATGTGAACAGATATAATGAACTGTCAAAAGTAAAATAGTAAAGCAACTACTGGAAAGTAAAGGGACATTTAACAGAGCTACAGAAGTAGAATAGGGTGGGAGGGATGGATCATATAGAATAGGGCAGAAGGGAGGGAGGGTGGGAAGCGTTCCTGACCTCTGCCTTCTAGCATTCAACCTCAGAGGTCAAAGGAGGTCATGTGTGGAACCTCCCTCACACACACACACACACACACACACACACACACACACACACACACACACTGTTCCTTCAGTTAGGGCCCAGAGTGGTGTTTACTGTAGTGGTTTCAAATTCATAGCAACTGTGGCATTCTGTAAGAGAAAGAAGTACACAGTTTGATTCTTTGGGGACTACTTACACAATTATTACCTAGAATTATTGAAAATAATGTAAGAAATTATATGCTGCACAATGAGGGGAGAAAAGCTGTCTGGAGTGGTCTGAGTCAAAAGCCTAATGAGTTAGTAGAAAGACTGGAAGAGGACATGTTGCCTCAAACAGTTCTATTTACTTTTTCATTTAGCTTCTAATATTCATAGGCATGGCTACACAGCCCCAAGGGCTGGCTGAGAAGAGAAGTGGGAGGGGTAAGGGCATGTGGACTCTCAACTGCTCCAAGGCATACAATTGATCTAATGTGTATGGCTAGGCCTGAGATGGCCAGATTGAACCAAATGAGATGATGGACACTGTGATCTTTTGTTACTTCCTAAAATTTAATGACTTGTTCTGGATTGGACTTTGTTTATGGATGCTGATGACTGAAAATGAAGAGTTTTCTTATCAAGAAACATTCTTGTTTCCTTAATGTACTGGCTCTTTAAGATGCGGCAACTCAGAAATTGGATATATAAAATGGAGAAAAGTACAGATAATATTATTAACATTGGAAACAAATGAAATTTTGTTGAAGATCGATCAATTACAGTTCAAGGAGCTGCCAAAAATTCAAGCTGGATTCACATGAGGACATGGTAAAAGGGATTCTGAAGTCAGATTAATCTTGGTTGAGAACAAGTAGGACCAGAGAAGTTGACTTGTGTTTTATTGACTATGAAAATCCATTCAACTGGGTGGGTCCTAACAAACTATGCATAGCGCTGCAGAATGAGGATTCCAGAACACTTCACCGTGGTCATGCAGAACCTGTGCATGGACCAAGAGGCACTGAGATAAACAGAACAAGGGAATGCTGTATGATTTAAGATCAGGAAAGTTTGGGCATCAGGCTCATATTCCTTTATAATCCCCATTCAATGTAAATGCTGAGCAAATAATCCATGAAACTGGACTAGATGAAGTACAATGTGGGTTTAGGATGTGAGCCTCACTGGCAATTTGCAATATGCATATGACACATCCTTGTTGCTGAAAACAAAGATGACTTGAAGTGCTTGCTGGGAATGATCAAAGATTTCAGTCTTCAGTATGGACGACAATTCAGTTCAAAGAAAACCCAAATCCTCACAACTGTCCAAGAGTTTTCATTAGAATAGTGGCAAACAGATGGTGATATGATCATTTAATATATGGAATTGTAATCTAAAATAAATAATTCCTATGCTCATTGTCAAGTCATTAGGGGTGTTTCTATAGCATGAACTGATGTGCAATATAAAAATGAAAGGCTTCTCATTTTTTTCATGTTTCGCATGAACACCTAGACATTTTATATAGGGACATGTTTTCTAAGCTTTTTGTTAATTGGGATCTTGAATCTATCGTTTTCCTTTCAGTACAGTAATGGTAAAAAAAGTCAAACATTAACATTTCACTTGTGTCTAAATCAGGTAATAGCATGTGAAATTTCACTCAAGATTTTCTAGACCAGTTTTTACCAGTTGGAATCTCTTTTCTTTGTTTAGTTTTCAGTGGAAGGCAATCTTCTAAAGGTGTTTATGATCTAAGTATTTCTGGTTTGGGGGTAGCATATATCAGACATAATTTTTGAGATGGCATTGGGGTTTTCATTTTTACTATACTTCCTATTCTTTTTGTGTTTAATGTTTCCATCTGGTCCTCATAAAAGATTTCACATTTGTAATGCAGCTCAGGTTCCTGCTCAGAGAGCTTCATTATAATTCCATCCATGACTCTGGCTTCATAGAGCTGTGGTATTTTTGTTTTGTTTTATTTTTTTTTGACTTTTGGTTTTGTAATTTCCTCTTTTTTAACCTAGGATAACACTTCATTTTAATGGTGCATTTCTCATCAATGATAATAGCTTCAGTCCTCACATTCTCCTGTGGAGTTTGAAACTACCGGGCTAAAAGAAGTAATCATACCTGATCAGTGTAAGTCAATTTAACAGGTGTCATCCTTCATCTCTATTAAACAATTTTTACCCAGTCATCACTGAGGGAAGACATATTTTCAAATAGTTGGGTATTTTATTGAAATAGTGAAACAAGTAGGAATAACCATTCACCATGTTATAAGGCAGGTTCTTGTGCAGTTTGAGTAAAAGTGGATAGCTTCAAGATAAGTCTTTTCTAGTTAGTTAGAAGCTCAGTACATGTGTGTGTATTTGTTTGACAAATACTAACATAGCCATTACTATTTGCAAAATAATGCTCTAAGAGCAGATTTTAATTCATGTAATTGCCATAGAAATTTCACGAGTATTACTTTACTATTACTTCCATGTTAAGGTTGAGGAAATGGAGAAAAAGAGGCTCAAAGAAACTTGTCCCAGTCCACAAGTAGCAAGGGAAAAAGCTAGAATCAAATGTAGGCAGTCATTAAGGCTTCAATATCCATAGACCTGTATTTAACCATTAACCTATGCTATAAATAATTGTGTTTAGTTACACATTTCCAAAGACTTATTATTGATTTCCTAGAATTGAGTCATGTTTGTGTGTATCTGTGTAACTCCTTACAGCACTGATCTTAACACATAGTTGTCACTCAGAGTATGTTTGTTTATTTAATAATGAGTGGAATAGTAATTAAATATGTTAACTTGAAAGAAAACCAAAGATGTATTACAATGGTAGCCAGTAGAAAAACTACTCTTCACTTAGAAATCCCGCTACTATGGAATTCTCAATTCTTCATGAATAATACTTTGTGACTTGCATTTTCACATGTTGAGAATAGTCCTAATTTTAATGATTTATCTTTACTCATATGGTTTAAAATGGGACTCAAACTTATATCTATATCCCTGGAGTTACTCACACACTTGATCCCTAACCCTGATAGAGTTAGAAGCAATCATTTCTGGGGTTCTGAGTGTGATCTTGTACTGCAGGGCACCTTGGGCAAGTTCGAAGGAGTTTGTTGTTACATCTAGGGGATGGGGTTGTTCTTAGTGGGGAGAAGTAAGTGATGCTGCTGAACAACCTACAGTGCCCACAGCAGTCCTCTACAACATGGCAATACTGTTGAGGCTGAAAAACCCAGACAGAGAATAAATAAGAGTAATACTTAGGGTCCCAAAGATTAGGGATCTTCCTCTTTTTAACCATTTGAGGGCTTGATGATGATAATTGGGGTGGTGTCTGCTCAGAGGTCCAATTCTATGGAAAAGTGTTTTTTAAAGAGATCTGAAATTTGTATGCATCCATGTAAGGTTAGCAGTAGGATTATGTTTGACATACATGTGGCTTTGTGATCATCATTTCTCACTTCCTATCGCTATAACTTTGTCCTTTCCTGTCTTCATTTTTCTTTCAAGCAACAAGTAAGTAAATAAATGATCATTGGATTTTGAGAGGGTGATTAGATTGTGAAATGATCCAGGATTATAGGATTATTACAGCCAACCACTCCTCCTACTTCTGCACATCACAATGAACAATGCCCATGGGAAAAATAAATAGGAAATCTTTTTTTTTATTTGTAGCATCCTGAAGTTCCAAAGCTTTCTTCTCTGCTAACCTGAGATGGATCCTGTGCCATCCACCCTATTGGAGTTTTATACTGTGTTATTTTGGTAACATAAATTCCATTGAGGGAGACTTGATTGAGTGAGTCCTGACTGGTTAGAAGGCTCCAGCAATAAGAACTTTTGTTATGAGAACATTTCCACCAACAAGAAACTAAAATGAAAAGTTCAATGGTTCTATCGTAGAACCTATTAGCTTGGCGTGTTCAGCAAACGAAGAGTCTAATGTGGTTGATGAGTAATGCATGAGGGTAACAATGCTATGACATACTACAGTGAATCAAATTAATATTTCCTTCTCAAGAGGAAAAGAGGAGAAAGGGCTGAACAGAGTTTCCCTGAGAGAGAGTGAATAGATAAGAACTCCACTGAACTATAAAGACCTACAGTCTGCCAGGGTGTGAAAAACAAGTTTTCCTCTGCATGGTTGGTTCCTCTTATCGATGAACATTTGGGGTAATGTTTTCTTTTGTAGGCATTAATACCAAATAGTCCCAAGGAGTGGAGATAGAAGAAATTCCAAATAACCAAGTCTTCCAAGATGTCACTGTGCTTCATTCTGCCCCACCCCCACCCCCACGACTCCTCCCTTGGTTGTATTTCCTCCTGTTTCTGTGAATCACCACCGTGTCCCACAGAAGCACACAGTGTTTGAAGGAATGTCTCTCATGGTGATGGATGCTGTTGAGCTTTAAAATCTGAAATTTAGGAAGAGATAAACCAGATGCTTGTTTTAGAGGATGTGCTTCAGCCCCGCCTCTTGTCAATGGCAAGACCATTACTTCTGAGGGTGCTTATTTTGTATTCAGAAGGATGGCATGTTGGGGAATCCTGTTCACAAGTGGTGATTTTTACCAACATCATCTTCTATCTTCTACCTGTGCAAGGAAAGGGCATTTGGTGGAAGTTACATTGAGAGTTAGTGGTGCTATCAAATTAACACATAACCCATCACTCAAATATACTAATTTACTCTCCACTCATGGACTGTATCTTATTTATGCACATCTGACCTAGAGCATCTGGCAGGATGTTTCCAGTAGGCTTTGGCCTTCTACTAATCTTAATCCACCAGACATTTGTTCCAGGCCACTCCAGGAGCAGCTTTTTTTCTTCCGTTGTATTAACCGAGATGGCCATTAATCAAGGTGTGTGGACAGCTACAAACCCTCTGCTAAGACCAGCTCTCAATCTCATTCTATTCCTATTTCTTAGTAGATAGTGTCCTCTAAAATGTGGCACACATGTATGAAATCAATTTTTATAGTATATCACATAAAGTATTACAACTGGAATGACCACATTAATTGACTATAACTTGCCATTAAAGTCTTTATATATTCATTTATCAAAATCAACTCAGTACTTTTTATATTCTATTGAAAGTGAGCTACTGGAGAGACAAATAGATAAGACAAAATGGGCTTAAAACATGGATCTTATGGGGGTGTTTGAATGTGAGGATGAGAGTATGATAGAACTCCGATTATTGCATGTGTGCTCATGGGTTAGTCACTAATCCTCCTTGTGTGTGAATAGCTTTATCTCTAAACTGTGGAATTCATTGTAGCTACCTCATAGTTCTGTGAAAATTAAATTGGTTAATGCATAAGTTTTTCCCCTTGTACACCCAAATATTTTCAATACTTTAAATTTTTTGATGATACTTTGAGTTTTCAGGAATGAAAGTTATTTTAGGCTTGGTTGACTAGAAGAAGAAATTCAGTGGCTCTCATGTATGCTTAAGAAAGAGTTTTATATCAAGAAGTAACTTTAGGTCACGAAGGTGACCCAGTCGAGTCCAACTCAAATCCATAAGTCTGATACAAGTTCATAAGTTCCTCTTCAGACTCACCCAGCCACATGTAATAATACAGATTGCAGAGAAATCATAGCCACATGGCTCTTCCAGGTTGGCAGGAATGTGTCAGGACTCTGACATGTGTCAGAGTCAGAGGCAGAGAGAAAGGGGGAAGCTCTTAAGGCCCTTCTTATTAGAAGGCCATACCCACAAGGAGGCACACAGACTGTGACCTGTGACATTCATGCATCAAGTTGGCATAAATGTATCTAACTACCACATGAGGTATGCAGAAAGTAAAGGGGAAAATTGAGGCAGTGCAGATTTTGATACAATATATGGAACATGTATATCCTAAGTGGACTCTGATGGTAGAAGTGGTAAGGTGAGACCAATTTATTCAAAATGACCTAATTACATAGGACCCTGCCTGGTGGTAGCATGCATTGCAACTGGGATAATAGCTTTCCATGAAACACTAGAGGCTGGAAACTTTGTGTGATATATGTCCCATGGATATAAAATGGTTATAGCCTTTAGAAGAGTCCCTGAAAGAATATGTATTCAATAACTATTATTTTAAGGAAAGGTGTGATTTAGTTCTGAGGTTATTTCTGCAAAAATAACAGATGGAGCTGAAGTTCATGGTTTCACAAATGTCTTTTGTCTTTTTTGTGTGTGTGTGTGGCATCATTGGCTTGGTGGGAGTAGGAACCCCAGCCTTGCTCCTGGAAAGCTGGTGCTAGATTTGAACCATCAACCCTGTGGGCCGCAGTCCCGTGCACAACCAATAGGCCACCAGGGCTCAGCCCCACATATTTATTGAATAAATATGTATTGAGTGCTCACTGGGTTCCAGGTACTGCGTTCCTGCTTTTCTGTATATTTTCATCCTGCTGTCTAGGCTGGTAGATATGATTGTTCTATCTGACTTTAACATCTGTATCAACCTTTCTGATATAATCTCTCCTACTAAAGGGAAAGTATTGATACTAGAGATATAACTCACACAATTTCCAGTAGTATTCGTAAACATTATATCAAATATAATCTAGTCAGTAAGAGGAAAAATGTAGAAGACAAATTTTGAAACAGAAAGTTGATGAAATGTCTTAGGCTAGAGATGCAATACTAAATGTAGAATATTTTAAGAAGAGATGGAATTATCAATAACTTTGTGGAATTCATAATTTCTCCATATTTCAAATTCTTATTTTTTATATTTCTAAGACTAAACACAACAAACCATATTTCATGTTTGTCTTTTTTTGTTTTTAAGCAAAAAAATATATGGAATTAAACAGTATAGCTGACCTTCAGTCTCTCGTTAGACATTAAGTGGGGAGAAGTATTTGTCCAGGGACAAAATAGGTAGAACAGTTATTGAAGTAGAGGAGTGTGGACTCTTGAGTATTCTTACAGAGAAGAAAAGTGGGTGGGTGTGGTGGTAGGGTGGGGCAGATTAGTCTTACAGCAGGAAGGCTGGAGGATGATTGGGCAAAAAATGATTGTATAGGCAAATCCAAATCCCACAGAACCACTTCTTAGACCTCTTTTTGTTTCTACATTGTTATCCTTTATTAATTTGTTAAAGGAGAGCAAAGATTTGAAGGCAGGAGATTTATTGTGTTTGCATAACCAGCATTTCTTATTGTGCTAGCATATGAAAAGCTTTTATATGATTCTCTTCTCTCAAACTTAATTTGTTGATTCATTAATAGGTGTCTCAGTTGGTATTCATTGTTATCAGTTTAGATGACAATTAATGCATCGATAAATTAACTTTGGGAGAAGGTAATCATAACCTCAAAATTTAGCTTACATTGTATTCCATATTGATGTTAAAAACAAACTCAGCATGCCAGCCAAAATAAAGGGTCTCAATATAATAAGTGGTTACGATAATCAGGTTAATAATTTAGTGTCTCCCTATAGTATTACCATTTAGTCTACACATATTCAATAATTATGGGAAGCAACTGATGTTCCTGTGACTAAAACAGCATGAAGGATCACATTCTCTTACTAAGCCTTACCTACTCTGTAGTCAATATTGTGAAAATACTCAGCAAAAGGTTGCTGTAGATTTTCTTGTTTTTAAAGTTTCATTTGTGAATCTGAAAATAAGAAATCTAGAAGACATTAGAATTGAGTTGATCACTTATCCCTTATAAGATCCTTATGCCATACATTCTTTAAATTAGATATTCAGATGAAAAGAATTTTTTTAAAATCAGGTAATCATAACTATTTTGGTGCAGAAATTTCAGCGGATATAACTGAGCTTTAATCAGATTTAAAAATTATATTTAAAGATGCTTTGTATGAAAAATTTATATATAACCAGTTTTATAAAGAGTTAGATATAGAAATCAGTTAACTCTCGCCATTTAGTCCAGCTATATTTTCAAAGCATAATCAAGTTGGTAACAGAACTGGCTTTCTTTACTGAAGATCTTTAAAAAATTCTGAGAATCTTAGATGTGGAAGTTTTTTCTTACATTTGTAGCAGAAACCATGTAAACATTTCTGCCTGAAGAGTAGGTACTTTGCTTTGATTTTTATAATGGACTCTTGCATGAATAGATACTAAGATGAAGTGTTTGAATTCTGTGCTTCCCTTGTTTAGATGGAAACAGGAATGAGACAATTCCGAAATGAGAATAATATTTAAGTCTACCTTATCAAAAATATTTGAAAGCCTCACATAGACTGTGTAGTGATCATCAACAACTTACAGTAGAGGATTCTCTAATTCAAGTTGAGTGTAGTGTTTGAATAGAAGCCTTATTAGACTCAAAATAATATAATTTATTACTGTTGTCTCTGAAATACTATCTTAAATGAGTAGACTATGCTTATGTCTATAAAACCATTACCAATTGATGACCTACTGTATTTGTATCCTAAAGTGTATTAAAGTATATTATAATAACTCCAATTCTAAGCAGTGATCTTAAAACAAAATATAATCAGGATTTAACAAATATCATTTCATAATTTATCCTGAAGAAACTGCTGGTAAACTGAAAGCACATCGAATATTTTTGTTGCATTTTCAAGCTATTAGATTGTTGAAATATTGCTATTTTCACATGTAAATATATTCTGATATGAAAAGATGCATCATTTTGTTGGTCTGGTTACTACTGATGATAACTTTCAGTAGCATTTCTAAGGGCTTGTACTCTGTTGCATACTTTATTTTGATACTTTTGCAATAACAGTAAACATATTAGATCTTTCCCTAGTCAAGAACTCATTAATTAAAGAATTGAGGTCTAATTTATTTAAAAGGCAATTACAGAATAAGCGAACAGTTCAGAATTATTTAAATGTTGCATACAAATGAGTCAGCATCAACTCAATGGCAGTGAGTTATGCAAATGTATGAGATGCTTCAGCAAATATTTTGCAGAAAAATCTATTTTAATAAATCACAGACTTTTGCACATGGAAGGAACTATATACTCTCCTAGTGTAGTTCTTTTTCTTTGGGAAGTGTGTTAGTCTGAGTAGACTAGAGAAACAAATTCATAAATATGCATATGTGTACAAGAGGTACAAGAGCAATTGACTATTGAGAAAACATACCATTCCAACCCAAATCAAGCCAATAGGTATTATATTAGCCAATATGTTTTATATTAATCTGTAAAGTCCTTTTCAGACTCACGAAACTCATGCAATGACTCCAAATTCAAGTAGATCACAAGTCAGTGGGATGGAAGTCTTGTGGATTCAATGGTGTAAGGATCTCAGTACTGTTAGGGGTCTGTATGTGGCTCTTCCAGTTCCTGGAGCATGGGGGTCTGTCAGCCTTAGTGCCATGTGTCTTGTCAGTAGAGCATCTCTCAGGGAGTGAGCCAAGAGAGAAGAAAGTATCTCCCACATGCAAGGAGGAAATACCAGAATTCTCAGAGGAAGGCCATGCCTATATAGGCCTCATTGGCCATGACTCAATGGACAGACTAGATTGCACACCTTCACTCTTATTCTTCTCAAATCCCAAATTGACATCAGATTGTCTAACTACTACTGAAAGAAAATTTGATATATACATTTCTAATCACCCTTCTTTTATTTGATCCTACTATATTCCACTATTCTAAAAGCAAACTGGAAGTCTGTCCAGCATGTGTATGGAGATTTAGTTAAGTAGACAGCACCTACAGACACATCTAGGAGCTACATTCATGTGTTCTCTAGTTCCTTCTCTGGCATCATCCAAGTCTCAGGTTTGAATTCTTTACTCCAGGCCCACCAGTAAAATAGCAATTCATTGGCTGCTCACTCACTGCTGAAACCTATTCTAGACTGTGTACCTAGGATTCATAGAAAGAGAACTCAATCTTTGTCAACAAATATTTTAAACTCTTACAAAGAGACATGACTTTAGACTCAATAGCTTGCATTAATATTAGAGAGGGAAGACATATTATCTTTTTCAATACCTATTTGATATTTGGCCAGAGATTGCTACAGGGTAACTAAACTGGTTGCAACAACATGCAGTCATTTGATCTGGTTGGGAGGGGTACTACAGGGTTTCCTAGGGAGGATTCAGAAGAAGGCAGTAATCTGGAATTACAGTTGTAGGAGTAAGGAAGCGAGTCTTCTAGATAGGGCCTCATTTTGATTTCTAGTGATCCCGTACACAAATGACCAAAACCTGTACCATTTTCACAAATACTTGTGGTGATTGTTGCACTCACTGTGCCAATCCATGTCACTGAGAGCACGCCTTTTTTTTGCTGACTCTCCACTTTACCCAACGTGATTCCCTTTCCCCAGAACTCTTCTTCTTGGATAACACGTCCAAAGGACACAAGATGGAATCTCCTCATCTGCTGTTTAAGGAGTGTTATGATGTATTTCCTCAAAAACAGGTTTGCTTGTTCTTCTATACTCTGCGCCAGCCCCACCATTCAAATTCACTGTTTCCTTCTTGGAAACAATCTGCCTTATTTCTCGATCAGTTTTCTCATGCTCATCAAGGGATGAGACAATCGTGACTTGGGACAAGCACTTTGTTAGAGAAAACCAGTCCCTAGCAATCGTGGGGGGGGGGGGGAGGGTCTACAAACACAACTGTACAGTTACAATATCTGTATGGTGATAAAGAGTATTGTAAAGTCAGAAAATAGGAAAGGTAAGAGAGAAGATAAAATAAAGGAGTCAGCCACCTTTCATGGTTATATGCTCACCTCAGCTTCTCTTGGTGGTCCACGTGGAGGTGAAAGAAGAGAGCATCTTTACAGTTTGGGGGCTTTTATAGGTAGTCATAAATCATGCATATCAAATAATTACATACATCCCAAGGTGAGTGGTAACACAGTAAAGTCCCTGAGCTCGAAGGTGAGGAAACCTATTTACCTGCATTGGGACAAGGCATGAAGGGAGATGGGTGCCACTGCAGGAGGAATGTATGCTTCTACAGGGAGATAGAATCAACCTTGTGCTCACTTTACAGCAGTATAGCTAGGGAGAATTTGTGGGGATATATTTAATGCAGGATAATATACTTGGACTGCATCTCTAATATACCATATGATGGCTTTCCTACTATGGAATACTAGCTTTCTAGATTCCCTCTGTTATAAATCTGGGACTATAATCCTAGTCATATTTCCTTCAGTGTTAATTTCCCGCAGCATCTTAATCCTCAAAGTGACATCATTGTTCTGGGCTGCATATTTGCATAATGCAGTACATTGTTTGATAAATACTGTCACTTAAAGAATACCAAGAAACAAGGCTCTGTTTGTAGACGCAGGTTCTTTAGTGGGGAGACTAAATACCTTCAATTGTTTTGTACCTTGGAGAGCTCCCAACAAGCTCTAACTTTTGATTCTGTGTTAGGGTCCATTTTGCTTATTTGTTGTTGTCTTTCCCCTATTGGCCCATAGACCTACCTGATTATTTCTTTCCTCCTGGTGGAAGGAAGGATCATTAATGCAGCTGACTCCAATTTGCTGTGATTGTGCTTCTCTGGGATAATGTCTTCAATCTGCTAAAACCTTTTGTCTCCCCACTAAATCCTGGACAATATTTTTGGGTTCCTCAAAAGTGTATATGCACTGAGGAAGATAAATAGGCTTACCAGAGGTTCATACTGTTGGCACACTCTCCCTCCTGGGGAAGGAGCATGTTCTTGGCTCAGGCTTGGGAAGTCTTGCCAAGGACAGGGTGGCATATGCTCCACTCCAATTAGTGGTAGAGATAATGAACACTGTAAGGTTCAGAGCAGGAAGCTATTCTAAGGGCTGGAAAATGCACGAGAGACTCCATGCAATAGGTGGCCCTGCAGTAAAGAAAGTTTAAGCAATCTCAGGGCAACGGAGAGGGAATTCCATGTGGGAAAACTTGGTTATCATTATCAAACCATTGGTTTTAGGGGAAGACAATTACAAGACAAGAATTTATTTTTAAATAGCCTATAATCAACTGATGGGGGGAGGCATATTCTCATAAATTGATAATAAAAGATTTATCAGTTGTATAGTAACTAAAAATAAAGAGGTAGAGTAAAAACCAAGAAAATAGAAATAAAAAAATCACTGTTGTATAGGGTTGTTTGTGTGTGGTAGTGTGTGAAAATTTGTCTTTTGATTTGAATTACTATTTTCTGTTTCTTTTATTCATACCTCTGAAGTATATGTTATTTTATCCTATTGCCTGAAGAATTGAACTCAGAAATATATAAATTATATGCTCACAATGAATGTACACTAAATAGACATTTCAATGTACTTCATACATACACAAATACCTACTTGATGCGTACATTTCATTAGGATATCTAGTATCTTGGACGGTGAAGGCCATGTGTTAAAGGGTAAGGGATTATAGCTTTGATTACAAAGTAAATCAAAACTATTTTCAAAAATATGAGAAAAGTATTTCATAAAGATGTCTTCAGAAGGTCCTCCAAATAATATAAATCGAGCATCAAAATAGTTTAGAGTTAGAACTGTTTAAGAGGTCACCTCAATTACCCTCTATCCAATTATATAATCACCCAACCTGCATCATATCTTTGACACCTGATCATCAGGCCTGGTCTGGAAATATTCAAAGTTTAGGAAAGAAAAACTTTCTAATGAAAAGTAACTTGGAAAAATCTTGCAGAAAGCCAGAATCAGTCTTCATGACTCTAAACATGCTGTTCTATTTCTAGAGAAGTTATGCCAACAAGGTCAATTCAACCATTTATTGAACAAAGTTTATCGGGCTCATAACATGTGCAAGGAATTTCAGAGGTTCCACAAATATTAATATAAATACCTAAAATGATGACCCATAGAAATATTGGCAAATTTATTCAAATAGAATATAAATATATATGTTTTCAGATTTGAACTGCTGAAATATCACATATATGTACCTAATCAATATTCACTTTTAAGATTATACATAGATAAATACATAATAAAATGTTATCCATTGTCTATACATAGATAAATATCTAATAAAAGGTTATCCTGCATTTTGTTAAAGTGTGAACATATCCTTCAAGACCACATGCTAGACGTTAAGGTACTAGAGCTTTGTTCACTAAATAAATATCTAGGCTTTTTAGAATGCCAACTGAGTTCACTTGCCCACTGCATCATGCTTCTAACTGGAGTCAAGTGATTGCAGTTTGGTAGCACTTAAGCTTTGCTTCAAAAACACTAGAACTGACTAGATTTCAAAACAAAAGTAGTATTTGAGATAACATTCAGAAACTCTAGGGACTTTTAAAAAGCGTATGATAGAACTATTTTGTAATAAAGCTGAACTTTTCTTATAGCAGTCTGTTAGGGTGAGTGTCATCATTCTGGGAGGTGTTCGTTGTTGTTTGTGTGTGTGTACCATATGGCATAACATATCAGAATGGAACATACACATTTCGCTACTTATAACATTTATGTTTCAGCTGAAATTTATTATTTTTTTCTACAAGAAATCTAAAGTTATTTTTAATAGTAAAAACAGTTCTTGTAAGGCCAGCTTATATTTGTCAATATCCCTCAAATTCCTAACCTCTATGCTATTTTACTTTTTGAAGTTTCTAATTAACTCTGGTTAGGGTTGTCATTATTATCCAATTACAATATTTTGTTTTTTTTTCAAAAATGTTGTTTTTAATCTCATGTTTTCCTCCATAAATATTATTAGCAGGTGGTGTTATTTTTGTTATATCATTTAGGACAGGAGGAAGTCTGTGAGGACTACTGACACTGTAAGTTAATGTTTGAAGAGGCACCGGTGCTAACAATAATACTGTTCAGGTGGGTAAATGAAACTAAACCAGTACATTAAATTGATTAAAAATGTGAAAAAGGTAAATGGCACACACACACACACACACACACACACAATCTCCAGAACCAAAGCCCACTGCTTTCCAGTTGATTCCAATTCATAGAGATTCTACATAGAGTTTCTGAGGTTGTGACTCTTATTTATTTTTAAAATGTTTTTAAATTAAATTAAAAAAATTTTTTTTAATTAAATTTTATTTTTTATTAAGTACTTTTATTGGGGACTCCTATATCTCTTATCCAAATCCATACCTTCATTAAGTGTGTCAAGCACATTTGCACATATGCTGCTATCACTTTCAAAGCATTCTCTTCCCACCTGAGTCCCATTTCTTTCCCCTTTCTCCCCCAACCTGCCCTACCTCATGTTATAGTTGATAAGTTATAGATTATTATTATTTTCATATCTTATATTATCCTCCATCACCCCTCACCCACTTTTCCATTGTTTAACCCCTGAGAGGGGATTATAGGTTGATTTTTGAAAACTATTCTTTTTTCCCACTATCCTCTAATCTTTCTGGTGTCTCTACTTTCAATGTTGATCTTAGGGAGTTTATCTATCCCGGATTCCTTGTGTTGTGGGCTCTTGTCTGTAGCAGTGTTCATGTTCTGGTCTAATCCAATTTGTAAGGTAAAATTGAGGTTATGATGGGGAGGAGAAGAGGAAGCACCAAAGAACTAGAGGGACATTGTTTGTCTCATTGGTGCTATAGTGCACCCTGTCTAGTGCATTTCTTTTCTGTGACCTCTGTGTAGGGGGGCATCCAATTGTCTATAGATGGGCATTGGGTCTCCACTCCATGTCCACCTCCCAATTCACTTTGGGTATGATTTTATTCTGGGTCTTAGAAGCCTGGTATCTGATCTCATCAACTTCTCATGATCACACTGTCTGGTGTGCTTCTTCATGTGGACTTTGTTGCTTCTCAGCTAGACGACTGCTGGTTTATCTGCAAGTCTTTAAGACCCCAGATGCTATATCTTTAGATAGCTAGGCTCCATCAGCTATCTTCACCACATTTACTTACACACCCATTTTATCTTCAGCGATTGGGTTGAGTAGGTGGGCATCACAGACTGCCAAGTTGTTAGAACAAAGTGTTTTTGTGTTGAGTAAGTACTTGAGTTGAGACCCAATGTCTATCTGCAACATTAAGATATAGATATGAGTACATAGTTCTATTTCTCTCATATAAATATGTGTATACATGACTGCTCTTCATATAACAGTCTGATAGGGTCAGTGTCATCATCTAGATAGACATGCAGATACATTAATAAGCACAAAACACCAGCAAAGCCAAATAAAACAATAAACGATGTCAAGACTAACAAAACAATAAAAAGAA